>JAHTLZ010000016.1:67612076-67627076 GCA_023846285.1 Phrynocephalus versicolor
TTATACTCTGTCTTTTCTCCAGTGAGGTTAATGCCACATATCTAGCTTTCTCCTTCCTTCTCTTTCTCAAAACAACCTTGTGTGATAGGTCAGGTTCAGACACAGCCTGACTCAAGTGGCTTTCATGGCTGAGTGAAGATCTGAACCCAGATCTTCTAGTTCAGTGATGGCAAACCTTTTAGAGACCGAGTGCCCAAAACTGCAATTTAAAACCCACTAATTTTTTGCAAATTGCCAGTACAGCTATTTAACCTGAATACAGGTGGCTGTGAAGGGGTGATGTCAGATGCCCAAAGAAAGGGCTCCAAGTGCCACCTTTGGCACCCGTGCCATAGGTTCGCCAACACTGTTCTAGTTTGTTGTCTCCAGTTTGTTGCTGACTCAGACACTTGTGGCCTGAGGGCTCTTAATCTACTGTGATTATTATGATTAATAAAATATTCTTTAAAAAAGCCTATATTAATGACAGCCATTCCATGTTCTCATTACAAGAAATTCAGCACGTATTTTGGAACAGGGAGTTGCAATTAGAGCAGAGTCACTAATTCCTTAAGTGATTTAAATGAAACTTGCTTGATCTTTCTTAGCTTTGGGGTCATTTTCACAACAAACAGATGTTATCCCTGAAGAATATTTTCTTGGGAAAAATACGTTTTAGAAAAGAATGAACAAAATACCTTTAAAGAAACATAGCCCAAATCCAGGAAGTAAACATTTGTTGCCCTAAAATAAAACACTCTGAAATGTATTTATCATTTTCAGGAAAAGTGGCAAAGTGTCAAACTTTTAAAGTTACTTTTTGGACTGCAATCTCCAGAATTCCACAGCAAGCATGGCCCATTCTGGGAGCTAAAATATAAATACTCTTCCTCACCCCACTCTCTGAATTTGATGCCTGTGTACCACAACCAAGAAATCCTAGGCTAAAATGTAGAATAGCTTAATCAATAAAATATTTATGTCCTGCAATAAGTACAATCTCTAATGGTTGTCTGCAGTGACAACCTGTCAAAATTTAATAAGGTAAGTCTTGGTGGAGCACCATGCAACATAGGTATCAACATGTTACAAATAGAGATGGGCATGACTTAGCGGAATTTCCGTTTCCGTTTCCGTTTTTCGTTTCCGTTATGTAACGAAACGAAAAACGAAAAACGGCTCAAAACTGGAACGAAAACGGAAACGGAAACGACTAATTTCAAGCCAATTTTCGTTTTTCGTTACTGGAAAAGCACTTAATGGAGCTAAATGGGAAGAAACGAAAAATTTTTCATTTTTGTTTTCATTTGTCGTTTTCGTTATGCAACAAAACGAAAATGAAAAATTTTGAAAATTAGTTCACGAAAACGGAAACGAGCCGAAACGGACCCCTAGACGAAAATGAAAACGAACAATTTTTCTGAGTCGTGCCCATCTCTAGTTACAAATGCTTCAAATGATGGTTTTTGTTCTGTGTGAGTGAGATGAATGAAAACATCTAAATTCTGTGCAAGTTTTTCATCAAGTGCTATACATAGAATATTTGAAACCACTTAATACATTACTTAGAACTGGCAAAGCACAGCCTTTCAGACAAACCTGAAAGTCTATACAGATGTTTTCCTTTTGCAGATCACTGATCTTTCTTATCTTTGCAAGGGATTAATTGTTCCAAGAATTTGCTATTACTGCTGCCTTTGCTTCTCCTGTTGCATGTAAGGCTTATGGACCAGGGAGGAGATACAAGAAGGAATAGTGGCCCCTCCAAGGGTCTGAATGCATCCTTCTTCCACCCCCTTTCTATGCTCCCAAGGCTCTCAGGGTGTTCAGGAAGGACCCTTCTTAAATCAAGAGTCCAGGAGGGTTTGCTTTTCTTGTTGTCATCTTTGATTCCTTATGTGATACAAATATATACTGGTCTTTATGAACTTTTGGACAACCTCAGCACACACACACAAATTACACTCCTATCAATAAGCTAAATATAATACAGAAGAAAAACTGTAGAAAGTACAACCACAAATAATAGTTCCTGGAATCCATAATGGATATTAATTTCACTGCCATCAGTAAGGACATTACTAATCTGAAAGCCAATTTTGTTCACATAACTCCTATTTCTTGGTCATTCTTCCACATTATAGGCATGTTTCAAACACATTAAGAAGCTGTCTTAAATGGTAAGACTGCTTTCCTGTTTCTCAGTAGGCGAAGAAAAATCATGTGGATTCATAAAGGCCACATAAAGCTTGATTTACACTGCATCTATAGTCCAAACAGTATGCAAAGGGAGAGAAGGAAGACAGAAAATTCTATCATCAAACACAAATGTAAGGTTAAAAAAGACACCAAGGAGATATAAATTGTTGTTTTTACTTGTTTCTTGTTATTTTTAAATGATGAATTGTAAACCACCATCCTTTTAAACATCTGTTGAGGCTGAAAGAAAAGAAGAAACAAATGGCCAAACTAGCAATTAGTTCTTTATATAAATACATGCCAATTTATGGAACTCGGAAAAGAAATCCTTCCAAATTTCTAAAGGTCTGTGTGGTTACTAGTACTGAATTGCCACTGAAATTATTACACATATTTCTACAATTGGATGGAAAACTTTCTATTTTACAACATTATGGGAAGCCTTGACCATCATCAGTGCTGAGACCTACAAGGAGTATTTCGGGATGTACATATTTGTGACATATTTATTTGTCTTGATTTGTGATAAACTTAAATAATGGAGCATGGCACTGCAACAGCAACACCCAATAGCAACACGCCTGCCTTTTGAGCATTCAATACTTCCTTCTTCATTGCTACCTTGTTTCAGCTTTTAGCTTTCCTTTCATAATGAGGTTTTCCTGTATACGTAACACAGGAAAAGGACAGTAGTTTTGTTTGAACAGTATGTCAGACAATAGGATGGCAATGAATCATCTGCTCTTGTAAATTAGATGGAATGGGAGTAGCAGTTGCTTTGGGGTAAAATTCCAACTCTTTCTTTCTCAAATATACACAGTCTTATAGCCACACCATAAACATAGGCCATATTGACACCTGTGCCATTAGAACAGTTCTGAAAGATGAATAGCCATGCATAAAATTCCATTTATTATTATGAGACACTTCTATAACGTAGCATTTCATTGACAGACAACATGCACATTCCATCTTTCCTTGCCAGTTGCAAACTGATATCTCACATAATGCAACCACAACAAAAACAAGATAGCACTTTTTCAACCAAAGGATCACTGGTCTGTGGAACTCCCTGCCAGAAGAAGTGGTGACAGCTGTCAGCCTTGACAGCTTTAAGAAAGGGTTGGTCCAGTTCATGGAGAACAAGGGTATCAATGGCTATCATGATGGATGCCAAAGGACAACCCTCCGGGTTGGAGAGATAGGCAGGATATCTCTCAATGCCATTTGCAAGGAATCATAAGCAGGTGAAGACATCTGCTTGGGAATACCCTGAAGCAACTGGTGAGCCGCTGTGTGAGACAGAATGCTGGACTGGATGGGCTGTGGCCTGTTCCAGCAAGGCTGTTCTTATGTTCTTATGTCTCATGCAAACTTTTTATGACTTGTTACAGATTTATTAAGCTAGAATTCTCATCGTCACCAGCTAGCACAGCCATGTTGACCTGGGATAGCAGTCAAGTTTCCAATGAGCTTATACTTCTCATTAATTTAGTGTGTCTTAGCCTGGGAGGTTCTAGCTATTATTAGACTGACTACAGCATGTCCTTCTTTCGTAACCTGTTCCATGAAATGAAAAAGAAATGGCAAGAACTGCATAAGTCCTTCAGATGGAGCCCCCTGTCTTTCCCTGGCTAATTCCACAACATTGTGAACAGCACTGTGACAGGCAGCTATACAGAGCAATGAAGCCTTGCCCCTGAAGCAACAATTCTCAAATTCATTGGGTGCTGAGCACACCTCTTTCAATTGATGTCCCAAGACTTTAGGTGATTGCAAAACTTGATACTGTATCTTCAATAAATCTGGAATGTTCACATGTGTTCTGAGTTAGAATGCAGAACAAAAAGGTAGAGAGACTTGACGGTTCATATACAACATACTGGCAAATTGTTGCAGCATGCAGAATTTACTAGTACAACCATGCACCATCAGACTCTTCCAACACGGGCTTACCAGGGCTTCTGTCTTGACTGGTGGCCTGACCATGATATTGTGGTCAGGATGCAGCATGACTGGCTTGGAGATTACAGATATAGGTGGACGACGCTGGGCAGGAGGACTTGGAGAAAGTTGCTGCATGGGGGGTGGGGATGGGTCAATTTAAGAATATTACAGAAAATGCTGCTGTACTAAAAAACAAACTAAAGATTTTAATGTATTCCAGACAATGAATACCCATGAACAATGAATCGTGATAAGACAGTAGTGAACCCCACTTTGAAGAAACCTGGCTTGGCATTGGATTAATTATCCAACTATCAACCAATTCCCAATGATCCTTTCCTGGGCAAGGTCATCAAGAGGGCTGCCACCGTCCACCTCCAGATGTTCCTGGAGGAGGATTGCATCCTGGACCCCTTCCAGTCTGGGTTCAGGCCCCGTTGTGGGACTGAGACCACCCTGGTCATGCTGCAAGATGACCTTCTCAGGGGGGCTGTCTGGGGTCCTTCTACCTTGTGGTTCTCCTGGATCTGTCAGTGGTCTTTGATACCGCTGAACATAGTATCCTGCTGGGTCAGCTCTCTGAGGTGGGGATTGGGGGCGCAGCTTATAGCTGAGTCTGGTCCTTCCTTGGTGGCCATTCCCAGCATGCTAAGCTGGGGGAAGAGTTGTCAGTCCTTGGACGCTCCCTTGTGGGGTGCCCCAGGGGTTGGCAATCTCCCCCATTCTATTTAACATCTATATGAGGATGCTGGCTGAGGTCATTAGGGGATTTAGAGTTTGCCGTCATCAGTATGCTGATGACATACAGCTCTATCTCTCTTTTACCACCTCTGCAGCAGAAGCGGTGCAGACACTCGATTCCTGCCTGGATGCAGTCATGGACTGCACCAGGACCAAAAGTCTTGGACTCAACCCCGGAGAAGTCCAAAGTTCTGTTCTTCGGAATGTCCTCTGCTGGGTACAATGGCCCTCTCCCCAGTCTGGAGGAGGATTCTCCCCAGACTGGAGTGAGGAATCTGGGTGTGGTTTTGGATCTGACCTTATCCCTGGAAGTCCAGGTGATGGCCGTCTTCAAGTCCACCTTTTTCCATCTCAGGCAGATAACCCAGATCCACCTGCACATGGACGAGGCCTCATTGAGAACAGTTCTGCAGGCGATTGTGATATGGAAGATAGATTATTGCAATGCTCTCCATGTGGGGTTGCCCTTGACCCTTATTGAGAGAAATGCAGCAGTCAGACTGATGCGAGCAGATATGACGGCATCACCCCAGTTCTGGCCCGTTTGAATTGGTTGCCTGTTGTGTCCCAAATAAGGTTCAAGGTACTGGTTTTGACTTACAAAACCCTCCATGGCTTGGGACCAAAGTACCTGACAGAGTGGATCTTCCAGAGGTCAACTGAGGCCCGACCCACCAGAATGTTGCAGGTGCTCTCACTTCAGGTGGCCACTCCCAGGGAGGCCCAGAAATCGATCACTCGAAACCGGGCCTTGTCAGTGGCCGCCCCTACACTTTGGAACAAACTGCCGAGTGAGATCCACCTAGCACAGTCTCTGCCGGCCTTTTAAAAAGCTCTCAAGACCTTGCTTTTTAGAGAGTCATTTGTTTTGTTTTGTTTTTGGCAACACATAAGCCGCCATATTGCCTGATTATTTTATTATTTTTGTTTTTTTTCATTTTAATTACTGCACTACATGTTTGATATTTATTTTTAATTGATCTATACTACTGTTGTAAACTGCCCAGGGTTCCTCTGGAAGACAGGTGGTATATAAGAAGCAGCCACATCTGTACAAGTGTTTCATATAACATCTGTCCAATTGTTCCTGTTTTATACAATACATTTGATTATAAGACAATAAGGATAATGAGGTGGTAGGGACCTCAGCACGACATTTTCATCCCACAAAAACTGCATGCACTGAGTAATATGAATACGGCATTAGATATCCTTCAATTCCTTGTTCTCAAATACTTGAACATGTCTTAATTGTACTGGAATGTGTATCGTCCCTCATTAATGTAAGCCGCCTTGGGTCCTTTTCCAAGGAGAAAGGTGGGGTAAAATACTCTAAAATAAATAAATAAATAAATAAATAATAAATAAAATAACTATGCTGAAATGCAGGTAATGTCTAAAAATATTGGCATGCATTAGACCACTCCCCTCCACCACCATCCAAATCTTTTATTTAACACACAACTTTAGCCACCTTTCACATTTTCAGTGGGCAGCAATGGGGGTGGAAAACAAAAATGCTTCACTGTAAAGCAAACAGAGAGTTTGTGGTGGGGACTGTTGCAAAAGAGACACGAAGGAAATGGCTCCTGGAAAAGACAGGGCACATTTCCTTTAATCTGACTTTTCAACATTCACTGTTTTTATATTAGGGCGAGTGAATTCCCTCCACAGACCCCTCTCCCGGAATCTCACAGGCAGCAAGGCTAACGGGTGATGATAAATTCTGGGAGCTGTAGCCTCAAAGTGGAGCCTCTTCAAGCTCACACAGGAAGGGCACCCTTCACCACGCCTCTACTGCAAGCATTTTAATCTTCCTTCTCACTCAAAGTTAATCTTTAATATACCCTTGGCCATTAATTTTAGAGCTTGGAAAAGTTACTTCTTTGTTTCTTGTCAACAGCAGAGCCATTAATCATGGGGCATGCAAGGTGCTTTAATCCAAAAGAGTAACTTTTCCAAATACTGTATCAGATCAGTTTCTTTTTTGCTCCAGTGCCATTTCTTAGCCACCACTCTTGCCCAGAAGCATGATGGCTCTGCACTGCAATGACAATCCAGGAAGATAAACAATCATTCAATCATTCCGGGGTGGTGGTGGTGGTGGTGGTGGTGGTGGTGGTGGTGATTTTCAAAGATGCATGCTGATCCTGAAACTAAATTACAAGATGCTGAATAAAGAAATTGGTCTGTAAAGTAGAGTAGCGTTTGCTGGTTTTACCAATGAAAGGGTGCAAAGGATGACTGAAGTTGAACAGAAGACTGTCTTTCCAGATGCACTTGCCTACAGGCAGCCTTAGCCCTCTGACAAGAGTTGCTTTGAACATGGTTATCTGGAAGTCGAGTCTTGGCAACTGGACTTATTTTCTTGAGATTGAAACGTTTCGCTGCTCATCCAAACAGCTCCGTCAATTTGAGAAAAGCTAGTTGCGAGTTCTCCATTTTATAGTTCATTTTGACCTCATGTCACCCTGGTCTGAAATAGGCTCATAAGATGAGCAATGGCCTGAATAGGCTCATTGGGTGGACAATAGTCTCAATAGGCTCATTTTGTGCTCATTAGGTGCCTGACAAATCAATAATATTTTACACCTCCACCAGCAAGGCCATGGTTAACAACTCATACTTTATGGGTGTTGGGAAGGTTGTAAAGGTGGGCCATTGTCCACCTAATGAGCCTATTCAGACCATTTTTCATCTTATGAGACTATTTCAGACCAGGGTGACATGACTATGAAATGGAGGACTCGCAATTAGCTTTCCTAAGACTGACAAAGCAGCGAAATGTTTCTATCTCTCAAGAAAAAAAAGTCCAGTTGCCATGACTCAATTTCCAGATAAACTCACCTGGATAACTGAGAATCTTCACAGACATTTTGAACATGGTTAGCATAGAAAGTACCTTGATCTCCTTTGTTGTTCCACTGATTTTCTTATAGTGGTGGAGATATAGCAGGTGGAAAAATGTGAACTGACCATTATTGTCAATAATATTAGTCTAGGTCAGTGTTGGCAAACCTATGGCACGGGTGTCAAAGGTGGCACTCGGAGCCCTTTTTGTGGGCACCTGACATCTCCCCTTCACAACCACCTGTATTCAGGTTAAATAGCTGTATTGGCACTTTGCAAAAAAAAAACAACAAAAAAAAACTGAGGGTTTTGAATCACAGTTTGGGCACTTAGTCTCTAAAAGGTTAGCCATCACTGGTCTAGGTGGATCAAGATTTTTACTCTGTGATTCTATAGTCACTAAGGTTACTGACAAGTTTCTTTTGATTTATGGTGACTGTAAAAGGGTATTTGGGGTGTTTGAATATTTTAAGGAGCTGTTTATCAAGGCCACCACCCAGGGAGATTCTGTGGTGAAGTGGGAATTGAATGAAGATTTCCTCCTGCATCCTAGTCCAACATTCTACTACACTACACTGGCTATTCTTAGAGTCAGTAATTAGATCTAACAACAACAACAATATACTGTCAAGCCAATTCTGACCTATTCCAGGTAGAGAATACTCTGCATTGGTTTATACCATTCCTTTCTTCTGGGAGTGCCCTGGGACTGTGCAGCTTGCCCAAGGCCACACAGGATGGCTCTACTTCAAGTGGGGAATCAAATTCCCAACCTCTGGCCTTGCAGCCAAATTCCTAAAACATAAACTTCTAATAATTATTTATAAGCTGAGCTCAGAGCCATATTTAAATACTGTTTCATTTGGAATAAATTATCTGTATTTTGACAACTGTAACACTCCATATTTTGTAAAGCCAGCAAAGGCTACTCCCTAAAAATTGAATTGTTGTGTCTTCTAGATTTTCCTCAGTTGCATTATGAATGGAAGCAAATGATATTTGCAACATACCAATGAGCTGCCTGATGTAGATGATACTTTGCTCAGATGAGTCGCATTTTGTGCAACCTATATACAACAAATTCCACATTAATCATAGGGATGATCCACAACTTAGATCAGTGATGGCGAACTTTTTAGAGACCAAGTGCCCAAACTGCAATTTAAAACCCACTAATTTTTTTTTGCGAAGTGCCAACACAGTAATTTAACCTGTATACTGGTGGCTATGAAGGGGCAATGTCAGGTGCCCACAAAAAGGGCTCCGAGTGCCACCTTTGGCACGCGTGCCATAGGTTCGCCATCACTGACTTAAATGTACATAACCAACAATCAGCACACTTTTGGAAAAAAATTATGAACCAGCTAAATAGAATAGATCAGCAACAAAATGGGAACTTCTTTAAAATAAAGATGACTATCTCCTGAAAGCAACATAATTGACATATGTTTTCCCTTTTCAAACCTCTTCATTTATATTCACCACTACCACCACTGGCAGTTTAAACATTTAATAAAAATGTTTACAGGACTTTTCTGCTTTAAATATTCTGTATACCCAGTATGGGTTGTATGTGGATTTTCATGTATTAAATAAGTGGATTTCAGAATAAAATTCAAGTCTATAAATATTACTGTAACCCTACTTGTACAACATATTGCTATCCTGTTAAAATATCTGATGCATACAAATTAATTTCTACTTTGTGATATGGCCAGTTTTCATTTTATACATATATCTACTACTGTTTTCAAAAAGTATACTCAAAGAGACTTTACAAAATAAAAAAAAGCATATTAAAATATAAAAAACACAAACAATACAACTTCTGCCTCAGGTTGCTGTCATGCCCAGTTACTTATAAATCTATATAAGATCATAGTATTTCCTATATACACTTGTGTTACTGATTTAAAAATGCATACTCAAAGTGTCTTATAAAATAAAGCTATATCAAAATATTGCCTGAAAACCTGCTGCTTTGTTGTACCGGCCAAAGGCAAATACAGTGGACCCTTGTGTAACAAAGGTTTTCTATAACACAAAATCTGTACAACCTTAAAAATTCCGGAGATAGGGGAAATTTGTTTAACAGAATCGTCTATGGGGTGAATCCATACAATATAAAAATATTTGTGATGAGGGATTACTCTGTTTTCAATGCATTCCTATGGGAAATTTGTATAAAGGAAAATTTGCTTAACATAGTTTCATTTGGAACAAATTGATTACTTTATACAAGGTACCACTGTAGTTCAACATTTCTGTGCTTCCAGGTGCCCATGGTAAGAGTTGTCACTGCAATTATCCAGGGTGCCTGTGCCCACTGGTTTGGCATGCACTCAAGAATGCCTGTTGGGGCTCTTTAGTTGCCAGCTGGAAGTAAGTCAATGTCAAACCTGTTCAACTAAGCAACAGGATTTTGGCCACTGGTAAAACAAAACGAGACAAAAAAAATTTTAAAGGACATAAAACTCAACAAAGATCAGATCAAGCCAGAGGGGAAAAAGAACTAAAAGTGCCATTGGGTAACAAGTCATGACAGCTTTTTGTGGCAACCTACAATGAAGATGCACAATCAAGATCCCCACTGTAGTCAAGGAATAGCTCACTAGGAAGAGGCAGCTTACCAAGAAAAATAACACACACGCATACATGTATAGATTGACTAATACAATCTATAAAACCATTTCCATGCAGCACAAAAGAACTTTCAAAAGTTACTTGCTTATGTTACAAAAAAAGACAGGGGAAAGAAAGACATGGCAGGCTATGTTAAACAACTATGGATGTAACCTTCAATTTTGGGATTGGGGAAACTCTACAGGTAGGTATCATGCAAACTAAAACCTGTGGCGGACTACATGTTTTCTCCATCAACTCAAAGCAGTGACAGGATGTTGTGCATGCCACAAATATAAACTATACTCCATTGCATGCTATACCTTTGGACTTGATGAGTATGTCTGCTGCTCACCCGTATGAGAACTACCAGGACTGAAACTCCTTGCTTTGTAGTTCTTCATTTCCCAGTCATCCAATGACTCTGCTGGCCTGCCAGGCTGATAGCAGTTGTCAGTTCTTTGTTCAGAGTGAGGAGGCATTGGATGGTGGGTCAGAGGTGGAGGAGGATAGGGAGGGGCAGGAGGGGGTGATAAGAAAGGAGTTGGTGGAGCATGTGCCTGAGATGAAGACAACGGTGATATCACCCATGTAGGTGCTGAAGGTACTGAAGCTGGTCCCCTAGTAGCCAGGATGCTTGATGTAGCAGGGGAGTAAGCTACTGAGGATACAGGTGTTGCATGGGCCAGTGGAGGCAGTGCTGGTGCTGGGCGTTTTGGTGGCTTTCCAGCATCATCTAAGTTGATGTCATCAAGATCAGTAGTGTGAAGCTGCAAACCACCAGCAAACCTCCGCAAAGATGTGGCAGATGGAGAAACTGCAGACCGGGCACCTGTTTTCTATTATAGTGACAGAGATCCATTTTAATGGGGAACTTCCTTGCGAGGCCTGAATAAATTCTCACTGGCACAAGAGTGATTAGCTGAGCTGATATTCACAATGCACTTATCACAAGGGAGCATGTCATGCATGCATGAAACCTTTTGCTGAACTTAAACAATATCTCACCAATTTGTAAGAATTCATATTAAAGGCAACACTTTTGTACAAATATGAAAATGACAAAATGTTGTGCCTGGAGGTGGTCTTAGAATGGACCAGAACCAACTGGCTCAAACTGAACCCAGAAAAGACTGAGGTTCTCTTCTTCGGGGCACCCTCGTCTAGGTACAATGGCCCCCTCCCTAGTCTGGGGGGAGTTTCCCTCCAGCCTATGGACAGGGCCAGGAATCTGGGCGTGGTCCTGGATTCGGCCCTCTCCCTGGAAGCCCAGGTGATGGCTGTCTCCAGGGCCGCTTTTTTCCATCTACGCAGGATTGCCCAGATCCGCCCATAGCTTGATGAGTCCTCCCTGAGGACAGTTGTGCAGGCCCTCGTGATCTCGAGGATTGATTACTGCAATGCACTCTTTGTGGTGTTGCCCTTGTCCCTTGTCCAGAGACTCCAATGGGTGCAGAATGCAGCAGCCAGACTGGTGGTGGGTGCTCGTAGATACGATCACATCACCCCAGTTCTGGCTCACCTTCTTTGGTTGCCCATGGCTCTCTGGATAAGGTTCAAGGTCCTGGTTTTGGTTTTCAAAACCCTCCACGGCTTGGGTCCCGAATACCTGTCGGAGCATATCTCCCTGAGGTCAACTGAGGCCAGGCCCACTTGAATGTCACAGGCACACTCACTTAGGGTGGGTACCCCCAGGGAGGTGCGGAGGTCAATCACGCGCAGCCGCGCCTTCTCTGTTGTGGGCCCTACACTATGGAACCATCTACCAAGTGAGCTGCTCCTTGCACAGTCCCTTCCCTGCCCGCCTTCAAAAAAGCTCCAAAGACCATGCTTTTCAAGGAGGCATATAGCGACCTGTAATTTAATTTCTTTCTGTTTTTTTTTGGTACGTCCTACCTTATCTTGCCGAGGGTATTTTCCCCTCTTTTGATTACATTGTTTCTTTTGTGCTGTTTTTATCCTGTAAACCGCCTAGAGTTCCAGAAGGAAGCTGGAGCGGTATCTAAATGAAACTAATAAATAAATAAATATTGTCCTCTCTGCAACCCTACAAGGTAGGTCAGGCTACAAAACTATGACTGGTCCATGATAAATCAATGAGTTTCAAGGCCAAGTGAATACTTGAACTTAGGACTCCTGAGTTGTCATCCAGCACCCAGTCATCATATGGCACAGGAAGTACGTCACATATGTAATAATATTCAATATAAATTCATTCTATATACATATATCTCTATGTGATATGGATCTAAACATTTGAGGCATGTTGGATTTTAAAAGTACAATAGAAATTATAGCTGGGAAATGAGTTTTCCTTTGAAGTCTGCTTCCACTGATTTCCCCCACCTTCTCAGAATGTGCTCTCATAGGAAATTGTATTTATTTCTATGTGTAAAGCTGAAAACCTCTCCATCGTGTGAACTTTTCAAGATACGAGAGAAACAGAACTGCTCACTACCTCTGGAAAAGAAAAGAAACAGTTTCTAGACAACAACAGAAAGATCACTGTTTCAGGGATTACCGTGGGTGGATCAGAGCAGCATTTTACATCAGGAGAATCATTCTCCACTGAGGAGATTTGTTCCAGACGTGTTTGACAAAGCTTTTCCACCCAATGCTGAGTCTTTTCTGATTCTTCTAAATCTTCTCGTTCAGTCTCAGATACCTGAGTTACACCATAGCCATAGAATAAGGGTTAAGTTACAGATGTAGTCAATTACTGTACAAATGTGCATGTAATTAATCTGATTCATCCAGTATCTTACAACGAGAAAAGACTGAAAGATCTGGCCAAGTTCAGCCCTGAGAAAAGAAGACTGAGGGGAGAGAGGGTAGCCTTTTTCATATACTTGAAACTTGAAAGGGACACTACTCAGTATTTCATCATTTATTGACCTACATCTGAATATGCAAAATGCTGCTGTTAAAAAGCACTGTGTTTCAAATGATCACATTAATACTTGGCCTGCAACTATCATACACCTACAAGCCATTGTTTTATGTTGCATCCATCAAACAATGGATGGAAACAAAGGCCTAACGTAGACACTGACCATTCTTCCCACTCTGATTGGAAGCAAAGTGTCTATTTTAATTGTAAGCCGCCCAGAGACCTTTGGGTAGTGGGCGGCATATAAGTTGCATAAATAAATAAGTAAGTAAGTAAGTAAGTAAGTAAATAAATAAATAAATAAAGAAATAAATATTGTATGCTCTCTCCCTCTCTTTCTCTGTCTGTCTCTGTCTCTCGCTCTCTTCTTTTGTCAGTCAGAATCCTGAGGTCCAAGATGACCCAGTGTTAATACATGCAATATGAAGTCCTGACTAAGCAGCATAAAAGTGTATCTGCCTTTTAGTTCTCCAGCTCAGAGACCATTCATAGTTAGAAAATTAAATATAGTCTCGCTGGGACAAAGCCAAATAAAATTCATCTCAAATCTAAGAATACTGTCTGAAATCTGTCGGAAGGTTGAAGGATAAGAAGAAGAATGAAATGTTAAGAATCTCTTCCTCCACCTCCTTTTGTTGGGATCCCCTCACTAAATCAAAAGCTACCAATGGATAGAAAAGGTATTTCCATTTGAAAACTCAAGTTGGATCCTCCCCAGAAAATTCACATTTAAACACAGCAACAGACTCATTCTCTACCACTTATTGTTTTCTGTTTATCTGCACCGATGTAAACTGCCCAGATTGGCCTTGCTGCTAGATGGGTGGTATATGAATAAATAAAATAGCTCTGAAACGCTGTCTGAAAACCCCTTGATATAAAACTCAGTTCCAGGCACCTTCTGAATTGGACATCTAATGAACACTTCAACTATTTTTGATTTAGTGATACTATTTTGTGTATTCCTTGATTTACTCCTACTGTTATTAACAGGACAAGAATGATGGCAATAGAACCACAACAAATATCTGAGCAGCTTCAAAAGGTCTTATTAGATCCAATATATGTATTTATAGTATGCTTTCAGACCACTGTTTCTGTGTCATTTAAGTTGAATACTCTTAGTACTGAGTAAAAGATGGAAATAGAAAAATAAACAAAGAGAGCTATTCCTACCCTTCCAACACGTTGCCACTTACAGCTGTATACTAGGACCCATTATTTTTCCTCTCTTATCAATCTAAGTGCTAATATCAAGGTATAGTTCTGTGCTTTGGGCTAATAAGTTTTCTAAGACCTCATTGTTACATTTGCCAAAGTATTTCTGTCTGCACTGTTACATTACAGCCAAACAAGCTTCTTTTTAACCAAGTGCCCATTTTTGCTACCAAGATTTCTTAATCAAACTCACTAAGGCATGTTCAGTGTGCATTCACTCAAACCTATTTGGATGCACAAAAATACTTAAGGTAAAAAGGTAAAGGCTCCCCCTGCACATGCATGCTAGTTGTGCCCGACTCTAGGAGCGGTGCTCATCTCCATATTCAAGCCGAAGAGCTAGTGTTGTGCAAGTCCATGGCCACGTGGCCAGCATGGCTACAAGGAAACACTGTTTCACCTTCCCGCTTTTTACGGCAGTACCTATTTATCTACTTGCATTTGCATGCTTCCGAACTGCTAGGTTGGCGGTAGCTGGGGTTATCAGCAGGAGCTCACTCCGCTGTGTGGCACCCGGGATTTGAACCGCCAGGCTGCTGACTTTGCAGCTGAAA
>JAHTLZ010000016.1:67629576-67645767 GCA_023846285.1 Phrynocephalus versicolor
CTTTCAAATTTTGGGTTGTCTTTTTGTAGTATTTTTTTAAAATTCTCAGATTTAGTGCCCTAAAATCTTCTCTGTGCTGATATAAACAAACAAACAAAAACCAAACAAATTCAGTCCAATTAACACTTTTTATCATGCATATGAAAAGATAATTAGCTGGATGCTAAGTACCATTGTATGTCCTGTAGTACTAAAATCTATAGCCTCTGGTCACCCTGAGGAATGGCTGGAATGCAACATGGGGCTATAATAGCAGTAGCTGAGCAGCACCATATATGAACACCTGTATATTTCCAGTCAGCCCCCCATCACTGCGATTTCTCAACAAGTTATTCTTGTTGAGAAATGCTGTACATGTCCATCAATGTACAGCATATAGAGATATTATTCATAAGAAAATATATAGAATGCAGTAGTCACAGCAAACATTCCGCAGATTTCATCACACTCAACTTTGTACCTTGCGAAGTGTGGGAAATTTCCCTTCATACCGATAAAACCATCCAAAAGCTATACATAGGCAGAGAGAAAACACATAATCAAAGACACGGTTTGTTGCTGTGTGTAACAAGTGGTAGACTGTATGCAGAATGCTCACATGTATTCTGGCTTTAAAACCACTGTGTTGCTTGCCCACAATGTAGAGAATGACCAACTTGCAAAGCAACAGTCTTTGTTTTATCTGTGTGAGAGTTCCATATAGAGTGTTACCTCTTAACATGAATTTAGTTTGTTCTACAGGTCAATTTTTTTCTATGAAAATTTTGTCTTATGAAATGTGGTTTCCCATAGGAATGAACTGGAAATAGATTAATCCGTTCCGGAGCCTAGAACAAAGATAAAATAACTGTCCCCCCCCCCCCCCCCGGCTGGGTACATGTGGAATGGTTTTTTTTTTATCATCCAAAGCATCCCATAGGGAATTTTTTTGTCATGCAAAGCATGCCTATTCCTACAAATTCTTTTTTTCCTACAAGTTTGTTTGTCTTACGAGGTATTTGTCTTAAGAGGTACCACTGTAAAAAGGGACTAGAGATGGGCACAAAGCAATTTGGCCCACTTAATCAAACTTAATGGCTGTGAGGAAGGAATCTCTGCCCTGTCTTGGCCTCATCTGATTAGGCAGCTGCCAGATGAGGCGGCAAAGAGAAGTCTTTGTTTCTGCCTAGACTAGTCAGTCACCCAAGGAGGAGGACCGGAGCAGCCTGCACTGAGTAGTGATGTGGGCAGATGGCTGGGGAGGGAATATGAATTCTGATGAAGTGGGCCATATCACTTCATGTCCATCTCTAGAGGGGGCCCTGAGAGGTCAGCCACCTTCCCCATTGTGTATTGCTCCTTATTAGAGCCCATAACCTTCTGTATGCAAGAACAGGGCTTAATTTTGTTAACGGGAAAGTAACAACAGCAAAGGGATCACACATTGCATTTAAGGGCAGCACATTTAGCCACACTTTTAAGCTATTTTCAGTAGGAAGATAAACAGTTGTCAGATTCATACAATTATTCTACTTGCCCACATATTTATACAATCATTTTGTCACAAGTACATCAACCCAGTGATTGTTAGAGTGTCAGGAATACAAACACGGGAAGCTTCACTGTTTTAAATTTCTGTACCTATTTTGAAAGTGTTTGCAAAACAAGGTGTAAATTCACATTTACTTTTGTGTGCTACATTTTTGAGTATACCCAGTTTGCAAACATCTTTCCCAATTATATAAATTGTTGCACACAGCTTTCCCAACAGAATGCATTATTAGATGTGATTTCTGCATGAAGAACTGCCCCATAAAACTAAGAATAGAATGCAAAGGATTTCTGTATTCTGACCTACATAACACATTGGGTTGGCCTGCTTGAAAATGTAGACCAAACAAAATCATCGAGAACTTTCTGCTTGCATTTATCCCTGATTTCTTACAGCATGATTCAGGCCACCTATGATCATTGTCACCAGTGTTACAAAAGATAATCCATATAAATCCCTTACTGGGCTCATCCACTATGCTTTCCTGTTGTGATGCGAAAATGTACAAACTGTTCCTCCCATTGAGTAAGTAGTATATACTTACAGCAGAAAAATAAATAAATACATAAGGCATTCTTATCAATAAGTGAACTGCAGGGTATGGAAGAAGAGCAGAGTTGAGGACAGGCTTAAAGTGGACTGTCAGGAGGAAGTATCAAAAGCAAGACAGGAAGCCAAGGTGTGGAAGCAAACCTGAGGGCTTTCTTTTGGCTTCATTTCAGCTATATCATCAGAAGCAGGCTGGTCAAGTGCCATTTCATCTAAATCTAGTAGAGAAACAAAGGAAGAAAGAAACAAAGGAAAAAGAAATAATAGCACTTGGGTTCGGCCCCACCATCCACTGAACAACAAAAAAACTCTTTGTTTCTTCTTTTTCTTTTCTGTTGTCTTATTTTAACTGTAAACCGCCCAGAGTTCCGTCTGGAAGATGGGCGGTATATAAATATAATAAATAAATAAATAAATAAATAAATAAATAAATAAATAAATAAAGAATCAGCAGGGGGAGTTCCTGGACAAATTGTGACTTGTATTTCTTTGATTTTTTTGAGGGGGTTGACAACTGATTGATGTCAATGGGGACAACAAATCACCAATGGGAAAGGCAGACAGAGAAGTAAATAGCCTGATAATAGTAGAAATGACTGCAGCATGAGAACTGAGCAAAGTGCTGAGTTCAAGGACTGAAAAACACACACAAGAGTGCATACAGGATCTGGGTAGACAGATGTGTTATGGCCTTAGTAATATACAGGGCTACATCTTTGAGATTCAGGTGATTTGTCAGTTCTTGACTTTCTATGTTCAAGTATCAAAGTAACTTTGGAGGTGCCATGTTTTTAATACTTGATTTCAAAAGGACTTAATGTGATTTTCTACTTAGAAGATCTATATACATAAGGATTACTTGCATGAATGCAGTCCTATATGTGCTTATAATACACTGGATGAAGGATTAGGTCCCTTTGAATGCAATGGAGCTTACTGATTCACTAGTACATACAGATACATCTAAAAAACCCATGCCCAAGATCCAGCTGCTCAACTCTGCTACTAGAAGTTCTATCAGTATTTATTCAAACTCAGAATCTGCTCTGTAGGTCTGAATTCTTGGAAACTCTCTAATGTGGTTTTGGCATGGCATAAACGAAGGAAGTGAAGTGAAGGGATGGGAGAAAAGACAGTCCCATGATGCTAGTAGCCATCTACTAAGATGGTACAAGATTTAAGCCCATACAAAATGCATGTGAGCTTTTCTTATATTTTCTTCTCATCAATTGTTATTGATTTCAATGTATGTTGAAATTCAAATGAATGCTGAGGATAGGATAGAATATGATGATAGGATACAAATATAGAAAAAGGGCTAAAATAAATGATGCAAAGATCTCACCTGGTTTTCGTATGGGCTTTAATCTAGTGCCATTAAGGTAGACAACCACTATCATCTTGGGACCTCCACTTCTTCCTTCCCTTTGCCCTCCTCCCTGCCACCCCCAAATCCAGAGGGTTTCCCAGACCTCTGTCCAAGCAAATTTTAAGTAAGTATACATAGTGTTGGGCATATTGCAATCTACATATGATTCCTTTGGTAACTTTTTTGACTAGAAGAGAAATCTGTGGACTAGGGTTGGATGTTAATCAACTTGGTAAAAGCCAATAGTTCACTTTTCTACCTCAGATTCTACCCCCCCCCACACACACTTTTTTTCTAGTCAGGTTTCTACCAGTGTTAGCAATGGAGTCTGACAGATTTGACCATTTTGAGTGAAGTGTTCTATCAGCTATGCAACCAGTCGTTTATTAAGTACTGAAGTTAGTTGACCACCTAAGCTCAGTTATGTCACAAGGTAGCATTTTTACACAATATATTTGTTCTTTATCTAAGAACTATGAATAAACAGAAACATTTTATTCTTTCTCACTGTCGGGGTCCCATCTGCTGGGAATCCTGTGATGGGGATTCCTGCATGGCAGGGGTTCGACTAGACGGCCCTTGAGGTCTCTTCCAACTCTATTAATTCTATGATTGCCACAGCCTCTGAGTGAATGACCGTGACAATAAATGCCAGCTGAAGAAAATTAACAAATAATGGGCAGTCTATTACAGGAATCTCAATCTGTTCTGTTGGTTCCTACCAGAACCATTTTAACCACTGCATAATTCAAGTTTATTTTTATATATGCCATACTCAGTTCCTAACAACACTCTGACCCAAGATGCTGCAGATGATAGAAGCAGTTTTAGCAGCAAATTAAGGCTACTGGATGCTGCCCATGCATTATTTGCATGTACATCTAGGTAACTGAATCAGTATGCACCACTGCATTCAGTGGGATTTAATAGCGAGTGAAATGAGTTGAAAGCATGTGTAAAACTTATGTCAGATAAGTTACTGTGGGAAATGCACATCTCTGGACTACCTCACTGGTTTGCTATAACCCTTCAATGAAGCTTTCTTAAAATGAATTCAACCTCACTTGGACACTACACTCCTACTAGAGGCTGTATCAGTGTTATGAAGTCATGGCATCCAAAGAGTATTTTCTTGAAACATGCCCACCTGAAGTGTTGAACAGTATACTAGGAAACTGATTCATATAGCAGAGCAAGCCAAGGATATGGGTATTTGAAAAGTATGTATTTAGAAATCAGATGAACTCAGCCTTCCTGGTGCAGTTCCATAATTTGACAATTCACTCCTGGGCTGTGAAGGATTATGCATGAAGAGTTTTGCAGTGCCTACATGAATTGAACCTATTTCTTACCCCCACCGAAACATACCAGACCAGCCAACGTGATTCTATACGTTTGTGCTGCTAGCTAACCAATGTAGATTTCTACTCTTCCAGAGTTGTACATTTTCTTTCCCTATTCATTATTATCTCCCTTCTTGTTCCAAATTCCTCTGAACTAGTAGTATTTAATTAAGCTAAGAGAAAGAAGGGGAGAAAACCAATTACTAAACACTAGCTTCTCACTTGGCAGTTGCATACGAGAGCTACTGAACCACATGTTGAAGCAAATGAGACACATTTGTAACCCTGCCTCAGATGAAACTCATTACTTACGTCGATGTTTTGGTGGGGGTGGAGGATGTACTTCTGCAACTACTGTTTTGGGTGCCTGCAGTTGTTCCTTATGGCCCCAATCTTCTTCCCATTGCTTTTTAAACTTCTCTTCCTCTGCCTTTATCCTAAAAGGGAGCAAAATATCTTTCACTGAAATGCTGCGGTTTGAAGGAACATCAGCGAAGTTTGGGAAATCTGGAGTATTCCAGTGCACGGATGGAAAAACTGGCTCAGAGGGCTTCAATATATCCCATCTTAAATTCCATGACCAAATAAAACTAGTTGTAAGTTTGCAAAAAATAAATAAAATAAAACTGATACTCTACTTTTTTTCAATTAGACGTAAAAAGATTCAAACATTTCAAACATACTGTAAAACTAAGGCTGTGGTCCAACCCAAGTTATGTGTTCTAAGATCCAATTTTAATTGGGTAGCAATTCAGTTGTAAATTAGCAGTCCTACTGAAATCAATGGAACTTGCCAACTGTTTTACTACAGATGAATTTAATGTAACCACCAATCAGAAAGAACAATCATAGACTATCTGTAGTCTATATACTAGGCCTGCTTTTGAAAGAGAAAAAGGGCAAACCCTGTATTTCTATCGCTAAATATATCTTTAAGCTGAATATTTTAAGCTAGAGATGGACTACATATAGTCTTCCAGACATTGTTGGGTTTTAGCTTCCATCATCCTGTGAATGAATTAGATTAGTTACCTCAAAAGAAGCTCAAACAAATCATCTGCCAGGAAAACTGTCATAACACAAGCTACAGCATAAAGACTCTGCCAAAAATCTTGTTTATAGTAACACCTAGCATTCACTTAATTGGTCATTATTATTTCTTTCTTTTGAGCCTGTACCTGAATAGAAGTTATCTTTTTCAAGTACTTTATATAAGATGTCCTTCAGAGTTCAACACCAGCCATAAATAAAAGTTTATAAATATTAAACTTGGAAAAGTCATCTTTCAGCAAAGAATTGATATGCATACTTCAGATGGGCCAGTAGTTTTGACTGGAGATGAAAAGATCAGGTAGCATGGCCAAGGGTTTGCATATGCTTTATTCAAGATAAGGTAGTTTCTAGCAATTGGAAAAAATGTTTTCTGCAAATGGAAAAAAAGCAACTGCATGAATCAAACTTAATTTGTAACTCCAGCTCCTGCCAACCTAGCAATTTGAAAGTATGTAAATGCAAGTAGATAAATGGATACCACCATAAAAAGTGGGAAGGTTAACAGTGTTCCGTGTGCAGAAATGCATTTGGCCATGCTGGCCACATGGCCGTGGACTTGCACAACACTGGTGAAGCTGCTTGGATAAGCAGCGAAATGTTTCAGTCTCTCAAGAAAAGAAGTCCATTTGCCATTATTCAACTTCCAAACAAACGGTAAAGAGTTCATAAATATGGTCAGGTTGTTTGATGTATATAAAAATAAACTTGCAGTTTAGATTTTGTTAAGAGATCATTCACTTGCTTGCTTACTTTATTTACATCCTACCTTTCTTTTAATAAAGGTGCACAAGGCAACTATGAAAAATGTATGTGTAAAATTGCAATAAATTAAGACGTTATCAATAAAATATGATTAAACCAAAAACATTCTAATGATACAATTTATTAGAGTTCAAACACATTTAAAATAATGTTTTTTTCCCTTTTTTATAAATTAATATTTTATTTCATAGATATATAGGAGTTAAGAATAGGGTATTTGAAAAGGGGAAGAAGGAGTAGGGAGAAGGTTGGCACAAAAATACATCCTTATTATAATAATCACTTATCCATTATATCTTCTACCCTCAATAGTCTTTGTTGCTTTGTTGCCTAAAGCATATGCAAAGATTTAACATCTTTTTACAGCTTTATATATCTCCAGGTGGTTTTCCAACAATAATGTTTTTTACTTTCATCATATTTTTGAATGGTACTTTTATGTTATTTTTATATAATACTTTTAAAGCTATTTGCTCAATGAAAGGAAATTTAAAATTAAGCAATCTGGAAGATGAGCTGTGGAAACTTGACTTCTTTTCTTGTGAGATCGAAATGTTTCACTAGTCATCAAAGTAGCTTCATCAGTCTGAGGAAAGTTGGTGTGAGGCTTCCAATTTAGAGTTCATCTTGGTTTCCACACCATCTTTCCTCAGACTGATGAAGCTGCTTGGATGAGTAGCGAAATGTTTCAATCTCACAAGAAAAGAAGTCCAGTTGCCATGACTCAGCTCTTGGATAACCTCACCTGGATGACTGAGAACCTTCAAAGTCAAAATTAAATAATCTGAATGTGGTATAAGATTGTTTCTCTACCACAAAATACAGAGAAGTGTACTAGAATACTAGATTGTACTAGATGTTTCTTTGAAGAGCCTAAGAATTATTTTGAGTCTCATAAAGACAAACAAAACCTCTTCTTTCTAGGAGACCAACATTAGTTTGTGTGAGATTTATTCACAAACAATCCCTGTTCCTTTTAGGACTTGCATTCACTCAGTAAGTGGAAAGACCTGGGGATGAGAACTACACCAGGCCTCTGACACCGTGTCAATCTTTTATTGTTACCTTTGTTGGTAGTACAGCAACCTCTGGAAGGTGACACGGTCTCTATCCCAACATCACAGGAACAATCTACCAGCATCTGCTCCAATGCATTCCAACATTTGGCTTCTGGCCACTGATTTACTAAAGGATTCTTCAGTGACCCTCCACCAAATACTGGAGCATACTACCCTGACTATTTAGGCAGCGTTATCTCTTAATATCAACACAGGAAAACTCTAGCTAGCCTTCTCATATACTGAATGTTGTTGTTGTTGTTGTTGCTGCTGATTTGACTTATATACAGTAGTAGTTTAGAACAAAAGTAGGCAAGGACCACTTTGCCCCCAAGTAAGATGAGGACTCATTTTACTGACTTGAGAAGGATGGAAGACTGAATCAAATATATTTGTACCTGCTGGGATTCCACTCAGGCCATGCTCAGAGGCTTGACTCTGGTACTGCAGTTTAACCACTGCACCACGGGGGCTCTGAAACCTTGCCATTAACTATTCAGATACTGCACATATTTTTATATTTACTGTCTTTTCCCATTTATAAGATACTCCATGTATAAGATGACCATCCCCCCCACCACTTTTCCCACCCAAAATTAATTTTGCAACCACATGGTTCCCTCCTTGGCTTACTTCAGTATATAAAGCAAAGTGTTCTGCCTCGTGGCGCAGTGGTTAAATGCCTGTACTGCAGGTAAAACTGTGCTCACGACCTGGGTTCAATCCCCGGTAACAGGCTCAAGGTTCACTCAGCCTTCCATCCTTCCGAGGTCGGTAAAATGAGTACCCAGCTTGCTGGGGGGGCAATGTGTAGCCTGCACACTGTAATTAAAATTGTAAACCGCCCAGAGACCACTTGTAGTGGTATGGGGCGGTATATAAGCAGAACACTTTGCTTTTTTTTTGCTTTTTATATACCACCCCACATCACTTCAAGTAGTCTCTGGGCGGTTTACAGCTTAATTCCAGTATGCAGGCTACACATCCCCCCCCCCAATCAAGCTGAGGATTCATTTTACCAACCTTGGAAGGATGGAAGGCTGAGTCAACCATGAGCCAGCTACCTGAGACTGAACCCCAGGTAGTGAGCACAGTTTTGACTGCAGTACAGGCATTTAACCACTATACCACAGGGCTCCAGCCCTCAATTTTTAGTCTAACAATTTAAGGCAAAAATATAGTCTTATGCATGGAAAAATACTGTATTTGTCTCTATGTCTGTCTCTTTATCTAAAACATATTGAACTGCATATAGAAGCCAAATTTTTGTTTATGGAGAAAAGATCCCAAGGCAGTAAAGGCATTGTTCCTCTAACACCCAGGGAGGTAAATGTGCCACTTCCAATATTACTCTCCAAATACTACAACACAACTAATTCATCTTCTACTTGTATGCTTGCTACAGGGGTATTCTCACTCATAAAAGCCTGATCTTGAGGTGTCTCAAAATTCAGCAAAACACATGCTGTGAGACAGAAAGGATAGCAGTATTATTTTAAGAGCACATCCAATATTTGAGAAAAGAAAAGAAAACTTTATACAAGCTAACAATGACCTCTAGCACCAGGCAAGCTTTTTGAAAGTACAGTATGACCGCCGTATCTGCGGGGGATCGGTTCCAGGACCCCCTCTGGATAGTGAAATCCACAGATAAGAGCAAACACTATTACAGTATCCGAGAATAATGGCAGTGAAAGAGGTGCCAGGGTGCCGGGGCAGAAGCCTTCGCCCCTGACCCCCCCCCCCAAACACTTGGTACTGCAGTGTCGATGGTGAGGAGGGAAGAAAACAAAAAGAAAACTTACCAATGCGGAGTTCTCCTCAATGCCGCCACTGGCAGACAGCCACCCCTTTCGCTGCTTGGCTCGGCAGCCAGCCTGCAGGGGCAGCAGCGGTGAGTAGGGCTCAGCATTGCTAAGTTTTCTTTTGTTTTTTTCCCCCTCCTTGCCACTGCGGCCAACACCAGCCAGCCACCCTCTTCACCGCTGGGCTCAACAGCTGGCATGCGGGGGTGGCAGCGGTGGTGGCGAGGAGGGAAAAAAATGAAAGAAAGATGGTGAGCCCTCCTCACTGCCAGGCAGCCACCCTCTTTGCTACCAGCTTTGCGGCTACTGTTTGTGACAGTATTGAATGATTTTTTAAAATATCTTCCCACTTAATCTGCAGATAAGTTAATCAGCGGGTAATGATCCAACGGGTAAGGGAGTGATAGTGTACTAAGATATTCAACTACTCCTTTTGATGGGGAAATGACATAAGTTTTTTGTTTTGGAGTGGGGGTTGGGGGAGGATATAAAGTAATGCATTTGAATTATCCTGGTTATTTCATTTCTAAGGTTTTAAAAAGCAAAATGACTTAACTGTTCCATTTCTTTGCGGTATCTTTCTTCTTCCTCGGCTGCTTTTTGTGCAATCTCCATTTTCCGCCTAGGAAACAAACAAAAGATCAGCCCTGCTCAGATAACTTCACTGAAATTATTTTCCATAGTACTTAGACAGAGCAATTGTTCCTCTCCCTTTTTTGTGCCACATGGGGTATGGATTTCAGCATGCTTTTATTCCCCATAGGTTTTCTAACCCGCTCCCTTCTTTTTAAAAATCAGTCCTTGTGCAACTATGTGTTCAACATTACAGAAGGGCCCTCTTCTCCATGGCAACAGTATTCACTGATTCACTTATCTATCCATGGTCTAAAAATATTAAAATAAAAAAAAAATCTGGAAAACATTTATTTCCAAAATGGGTCACTAGAGAGATGGCGAGTCTGTGCTAGGAATACTTGTTACCAAAGAATATGCTCTGGTTCCCTCTAATGGCTGGTTCCAATAATGCATGTGGGGAAAATTCTGTTTTTCCCCCTTTTATCACACTATATGCATTGTTGGAACGAGCCATTAGAGGACCTCAGAGCACATTCTTTGCTAACAATATTGTTTTCAGTGTCGGTGTATGTGTGTGTGTGTGTGTGTGTGTGTGTGTGTGTGTGAGAGAGAGAGAGAGAGAGAGAGATTTGCTCTGGGTGCACTGGATGATGGGAAGGAAGACAATTTTCATCCATTTCTCCTTCTCTCTGTAGCTCCTAATATCATGTCCTACACTAACCTTATCCAACTGTTAATGTGCTGGACTGTGATCCTCATTGTCTCTAGGCCCTTCTGATCAGAATACTGTAGTACAGTAGGACCACCGTATCCACTGATTCATTAATCACCAATTCAGTTATCCATGGTTGGCAGAGGAAAAATTAAATAAACAATTCAACAGCCATAAAGCAAGCTACTGTCACAAAACGGCAGATTTGGGGAGAGGGTGGCATTCTCTCTTATCCATGGTTTTCATTATCGATGGGGAGGCCTGGAACTGATACTCAGCAGATATCGGGGTCCTACTGTACTTAAATTGCATAATTTTTGATGCATGTTGCTGTAAGTTAAGAAATCCATGTAGATATTGTTGCATACTGAATTAAACAACAACAAATGCCTGTGGAGAATTGTTTTGCTTAGTGGAAATTCACATCTAAAAGTCACTGCATGTGCATAACTGTGCAAGAAGCTTTCATCCAATGAATACAATCAGAGCAGGAAACAGATATTTAATGGCAAAGAAAGATTTTTTTATCATCATCATCATCTGCGGGGCCTATTAGCATCTTGAATTAGCTTCTGCCTGTCATCAGTGTACCAATATATTTCATATACTGATACAAATGTTTATTACTGCTCATCCTAATATTTTTAAAAGGCAATTGTGAAATTATCATGCTTTTTTCAGTACCCTTATGCTCGATCAGTGTCACTGCTCATTGACAAATGAATACTTCTTTCCACTGAACATGTCATTCCATGTCATTCCTGTTCAAGTCTTTCTTTTGCTTACTTCCTGTAATGAGTTTCCCTATCTACCAAATACCAAGAAGTCTTACCTATTTTACCACCAAGGTAGAGAGTTGAATTTACTGGAGTGAGCCCTGGAATACTTGGCTTTTAATCCCCACTTGGCCATGACAGACATGTTGGGTAACCTTGTGCCAATTACACTCTCTAAGCCTCATGTACTCTATGGGGTTGTTGTAAGGATAAGATCAGGAGGAAGAGATCTGTATACACCCTACTGACTCCATTTGAGGCCAGAAGGGATAAAGACATCAACAAATACATAACTACCATCAAACGTCAAAATTTTCTGACTGTAATAGAACCACTCTGAAGCTTTGAAGCTCCAGGAGAGAATAAATTGGTAAATGCTGAAAACTGCACACAAGGGCTTTCTCTATTTCCACATAATATCCTGCAAACTTACAATCTTTCTTTTTCCTGCTGTTCTTTCAGGATTTTATTGGTCTCAAGTGCGACCCGCTTCTGACGCATCAGTTCCTGGCGCTCCATCTCACGATTATATGCCTCCCTCTGCCGCTCCTCTTCAGTCATAAATAGCTCTCTTCCCTAAATATTATTTAAAATAATTGCCAATACAATTTTGTTAGTAAATATTAATAGCAATTGTCTCTCTTGCAATGTTTGTGCTGTGAAGTAACATGTTCTACAAAATAAGTCACTGAACACTGAGAATTATTACTTTCCCTACTGGGAGATGAAACAGAGGCATCTTGCTGATTTTATTTGTTTATCAAATTGTAAGATGTTTTGTCAATTATTCTTAAAAGCTGTAAAAATATTTAAAATGTTTTAATTTTAAAACATTCATGTAACATTGTACAAAATCCATTTTCATATTTCTAGTTTCTTCACCCTGGTTTTTATAAGTAGAAATTTGTACTTGTGGAACCTAAAATCCAGATGACAGAATATCTGGAAGTTGATTCATGGCAACTGGACTTCTGTTTGAGAGACTGAAATGTTTTGCTGCTCATCCAAGCAGCTTTGTCAGTCCAGATAAACTCACCAGGATGGCTGAGAATCTTCTCAGACATATTGCTATGCAATTTGGGGCAGATGCCCTGAAGTTGGTACGAGAATATGCACAACTAGCTTTCTTCAGACTGACAAAATTGTTTGGATTAGCAGCTAAATGTTTCAATCGCTCAAAAAGAAGTCCAGTTGCCATGACTCAACTTCCAGGTAAACTCACCTGGATGATTGAGAATCTTCAGACATGACAGAATATGAAATTTCAAACATGTCTGACATCTTAGGTGGTGCTTTTTTAAAGTTTGGGCTTGTTTCTGAACTCATCCTTGCAAACAAACACACCATGGATACTTTCATGAGCACACTTAGCAGCTATGGTTTGTGTAAATTGTAGTCTAGGAGGTTTCTTAGCCATTCTGGGTTTGATAAATTTATTGTTATCAACCTGGATTCCCAGTGTTTCTATAGCCTGCTTTTCTAGTTCTCTATTATCTTGTTTTTTATCTAGCTAGTTTCTCTATCTGCAGTACATTTTTGACTAAATCAACAAACCTTGGCTTACATGAACCATTGCTTGCATGACATGAGATTGTGACCATCTCTGTTACATCACTACACACGGAAAAATACATTACATATCATCAGTCATTAGAAGGCAGAACTCTTCATCTGTGGAGGGTGTCTGAGCACACAGCAACTTTTCTAACCTCATATCATTCTGAAATCATCTTTGTTTTGTGATTGATGCCCAAGACTCAAGTACAGAATTCCACTGTAATCTGATTTCTCAAACAAGAGTCTGTCTGAATCACATCTCCCCAACATTTAAGATGTTTTCAGATGTAATCACAAAGTAAATGCACAGCAAGTTAATATAACTGAGATGTAGTAAATTTCAATCTATATGCATTCTTAGCGGCATTACTGGTACTGTTATAATCTACAATATATTGATCAAGAGGGTTTCTTAGTGTTCCATTCTTACTACTGACATTCATAGTAAACAAGGTGAATACAATATCAGAGGGGTTATATCTGGTTGATAATATAAACATGTTTAATGCATGAGCTGTGATACAAAATAAATACGTTTAGAAACAAAGATAGTCACATTATTCTCATTTTTCTTTATTCAATAGAAATAACAAAGTAAAAATTGTGGCTGAATTTTCACAGAATCAAGTGCAATGTTGATTCAAGACCCTTGCCAGGCAGAAATGTTATTAAAATTCAATAAAATAACTCAAATTTTCAGGCTGTGTAAGCTTGTTGGCCATGATACAGTAAATGTCTGCTATTTTCATTAACTGACAGGAACCAAAGACGATAGCTTCCATGGTTACCTTTGGGGACAACATTTTCTCCTAGCTAGTTGTCCTTATGGCCATAACGTATAAAAATGACAAGAATGGGGTCAATTCACTGCTCAGAGTTCCTCTGGGAGAGTCGGGCGGTATATAAATAGAAATAATAAATAAATGAATAATAAATATGTTCCTGTTATTTGCTGTAGGCACACTCTGACTCTCTTGTGGATCATCAAGGTCTGTTCAGTATCGTGAAATATTCTCATGTGCCACAAAATGATCAAACTAATCTGCACAACAAAGTACAGCCGGCTCAGAGAAGAGATTGCTAAACCAATGGTGTCTATCAAAGATAAAATTCAAGTGCTCATTGGTCGCGAAAACTTTTTAAGCTCAAGTGGAGCGCCTATCTTTCATTCCCATTCTTGGTTTTTAGTGACTCCACAGGGTTTCCTGACAGCATCTGCGCTTTGAGGATAAGTGTGTATTTCATCCCCTATTGCCGTATATGGTGACTTTCTAGATTTTCACAGGGCCTTTGCTGATTGCTATGACATTAATACTTACAGCTCCTGTTACAACAGTGATAGTCAGTGTCTGACTGCTTTTCAACACCTTCACAGCCTGAAAAAAGCAGCATGGGAGGTGGGGATGGAGAGAGAAGAAGAATGGCCTTTACAACTAGATCTTGTAAATAGGCATCCGTATGAGTTTGCACACAGTGTAGCTACAGTGGCGGTCTATCCTCATGAGTAAAAGGCTTCTACTAGACAATCACCCCAATTCAGATGATTCTTCCAGAATCAGAAGTGGCTTTTTAAAGATCCATCTACAGTCCCACCGCCACCATGTCCTTTCTCTGTTGTAGGCTGCATAAGTACTGCGTTGTACCGCCTAAGCAGTTGTTGCCTAAAAAATTGGCAACATTTGCCAACAGCAAACTTTGTAGTTTCTGCTGTTCCATCAAACTGACAGCCTCAATTGTTTCATAATGTTTCAGCATGATGGCCTAAGTTGTGACACTAAAATACTGTGGATAATTTGCAGCTCTTTTGTAGAGACATGCTTTCTCAGCTGGGCATTTCACAATTAGCAATCTTAACATTAGTACAATATAATAGAAATGGTGAATCTATTTGTATATTACTTTGGATGAGAATGAGGTCTTCAAATGATCTCCTGGTGGAACTTACCAAATCATTAAATTCATTTTGAATTTGGGCCTCCCTCACCCCACCAAGTAAATATGACAGAATTGCAAGTGTGGTACAGCTAAAGTATGGTACAGCTAAAATATGAAATGGTCACCCTTTCCCCTTATACTAAATTAAAAGCTACATAATTATTTCTAGGAAAATCTTCCCAAAGTCAAAAAAGCACAAGCTATCTCCAGATATTTGTCATCTGAATCCTGCAATGTGAAATTATATATTGTAAAGCTATGGGTTGACTTCAAACTAAGCACAGAATGTTTATGTACATAGTATGTACACATTGTTTTCACCTCTTTGTGATCAATATTGGAGAAGTCCATTCCATTTACTTCAACAATCTGATCACCAACCTAAAGGAAAAGAAACAAATACAATAACTGAAGCTGTGGTGGAATATTCCTTAGGCAGACTATGTTACTTATGCCACTTGCTTTGGAATATTTACCAAGATTACACCAGTTCAGAGCACACCGCTTGAGAACGTTCCCATTTTACATTATTCTATTTAAAATTCTGAAAGACCTGACTCATTTTAATTCCCCAAGTTTTGAACCAATTTCAAAACGAAGCCAACATTTTCTCCCTCCCTTCTCCTTATTATTTTGATAACAGATTAAATGGAGCCTATTGTCCTTTAGCACATGAGCACATCCGATTTCGGAAGCTAAGCAGGATTGGCCCTGGTTAGTACTTGGATGGGAGACCTCCAAGGAATACCCGGTGCTGTAGGCGCCTGGAGTAGGAGCTGGCAAACCACTCCAGTATTCCTGCCAAGAAAACTCCATGGACATGGAGTCACAAAGAGTCGGTCACGACTCTAACGACACAACACACACATTGTCCTTTAGATATGCTGTATAGCATGAAGACAAGAATAATTGGGGGGGGGGAGGCAATCATGATAGGAAAAGTAGCAGACAGTAGAAAAAGAGATAAACCTTCCATCACGCCTATGATTTTTTTTAGTAGTTTTTAATAGTTTTGTTGTTATGTTGTTCGGTTTTATTATTACTGTTGTTGATTGTTATGTTGTAAACCGCCCGGAGTTCCTCTGGAAGATGGTGCGGTATATAAGTACTAAAATAAATAAATAAATAAATAAATAAATAAATAAATAAATAAATAAATAAATAA
>JAHTLZ010000016.1:67657018-67669327 GCA_023846285.1 Phrynocephalus versicolor
AATAAATAAATAAATAAATAAATAAATAAATAAATAAATAAATAAATGCCACCCCTAAAAAGCCTACAGATGGACACAGATCAGAGAAATGGCCATAAATTTTGATTTCTGTTTCATCAAGGCTGATGAATCACCAATTTAAAAAATTAACAATTTTTTCTTATGATTGTAAGCCACCTTGAGTCCTTTTCTAAGGAGAATGGTGGGGTAAAATATTCAAATAAAATAAATAAAATAAATAAAATAATTGAACACATTGATTTGTCAATTCATGTTTCAATTTTAAACCCCATAAAATGCTCACCCAAACACCTAGGGACACCAAAATGGCGGGGAAGCTTCCCCAGAATCCAATTCCACCCTTGCATGTTTGGTGATGTTTGGGTTCCAGGTGTCTGAGTTATGTACACACACACCCATAGAGCTCTCCCAGGAGAGTACCCCCCCAGGCATGTAGAGACACTAAAACTGGAGGGAAGTTTCTTCCAGCCATCTTCTACAGTTCCTCCAAGTTTGGTGAAGATTGGATTTCAGACATTTTACACAATCACAAAGTGACAATCCCCACCACACACACACACCGGGAAAGTGCCCTTTAGCAACTGGCTTGAGGAAACCCAATCTTCACCACACTTGGAGGGACTGTAGAGGAGAGTCAGAAGAAGCTTCTCTACAAGTTTTGATGTATCTATGTACCTGGGAAAACATTGCTGGGGGGGCTCTTTTTGTTTGTGTATAACTTAGACACCAGAAATCCAATCTTCACTAAACACGGAGGGATTACAGAGGAGAGTCAGAGAATGCTCTGTGCAGTGTTGGTGTATCTAGGTGCCTGGGCCCCCATTTTATAGCCCAACAAACTGATGAATCAAACATCAGTTTAAAAAATAATGGATTTGTATTCATGAGGGGTTGATTCCTACAGATACAAATGGATGAATCAGTAATTTTTGAATGAATTTTGCAATTCATTTTAAAATTAATGCCCATCCTTAATGGTCATTCTGCAAAAGGGATTTCTAGAGGAAGTTGTTACGATGCACATACCAATCAGCATTTCTTCAAAATTAAAGACTTCAGGTTTTTATTATGTGGATAGCCATGTGGTTGTTGGCCCGGATTATTCATTTAAACAATGTAACAGAATTTAAGACTATTTTGTGTGTGTGTGTTGTGTCATTACAGTCGTGACCGACTCTCTGTGACCACACGTCCATGGAGTTTTCTTGGCAGGAATACTGGAGTGGCTTGCCAGTTCCTACTCCAGGCGCCTACAGCACCTGGTATTCCCTGGTGGTCTCCCATCCAAGTACTAACCAGGGCCGACCCCGCTTAGCTTCCGAGATCAGGCAAGATCGGATGTGCTTGGGGCACTTAGGCAGCAAGACTGTTTTAATTTAGTCCAAAATGAACCATTAGGTTCCTTCATATATAGCTTAATGGTATAGAGATGAACCAGTGGTTCCTAGATCACACTAAGCCAGAATAATCTCTGGAGGAAAAAACATTGATGCTGAGGCTGTCCTACTTCAGGCACATCACGAGAAGGCAGGTTTTCCTGGAAAAGGTAATAGTGTTGGGAGAGGTGGAAGGCAGCAGGAAGAGAGGAAGACCCAGCACGCGATGGGCTGACTTAAAAAAGCTGAGCAGGGCTGCAGAGGGCAGGACATTTTGGAGCTTTCCTCCATAGGGTCATTACAAGTGGGAGATGACTTGAAGGCACATACAACAATGAAGCCAACATGTACATCCTCCTTCTGCAACATGCTCTCTTCCCCTCCTACCTCAGCAGCCTAACAGCTTCTTTTGTGAGACCATAAATTGCAGTTTGGGCCAAACTGAGAGAAGTGTGTGCATGTGTGTGTGTGTGTGGGGGGTATTCATGCCAACAAGTAACTCCTCCAAGTCCTGCTACTTTTGCCTTTGATTCTCCACCTGTGCTCTCTCTTGCAGTAGCTGCCAACCTCCTCATAATTTTGTGGTGGTGGTGGGTGGCTTTCAACAGTACTAGTAGGGAACCAGCTGCTAGCCTCTTGAGCCTGCCGAATCTGTCACTGTCCATCTGTGTACAAATACCATATCTAGCTGGTTAGGCGGCCTTCTCTGAAGCAGAGGTGGGGTCGTACAGCAGCTGGCAACTGCACCCCCCCAAACCTAGGAACGTAGTTCCCACCACCATTCAGAATAATGGCTGGAGACAATGGGGGCTCTAGGTCAAAAAATATCAACATAGGTCAAAAATGTCTGCAGGGCTACAACTGTTCAGGCCCGGGCTATTGGCTCTTAGTTACTGTCTGATGACGTGGACTTTGATCCACAAATGAAACAAAGCAGTTCCCCTTTCAAGTACACAGGACACAGGTGAAAACAGAAGGCTGAACGGGCATAGTCGGGCTGTCTCCCTCTAGCAACTACTCTCAGGATGCTGAGAAAAAATGGTTTATTAAAAGAGCCCAACGCGTTTCGGCCACTTTATTAATATGAAAAAAGAAAATTAAAAGTGGCTGAAACGCATTGGGCTCTTTTAATAAACCATTTTTTCTCAGCACCCTGAGAGTGCTTTCTCCGGTACTGCTACTGTTTGTGGATGCTCCAGTCTTTCTTTTCACCTTGGTTCCCTTTAGCAACTGCCAGGCAGTTTTAGCCAAGGATATGCTTTGTGTATAATATGTTTGTTGATCTACAAAAATTGAAATACATTTCATGGAAGGCTCCATGAACTCCATGGTCAATGTATCCACCACAAACATGAAATTATTGAAGGACCGTCTAAAGGAATGAAAAGAGTCAAAGGGGGTAAATTATAAAACTCTTCATACATTTTGTTATCCAGGCATTTTTTTGGGGGGGAAGGGCTTTTATTTTATTAACTGAAGCCTGAGCAAAGCCACAGTGGTTTCAAATTTTCTTTTTTCATATTTCCATTTACTTCTATTACTCATAATAACTTCCAGCTCTTTTTCCGTTTACAGGCTCCACAAAGACAAGCATATCTCAGAGAAAAGCAAAAAAGAACAGATGAAATAAATGAACAGATTAAATGCTATTCATTAGAACAATAAAAATTGAAAACAGAAAAATCACAAGGAAATTGGCAATGGCACAAATGTTTCAATTACATTTCTTGATTATATACGCTGGCTCTCTAGCTTTCTTTAAGTAGTGCATTAAAAAGGTACTTTATTTCTCACAGTCTGGAGATGAATTTAAAATGGTATGGAAAAAAAGAGAGCCTGAACCTGATATTATGATAGAAGATAATTATGCTTTCTCACAGACCACTTTTTTCCAGCTTGGAAAATGTGTGGAGATTTAGTGAAATAATGCAGATGGGTGAAATTTCAGAAGCATTTGGCTTTATCATGAGACAGCAATTTAGAACAATGAGCTGCCTGTCAACTCCCCTTATTCAGTTGGTTTTACAACGTTTTTAGAAAGCGTTTTGTACAAGCCATTACAAATGCAGTTTAAGCTGATCCTTAACATCACATAACCACAAACTTAGGCACGCAGTTACCAAAGGAAGATTTTACTGCAAATTCATAGCAGTTCAGTATTACCAGATGGACTCACTGATTATAAGAGATCCTAGTGACAACACAAAGGTGATTCATTTTGCTTCCTACTAGAATCAAGAGCCATTGACTGCAATCTGGTGCATTAGATAAAAATACTCTGTATTAATGAATTCAGAACCCAGGAGTTGAGCTGAGACTCTGAACTAAACCAAGTCGCTCCACACAAACCCACATCTCTGAGCTGCATTGGGCGTTCTTTATTTCAGCAACGTATTTGGCAGGCACAGGGAGAAGGTGCGTGGGAAAGATGTCGTTATGCTTGGCTTCTCCTGGAACTCACAAATCCTTGCTGGCATACTTCAAAACACCTAAATATCCATCAGCCAATCCTAAACTACATTCTGCCCATCATCAATGTGTATGAAAGAGACAGTTGATAGATGGCTTGTTTTGGATCACATGCATGACTTCTGCAATTGATGGTTGTCTTGCTATATTCACAAAGGGCTAAATTGCCCAGCGGTCCTGGGTTCCATTGCCCTTGACTTCGCATGTTGCAATAAGGAACCATGCAAAGTGGGGTTGGAACTCCATAATGCAAAGTGGGGTGGAACAGACCCTATCCACCCCATGAAACCCACAACCGGGACTACAATAGGAATCTCGGGGTGCCTTCAAGAAGAAAATGTTTTATTTTGTACAAACTTTCATGGATTCTAGATCCTTCTTCAGATCAGCTGACCACTCTGGAAATTATAGGGCAACTGACATCTGGGCTCCAGCTCATAGTAGGAACAGGTTAGTAATCGCATGACATAATCAGTGGACTGAACCAATTTGTCCCCTGCCTGCACCTTTCTGGGCCCACCTTTCTTGGTAATGTTAATGGGTTTTAATTGCCCACTCAAAACAAACCACTCTCAAATACTTTGGATTATAACAGGGATGGCTTGCAATGGTTCCTGAGCAAATTCATTTCTCTCCCTGCTACTGTGTGGGCTGCATTTTAGCCCAAGGGGCCAGGGAGGTCCACGGAGAATGACAGATGTAAGCCTTGTTGTACAGAAAGTCTCAAGGCTTCAACCCAGTGAATCCTGGCTCTGCACATAAGGACAGCTGGCACATTCTGCTTTTCAATGGATGGCTCCAATACCTTTTTAAACTACATCTCCTGATCCTTTGTTGGTTCAGAACTAGTTTTCATTTGCAGTGCAGATGCATTCTCTCTCTCTCACACACACACACACACACACATAGAGAGAGAGAGAGAGAGAGAGAGAGAGAGAGAGAGAAAGAGAGAGAGAGAGAGATGTGCTATCAAGTCACTTCTGATTTAAGATGATCCTAAAAAGGTTTTCAAGGCATATGAGATATTTAACAACTAGGTTTATCAGTATATACCCAGAGGCATAGCTAGGGTTTTCAGTACCCAGAGACAAAATCTATTTTCGTACCCTGCCCCCAAGGGCTGAGGAGGGGCTAAAGCACTGCAGAGAAAGTGGTGGCGGCCAGGGAGATCTCTGCGCTGGTCCCTGCAGGTCGCCTGCGACATGCCTTCCTGCGGTTCCTGGGCAGGGAGTCACCCAATTTGTTGCCCCCAGATGCTGCACCTGGGGACAGATGTTCCCCCGTTACCCCCTAGCTATGCCACTGTACATACCTTAGTGCCCAAGTGAGGACTTGAACCCAGGTCACCCGAGTCCTAGTCAAATGCTCTGTCCACTACACTTGACTGGCTTTCTGATGGAGCCTAGATAGTGACTGAAGCATGCAGCGCATTTTACCTCTATGAGCTGGGATTTTCTTCTTACCTGAAGTCCAACGTTATCTGCTTGTCCACCTTTAATTAGCTGTGAAATGAAAAGGCCACAGGAGAATTCAGCACCTCCTCTCAGACTTATTCCAAGGCCTTCAGGATGCAGACGATCCAGCCTCACCTCTTTGAGTTTTCTGCAGAAGTTGGAATAGGAACATGTGTTGTAACATGCATTTATAATTGCACCTTAAAGATCCATATAGAGGTGTTTATCATGCATCTCATTTGTTCATTGCCGAAGAGGTTTCAGCCTTCAGCTGTTCAATTCATGTCTGTTGTACAACTACTGAAGACCTAGGATCTAAAACAGAATGTGTGGCTCTACTTTTAAAACCCAGTCCTAACTGGTCAAGATGATGGGGAAAGCCTAAGTCAGGCTGAGTCTAAATCCTGATCAGTCTCCAGGTATTATAAGTTGCTCAGGACTGCCATCAGCTGGACTTAACTTTACACCAGCATAGTAGATGTCTCTCACGGCTGGAGAAGATTTGGAATTGACACAATTCTTCATTTGTTCCACTCCTTCTCATTCCCTTTTCTAAATGTCTTCTATTGGCAGATCTTCATCAGCTGAACAGTTCTATGGATAGATCCCTCTCCTGGCATACCAGTCACCTGAAGGGAGGCTCTGCAAGCACAAGGACATATCTGCTAGCATGTGGGATTTGTGCCTGTTTCTGCCCATTCTTAACCTTATGACTTGTGCATCTTCAATTTAGGATTGCCCTGTTACCCTACAATAACCACTTGCAAATGCAGAGGCACAGAATCCCACCTCATTAATAGTAACATTTCTGGGCTCAAAGGCCTGGATGCCTTCAAAAGGGGATTGGACAGATTCCTGGAGGAAAAGTCCATCACGGGTTACAAACCATGATGGAGATGAGTAATCTCCAGGCTTAAACCTGGGGTACTTCAAGGACCAGATGCAGGGGAGTGGTATCAGGAGACTGATATCTAGTCTCGCGTGCTCCCAGATGCATTTGTTGGGGCCACTGTGAGATACAGGAACCTGGACTAGATGGGCCTTTGGCCTAATCCAGCATGGCTCTTCTTATATGTTCTCATATGTTCAAAGAGAAAGTGGAAGGCAAGAAGAACAATTGGCCCCCTGAAGAGAGCAGAGCTACATCCTGAGATTAGGTGAGGACTTATCTATATGTGCTTATGAAGGTTTTGTAGCAAAAAATTAGCAGTGCTTAAAAAGGGGCCCATATACAGACAGGAATAGTCTTCAAACCCACCTAGACCGTTTGGGTGTCAGCTGATCATACTCCACTTGATGCTTTAATGGGATAAGGGGACGGATGGCCTCAAATAATGGTAGGCGACTGGGTTCATTGATTACATACTTCAGATCTCCCACCAACACTGGGAGATTCATGGATCTGCAAATTGAAGTTGAAGAGTTAAAATGGGAATGCATAGTCATTTGCTCTTTATGTAATATATCTGTCTTCTAGTCGTGGTGAATTAGAATTTCCCCTCAAAATATTTCTTTATAATCACCTAAATATGCATTTCAAGGACTTTTTCTTTCCCCGCCATCCATGTTTCACACCCACCGAGTAGCCTCGTTGTTGAGTCTGTACGCACTGCTAGGGCGCTAAGATGTTTTAAACCGTTAGAATAGCTACGTTTATTGTTTTATTATGTTGCTCTAATTTCTTATTGTGTTTTGTTGCTCTGTTAACTGCTGTAAGCCGCCCAGAGTTCCTACGGGAAGATGGGCGGGGCATAAATAAATAAATAAATAAATAAATAAATAAATAAATAAATATGAATAATTTCAAAAATCAACTGTGGATGAAAAAATCAAATGGGAATGATATATTAACATTGGTTGTGTCTACTTTGGGTCCTAATTTATATATTTATATATTATGGAAAAGCTTGTAAGATGAATGAAATTTCCAGGAATAGGAAGAGCTCATAAGATGAATTTTTCCTATGGGATGTCTCACAACACAAATTCAGTGCATTCCTATGGGAATGGAGTTAAACCGCGTTTCATAGGGCAAATTTTTTGTAAAACAAATTGACCCATAGAACAAATTAAATTCATCTTTAAATATTCTTCTTAAAGATCCAAACAGATCTTGAGTATGAAATTCTGTAGTAAAAAGATGTATTGTAACAGAGGTGAGAGGATGGAGGCTACATATGAGCCCTAGGAATTTCATATGTACAGATACCACGAAAACACAGACACAGAGAAATTTCTTTAGATATGACCTAGTATGGTGTGAAGCAAACATTAATACAGAATCCAATCAACTTTGCTGGATTCCACTTTTGATTCCATTAATGACACAGAGAGCATTAGCAATTTGTAGCACACACTATACAATACCAAAATAGTATATATAATTGAGAGAAGGATATTTAAGGCTTTGAGTGATTTCGGCTAACATCCATGGTTTAACAAAAAATACAATTTTTAAACAGTGTTATAAATGTTATTTATGTATTAGTGCCCTTTTCCAGCTTTTGGTGGAGGGTGGGCAGAGATATTTGAGATATTTGTTAGGTTTGCTACTCTAACTAAGTACTAAATAATTAACAGCACTGAATTCTTCCTGATTTCCCAAGCTGTGGCGGCAGTGCTTTGTGAATGGAGAAGCAATTAGACAGTGCCATAGTGAAACCAAATCAGGTTTGTAGCCAAGGTCATACAAAACTATAGCTCCACACAAAGACCACATGGAAACTTGGAAAGGTCTACATTTCACTTCACTGAGCAGCTATTAATTAAGCTATATCTGGAAACCATAACCATTAGACCTTCTTGCCTATGACAGTGGAAAAATACTCTCATCTCCTCTCTCAAACACATGGACAAGAATCTATTTCAGTTAGTGCTGTGCACAGGAAAAAATATAGAAAGATAACTACTAGAAATTTGTTGTTTCAAAAGAAATTGCATAGAACAGAAGGTAATAATTATTGCCAAAGGCTTTGCTATTTTAATCTGTTTAAGAAGAGAGTTGCACTAAAGTAAAAAAAAAAACCTTTACTAATTAATTGTAAGTTCATCAATGAAAGTATGCTATTCAACATGGCTTGCCAACATGGCCAGTGTAATTATGTTACATACATCTAGATTTCAGCATAATTATTACTGTCAGAACGGAATATATTTCATTCCCCTTAGTGCTCACTGCTAACATACTTGAAAACTCATTTCATCCTCTTTTGTTTTAAGCTAGGATTCCATAAATTTGATGCAAACCTGAGCCAGAATCAATGTGCTAATTTCAAGTATCACAGGTTTTCAAGACAATCTTGTGCTTTCAAATGTGGACAGATTCCCTGAAGACTGTCAGGTAATACAGTAAAATTCACAAGCAGATGATATTATCAATTGATACACAGAGTCTTGTTTGTTGAAGCCAACTGTTTTGTAAAAACATTTTATGGCTCTTTTAAACTATCCTATATTTGCATAACTTGGAATATACAGTGGTACCTTGTATAAAGGAATTAATTCGTTCCAAATGAAATTCTGTTAAGTAAATTTTCCTTTGTACAAATTTCCCATAGGACTGCAATGAAAACGGACTAATCCCTAATCTCAACCAGTTTTCTGTTGTACGGATTCGCCCCATAGGCGGTTCTGTTAAGAAATTTCTCCTTATCTCTGGAATTTTTTTCCTTTAAGCAGATTTTCTGTTAAAGTAACAAACTTCTTGTTATACGAGGGTCCACTGTATCTCTAAACAGAAACATGATAAATAAACTTGTTTATTCTGTATTAAATGCCCAAATAAGTTCAGTAAAAAGACATTGCAAGCCTCCTATAAAAAAAAAAAAACAATTGCGAGGGGGAAGAAAAGATTATCTGTGTTATCCGACAAAATGCCATTTTGCCCTCAGGAAGAAAACAAGAATAAACATTAAATAAGAACTTACTCATGATACATTCGTAGTACATCATACAGATAGTCTTTCTCTGCCTCACTATCAATTAGTAGGTCAACCTGTTTTCAAAACAAATAGGATAGAACAGCAAAACTGTTAACTCTTCAACCACAAATCAAGAATGTTGAAGACTTCCCTTTCTCATTAACAAACAATAAGAATCATTTTTGAAAAAGTTTATACAAAGTTTCTTTAGAAGATTTGAAAAACATAACCCCCCTTGCATTTGTTTGTTTTATATCTGTTGAATTTATGACCATGCCAGAATGCAGGGGTTTCACACAGTCATGCAACACCCTGCAGTGTCATATGGTTTGCTTACCTGATAATGACTAAATTGTTGAACAAATATTTTCAGAAACCTTTTTGGCCACTCACTAATGTAGCACATGGCGGTGCAACTGGACCCAACTTTATCTTGGGTTTAAAGGCTTTCGATTAAAAAGATCAGCATCCTTCTGAAGCCGTGGTGCAGGAAACAAGGTTATCTGTCCGGGCTCTGCTATCTTGACAGGACTTGCTGCTAGGCTGCTGTTCTTTCTGCACTCCTGTCACAGCATGTCCATTTAAAGTAGTATCACATTGCAAGACTTCCACTTTGCTAACAGTTCCAAAATAAATAAATAAAAGTACGGAGTCTGCATATATCATGTAGCACTTTATGAGTATTGCTTGTGTGTCAATAATGATACACATGCTTGTTTTCGTATGAGAGATATTACATACGGTATTTCAAAGCCGGTTGTGAGAAAAACATATGAAACTGCCCTTTCAGAGAACAGAGATGACAAATATTGGGGTTCAGTCTTCCTCTTCAAGTAGGAGAAGGGGGCAATGCCACCACTCTGGAGGCCATAGACAAAGCATTAACCGGGAGAAATGATTAAGGAGATGCAACACACCCTGTGCTTTTTTAGTGATCAAGACCTTTGCATCCCAGTTATTGTCTTGGTTCTTTTATAGCACGTTGTCTCAGATGAGATGCTTCATGCACACTGTGTTCTCCAATACAGCTCTCAGATTTGTGCACCATTTACATGTGAGGATTTGCTTCCATTTTCAGGGTCCGAGGCAAAGGACCCTCCCAAACACACCAAACCCACGTCTGAGGTGTCTCTTTACTTCTGATTGTTGTTGCTGTTGCCACCATAAACATCATAAGGAAAAGTTCCATTCAGATTTAGTAATATTTATCATCTTGGCTTCAGTCTGGTTCGTTTCTTCTCTTCTTTCACAGTTGCCAAGGATGCAATAGACAAGCACCTTCTATCATTGCTGGCAAAGCTTTGTATGCCTCTTAGACAACACTGTAGTTGAAAATTCTGCTGTGGGGGTCGCTTCTGGGTCCAGGAGACTGTGAATGCCTCTTTAAGAGAGGGAGGGGTCCCTGCCACCTTGAAAGAAGTGGTAGTTAGACCACTCCTTAAAAAACCTAATCTGGACCCAGGACTGGTGGTTAACTACCAACCAGTATTGAACCTCCCTTATTTGGGCAAGGTGTTGGAGTGGGTGGTGGCTGGGCAACTCCAGGCACTTCTGGATGAAACAGATTTTTTGGATCGATTTCAATCAGGTTTCAAGCCTGATTTTGGTGCAGAGACTGCCTTGGTCACCCTGTATGATGACCTTTGCCAGGGGAGAGACAGGGGGAGTGCATCCCTCTTGATACTCCTGGACCTCTCAGTGGCTTTCAATACCATCGACATGGTGTCCTTCTGGACAGGCTGGACAGATTGGGTGTTGGAGACTCCACTTTGCAGTGGTTCCACTCCTTCCTGGCTAACCATTTCCAGAAGGAAATATTGGGGGACAGTTGCTCTGCCCCATGGCCTTTATGTCATGGGGGTCCTCAGAGCTCGATTTTGTCCTCACATGCTGTTTAACATATACATGGAACCACTGGGAGAGGTCATCAGGACTTTTGGGCTGAGGAGTCGGCAATACACTGACGATACTCAGCTCTACCTCTTGTTTTCCACCAATCCAGGTGAGGCAGTTTCTGTGCTGAACTTGGGTCTGGACGGCATAATGGACTGGATGAGGGTTAATAAATTGAAACTCAATCCAGAGAAGATGGGAGTGCTGTTAGTGGGAACTTCACCAGACAGGCTAGAGGGCCATCTCCCTGTCCTAGATGGGTTTGTACTCCCCAATCCCCATAAGAGACAGGGTCTGCAGTTTGGGGTTGCTCCCGGACCCCGGTCTAACTCTGGAAGCCCAGGTGGACTCGGTGGCCAGGGGTGCCTTTCTTCAGCTGTGGAAATTATACTAGCTATGTCCCTACCTGGATGAGTGAAACTTCATGACAGTTACGCATGCACTGGTAACATCCCATATTGATTACTGCAATGCGCTCTTCGTGGGGCAGCCTTTGAAGAAAGTCTGGCAGTTGCAACTGGTCCAGAATCGTGCTATGTGCTGGTAAGTGGTAGGGCCACCAGGGACCATATAATGGCAGTTCTTTACCAGCTACATTGGTTACCAGTTGCTGCCCAAGCCCAATTCAAAGAGCTAGTGTTAACATATAAAGCCCTTTATGGTTTAGGACCTGGATACCTGAAGGACCGGCTCCTTACATATGAACCTACCCAGCAATTAAGATCTAGTCAGGGGGTCCTTTTGAAAGAGCCATCACTCAAGGAGGTGAAAGGGATGGCTTGTAGGTATAGGGCCTTTTCAGCAGCTGTCCCCAGGCTATGGGGATGCCCTCTCAAGTGAAATCTGCCCAGTGCCAACATTGATGATGTTTTAGCGCCAAGTAAAAACCTTCCTGTTCCAGAAGTTCTTTAACTGATACAACAGAGATTGTGTATTCTGGAGGCTAGGTTTAGTGTACAGGATTATATTTTAACTTATTTTAATTGTGTTGTATTATATTGTACTGTATTTTAAAATTTTAATTCCCTTTTAGTTGTCCATTTTAATTTTGAATTGTTAAGCTGTCCAGATACTTTCGGGTAGGGAGCGGCATATAAGTTGTATGTATGTATGTATGTATGTATGTATGTATGTATGTATGTATGTATGTATGTATGTATGTATGTATGTATGTAT
>JAHTLZ010000016.1:67676055-67692350 GCA_023846285.1 Phrynocephalus versicolor
TTATTATTATTATTATTATTATTATTATTATTATTATTATTATTATTTCTAGAAAATTAAGGGAGGGAACAGCTCCCAACCGGGATATAACTCTGCCGAGAGCTCCTGAGTCCCCGTTTCGAGACCCCCCTCTGGACGCCTGGTCCAGGTCGTGGAGGGAAGCGGAGAGCGAACGCGACGGAGGACAAGAGCCACTGATCTCAGGATCGGCTGATTCCTTCCTCGGGCAGGAAATGTTATCCTAACCCCCTCCACCAACACACCTCGGGCCCCTGGGAGGTTCAGAAACAAAAACGATCCTCTCCCCCGCTCGGTCCCGCTGAAAAGAAACGTCTCAGCCTCCTCTTTCCTCGCCTCCCCCCCGCCCGCCCGGTCTGGGTTAACTGACACCGAGAGTCCATAGTCCCTGCAAAATGTCACCCTCCCTTCTTCTTCTTCTTCTTCTTCTTCCTCCGCGGCGTCGGCGTCGAGCGAGCCAAGGGGCAGGGCAGCAGGATCCCGGGGACACCGAAAGCCTCGCCAAGGCAGCGCAAGTGTGTGTGTGTGTGGGGGGGCTCACCTTGTGCCTGAATTCCCGGGCCACTTTCCGCTCCATTGCCAGAGGGAGGGCACCTCTCTCTCTCGCGCGCGCGGTCGCCTTCTCCCGGGACGCGCGCCGGCCGCAGGTGCTTCTTCCCTTCCTTCCACCCCGGTTCCCGCGGGCGCCGGGCACGGGTTGGAGCGCAGGCCTTGGGGACCGGCGCTAGGGGGCGCGGCGCGGCTTCAGCGCCCGACGACCCGCCGCGAGCTCGCCCGGAGTTTGCGCGCACGCGGGAGATGGGCGCGCGTGCATACACACACAAGCCGGAAAGAAGGGAGGGGGGTCGCATTTGGTGTTGCCCGCTTCGACATTGCTCCTTATCGAACTCCTGCAACATCGTGTGACACTTTTCTTAAAGCGCGCGCTCACATATCCTACTGGTTCCACGGGCACACTTTAAAATACCTTGAGCGAAACTGTGCGTAAATATCAAGCGTTTTAAATTCCCTCTGGATTTCCACAGGAGGAATTGCGGGAGAGCTTACTTTAGATAAATTAGTCTTGACCATAGAGGTTCTCCTTGTGCATATACTCTTGGTTGGCAAAGGGATCGAGAGACTGGTATGAGACAAAAGGGACTCTTATTCCCAGTGCACATGAGTGAACCTATGGGACCTTTTGATCCTTACCTCTAGATTTTCATGATTTCATTTAGATTTCCTGGCAACTTACAGATGCTTTATGCTCACTTACCTAGTGGTTGCCAGCCATCCCATTCTAAACAATGCAAATAATTTTTTCTCTACAGAGAGATTATTGGCTGTAGAAAACATCTATCAAGTTATTCCAGCTGAAAATGAATTAGACCAAGGCTAGCACTCCTAGCCATTCTTGGGTTCCAAGATTAGGCAATAGGACAGGTGATATCTTTATAGACCACTAATAAAAAATAAATAAAAAATCATTGCAAGCTTTTATGGACAATATCCACTTCTTCAAAGCAAGTACCACAAGTCCAAACATGGCAAGATTGGGGTTTGATGGGAGGCTAATCTTAGCATGTAAAGTCCCTGGCAAGATGATTTGTGCCACACACATCTTTCTTCGATGAGGTAAGAAGCAGCAGGACTGTTGTTATAAAGCTGCATCTGAAGCAGAGGATTGGGTCTCACATCCCAGTCCTTCAAACAAAGGGGCAGAGGTCATTCACACCCACTCACACCTCCTCCCCATTTGTCTCTTCTTGGAAACATACCTGTTTCCTGTTTGGCTCATGAGGGGTGGGGTTGATGCAGAAAACCCATGCCCTCCATTTAGGACTTGGGGTGTAACTGAGTAAATCCACTAGGTATAGCCAATTGGGATCAGATTAAAGTGAAAGGAATATTCCCTAGTCCTGCTCTGATGGTGTTGAGAGTCCATGTGGCTTCTGCTACTAGCCCATTCTGAAGCATCCTTGTGAAGACACTGGCCAGCATCCTTTGGCTGACTGGAGCCGTGGTCCTGAATGCAATCAGCACCTTATTTTATTTTATTTTATTTTATTTTATTTTATTTTATTTTATTTTATTTATATACCGCTCCATCTAGGTACATGGCTACTCTGGGCAGTTTACAAAATTGAAAAGATATCAAACCAACAAACAGTATAATAGATGAACAATCCAATAAGTAAAAACATAACTTAATAAGCAATATCTATCAAAGCATCAAACAGGAGCAAGATGGGCTAGAGACAAAATGAAAGAATGAAATACACCATAGTGAATCATTAATAGAATAGATTAATGCCCAGGGAAGCCTTTTAAAATAACCATGTCTTTAGATGTTTCTTAAAGAAACATCTTGTAAACAAGGATCAATTTGTTGCCAAGACTTAAGCATTTTTCCTTCTGTGAATGCAGTAGAATATTAACCACTTGTTCTCAGCAATGTTGTCCAAGTTCAGTGACCTACACATTCTTATTAAAACATGTTAGCTGTATAATTGCATTCTTGAAACCACTGGGTAGACAACTTCGAGAGGTTTGAGGGTCTCACACACCCAGACCTAGAGGACTGAACTTGTTCCTGTGCGCCACTCACTCCCATAATATATTTAGAACAGGCTTTTCCAAATTATGTCAGCTGGATAGCTCAGTGAGATGGAGCCCCTATCTGTGGAGTCATGGTTCAGGAGTTCAGTTCTCCTCTGTGCTTCCTGGGAGACACAGTCTCAGAGCACCCTCTCCCCAATAACCCACCCCCTTTCTCATTAACTAACTCATGCAGCCTCAAAAACTCTCCCAATTAAAATATAAATAAATAAATAAATATGGAGGTATGTGAGCAGCCAGGTGTGCTGGGGCCCAAATATGGCAAAATAACTCAAATTTTAGGGGTACGGGGAGAACTTTGCTCACCCCTCCTTTACACATGTATTTGTCTGTGTTCAAAGTTGCAATGCAGACAAGGAAACACCTCTTGATTCCGTAGAGACCCTAGCTTTTGCTGTTTAGGCTCCTGATTAGACACTGTTTCTTTGTCCTGCTGGTAGCAGCCTGCTTGCTGTCAAACCTGATTCAAGTTGTAGTTTTGTGAGGGGTAGCCTGTTAGTGTGTGCAAGAATCTAGACAAAATATTTTGTTTTGCTTTGATTTTTGCCTGAAATTTAATTCAAGATAATAGTGCTTACCTTTAAAACCCCAGGTCTGGAAGTCAAATATCTACAGGAGAACTTACCTCTGTATTCAACCTGCCTATGTTTTAAAATCATAAGGGTATTCTGTTCTCCAAATATCTTACTGCATTTGACTCCAAAATGATCAAAGAACCAAAGGAACTCTCCTAGGAGGAAAGAAATACAGTGGTACCTCTACCTATGAGCAGCTCTACTTACAAGAAATTCAACTTAAGAGCAGAAAACCATTGACATTTTAACTGCTGCCTTACAAATTTTAGATGCAGTCTGCTCTACTTACATTTTTTAAATTTTTTAAATTTTTTTTTTAGATACAGCTGCTCTACTTATGAGTTGTTCGACTTATGAGCATGCATTCGGAACAGATTAAACTCGTAAGTAGAGGTACCATTGTACAAGAAATACAATGGAAGATACATAACAGACACTCATAAAGGTATGCATGATACGAAGACAGATATTACGGAGTGTTGTTGGGTGTCGTACAATTAAACTGAATGAAGAAACTTTTCTCTTTCACACAAATTGTAGTCAAACCATAGCATTTGCTACTACAAGATATGATAGCTATCAGTTTACATGGCTTGTAATGTGGAGTAAACAAATCCAAGAAGGATAAAACTATCACTCATATTAGTTATATGTATATTTGTGTAGGATCTGTGGAACCTAAATAAGATTGCTGTCATATCCTACATGAAGGCTTCTAGTCATCTAGTTCCACTGGAAGAAAGAAATGCTGGAATAGATGGGTTTTTATATGCTCTGATTATCTTAAGAAGGAGAGCCTTCAACAATATGTTATCCTGACTGTTGAATGCCTTCCTCAATGGTGTGCTGACATCGCATGCATCTTGGTGCGAGCTCAAACTCTCTTTGCTTTCTGTAGCATTTTCATTGGCTCACTTGATATGTCCACTTTTCTTGTTTTGGTGATGATAATGATCAGAAGAACAAGAAAGTCAGTGTATTGTTTTTTATTATATCTGTAGGATACTTCTATTGCATTCTTATACATGGCTCTGAGATCCATAAAGACAGACAATGGCTTTGAAATATTTAAATGGATACATGAAATGACTATTCACAAGAGATATTATAGGATTAACATACCGAACAAACCAGCTGAAGAAAGGTGTGGTATCTGTTTTCAGGATTCTGAAAAGCAACACAATTACAAACCAGAGAAAACTGAGATTCATAAGGTGGAATGTCAAATAATAAATTAATATGCTACTCAAGGTCCCTGAGAATTTAAAGGCAAAAGCTGTTCACCTGAAGACTTGGGATAATTGGTATGTTTCTTAATAAATCATACAAATGAGGTGAAAAATGTACCTCTAAAGATGCCTCTCTAATATTCCATCAACGGGTATGTATACTCACAGAAGAGAGAACATAGACAGCAAGTTGTATATTTCATAATCTCCAAAGCCATAGTCACACTGTTGTTATGTACCATCAAACCATTTCTAATTGACTAGATGACTCAACATTAATGGCCTTCCAAAGGCCCTGTAATTCATAGCCCTAGTTGGGTCTTACAAACTAAAGGCTGTGGTTTCCTTTACTTAGTTAATCCTGCTAAGGTCTGATCTAGCATATTTTGTACTGCCTTTAGGTTTTCTTAGCATCTCTGTCTTCTCCAGTAATGCTAAGAACCTTTAATGAGACATGTCAAGTACAAAAGCCTCAGTTCAGTCATTTTAGGTTCTGTTGAGAATTCAGGCTGGATTTCTTTGTGGCCCACAAGTTCCTCTCCTGCACCACATTCCAACCAATGTCCTCCACCACCTCATTAACATTCTTCCCTGTCCACAGTAATCTGCATGCCATATGCCTTGGTCTCCAGCAAGGCATCTTTGTACTTCAGAATATTTTCTCTTTCCTTCAGAGCTGCCCTTCAGAGCTGCTGTTGTCTTCTGATTTCTAGGTAGCCAGTTCATCCTGGGGCACCAGAAATCACACATCTCAACATATGCATCCATTCTGTGCCTACCCTCCCCTAGCAGAAGAGAAGACCACTTCTGTTTTGTTTTGTTTTCGTTTTGTTCAAATAATGAAACACTGCCCAACACAGCTTATGTTGTTGAGTTTGAAAACCGCTTGTGTGTTTTTGCCACTCGAGACTATTGACCTTAAAATGAAGATCAGAACTGCCAGAAGCTCTTTTCCTGCAGCAAGGTGACACTGGTAACATGCTGAGCCCTGCTGCTATAGCCCCCTCTGCGTCCACACCCCCAGTGCCTAGTAGTGCATGTGGCCAAGCATGAGTACTGTAATAGATTAAAATGACCAGAAAGATTTTTTTTTCAAGCTAGAGCTGGTGAAGAACTTCCTGATGGCATGAGCTGATCAATAGTGGAATGGATTTCTTAGAAAGTGATAAGAGTTCTTTATTGAAGGGTTTTAATCAGAGGCTGAGTGGCCACCTGTCAGGGATGCTCTGGTAATCTCCTGCATCAACCGGGATACCTTCTAGTTCCATGATTCTGTGTATTGCTCTGATAATGTTGATCACTATGTCCATCAGTAAGTTCTAGGGCAAACACATGATTTCCCAAGCAACAGCATTTATATATGTGTGTATGTGTGCATGGGTGGGAGGATGCGCCTCCCCCCCATACACTCACACATGCACGCACGCATGCACGTGCACACACACACACACACACCAAACTGTCCTTGTCTATGGAGCTTACCAGTTTGATATTATGCCAGAAACTGTGACAATGGTCCTGCTGTGGCTTGAAACCAGTAGTGACAGTAAATTTAATTCTGAGAATGTGTGGCTCATGCGAGAAATAATTCTAAATCCTTCCAGGCAATAAGCTCAGTGTCTGTATAGCTAGATAGCTGCAGTTGGTGTTGAACAACCCCCCCCCCCCCACGAACCATTGGAAAGCACTTTAAAAGCCCTGCTGGATGAGGCCTGTCTAATTTAGAGTTCTGTTCATCCAGGAGCAATCCACTTGTATATGAGGTCTACAGACAGGACAGGAATAGAGCAGCATCTTCCCATTCATGCTGCTTAGTGACAGACATACAGGTGCATATACACCCTCTGGTGTACTACCAGGGTGATATATCCATAATGACTAGCAGCCACAGGGAGCCCTGGTCTCCATGAATTTATCCAATCCTTTTAAATATCATCCAAGTTAGCAGCCACCAAGACCTTTCATGGCCTAGAAGTCCACAGTTTAACTAGGCCATGTGTGAAGCAATACTTCCCTTTATCTATCTTGGATCTTCCATCTGTTAGCTTCTTTTGATAGACTCTGAGTTCTAATATTCTGACAGAAGAAGCACCTAGCAGGATGAGAGGAAGGCCTTCAGTGGGGTTAAAGGAGGCCAGGAAGAAGATTTGGGGTCTTCTGGGCTGCTGACTGCTGGCAAGGAGTCAACAGAGAAGGAAAAGGCATTGGGCTCTGTGATGGAGGACCTGGATCCCCTCTTTTGCCTGCTGTTGAGCTGACCTTGGTGCAAGAAAATGACCCTGGAAGGAATCAGCAAGCAACTTCCCTGTCCCAAGAAGACAAGGCAGGGGAAGAAGAACCTTGCCGATACCAGCTTCAGAGAAGGTCTCCCTCCTACCAGCTCTGTGGTGCCTAAGGTGCATAACAATTCCTGTGGTACCCACTTCACCCCAGTGCAAGTGCCAATTTTGGGGTAGAACGAGGCACCTCGAGGAGCAAGAGAGCAGCCAATGTGTAGTGCTAGATGCCCTTCCCAGCCCTGCTTAAAGGGCTCCAAGTCTGGTCTTGGACTGGTTCTGTTTAGCCCTGGTACTCGATTGACCTCAGTGATAGGAACTGAGACCAGTACACAATTGACTCTTTCCAAGGATCACAGCTGGAAACTCAGTCCCCTGGAGTATGGGAGGGTGACAAGGAACTTCTATTGAAAGCTCCAAACCAAATAAAGAAAACCTTTACCAGCAACCTGAAACTAGTAGAGTTATTGATGGGAAAACACGGCTATAGTTTTGCTGGGGCAGGAGCGGGGTTCAGACAATTAAAAATATTTTGCATGCCAACAGCTCAATTTTAGCGCAGGGGGAGAGCTTTCCTTCTGTACGTAATGCTTTTGTTTCAGGAAAATAGTGCTTTTCTAAGTCAGTTTAACTTTAAAGCTGACTAAATAGTTCAGTGGTTTATATATATGGCTGTAGAACCTTAGGTTCATATAGGTTCCTGGGAGTAGATCTGGTCTGTATGACCTTGGGCAAGCTGCACAGTCCCCAGACAGCCCGAGAAGAAAAGAATGGTAAACTATTTTTTCACCCAGCACGTTGTTAGTCTGTGGAACTCCCTGTCACAGGATGCGGTGATGGCAACTGGCCTGGATGCCTTCAAAAGGGGATTGGACAGATTCCTGGAGGAAAAGTCCATCCCAGGTTGCAAGCCATGATGGAGATGTGTTATCTCCAGGCTTAAAACCGGGGTACTTCAAGGGCCAGATGCAGGGGAGTGGTAGCAGGAGACAGATATCTAGTCTCGTGCGCTCCCAGATGCATTTGGTGGGGTCACTGTGAGGTACAGGAAGATGGACTAGATGGGCCTTTGGCCTGATCCAGCATGGCTCTTCTTATGTTCTTATGTAATCCTGAGTATTCCCTACCTAGAAACCCCTGAAAGGAGTTGCCATAATTGACTTAACAGCATGAGATTTTTGATTGGAATCACACATTGGGAAACGTGTGATTCCTTCTCCCCAATTCTGTCAACTCATTATTGGTTTTACTTGTTTACACCTGTTCTTCCCTTGCATTCAGCTGCAGGGGTTAGATGATGGCGGAGATGGGTGGGTGGAGTAACCATGTTATTCTGCTACAGAAAAACATAGCACACAATCTTGCTGCATATTTATTGAACAACAGCCTAGTGTTGACTTTTAATGAGAGGCATACAGTATAAACCAATTCATAGGAAAGAAATTTTGATTTGTAAATTCCATAAAAATGAATTGAAATAAACTCTGCCCGTGGAGTGAAGGAGAAGCCATCCACTTTTCTCATTCCCATTCCCCCCTTAGTAGATACAGGAGAAGAGAATTCTTACTGAAGACGTCATTGCTGTATCATCATCCTCTTACTGAAATGAATCATTTGTTGCAACTGGAAATATAATACATTGGGACTAATTACAAAGAGGAGAATGGGGTCTATTTAATTACTTGCTGTTAACAGACTTCTTAAAGCACTCAGAAAAAAAGAGTCTCTTTTGATCTGACACAAATTTCCACCTGGCATTTGGCAGGTTTGGACCTTCTGTTATAGGATTGTTGAGGGATGACAGGGAGTGAGTGTATGGCAAGTGGAAGAGAAAAGGGACCAGAAAAGAAGGAAAAGAGATAAAGCAGTCAAGAATGAAAAGAAAGATCATGCAACATGAAGGAGAAGAAGAAGAAGAAGAAGAAGAAGAAGAAGAAGAAGAAGAAGAGGGAACAAATGAGAGATAGTTCCTAATGTAAACAATGAAAACTATAAAAACTTTGAAGGGCTATCCTTTTAAAAACTGTAGAGCTATAATTGAAGTTGAAGTTGAAGTTGAAGGTCTTTATTTTGGTCACTGACCAGATAAATAGAGCTATAATTAAGATTGATAACAAGTTGCAAATGTAGATATTTTTTACTGAAACCACTAAAATTCAATCATGATTTTTAAACAGTCATAAATAGGATACAGCACACCTCCTTGAGGTAATATTTCAGACCCTCATTGAGATATTTGTTTTTGCAAATGTGAAAAATGTTTTTTTTAAATAATACATTCACTTCTTTTTAAGACTAGTCACAATCCTACGCATGGCTACTCAGAAATTTGTCCAAATATATTAAGCAGTATTTGCCCTGAGGTAAAAGTGCCAGAACTGTTTCATATTTTCTTAAACTAGATAAAAAAATACCTTCAAGTTTCTTCAGAGGGACTGACCGTCACTATGCTCTTCAAATGATGGGCGATATTGGTTCCGTGAGGACTCCTGATAGGACACTGTCATTTTTGTGGGTCTCTTTTGTTGGACTTCCACAAGGAAACAGAGTCAATAGCAGATACGTATGCATACTGCATGTAAAAGAGCTGCATTTCTGCCTTGTTTTGTGACACAAACTCATTTGCATATCCCTGTTGTGGGACATAAATAATTCAAGATCAGCTCATTGAGCAGTGCTGCTAAAAGAAGGGAAAAATAAAAACAAAAGTTTTGTGGTGCTTTCAGGACCAACAGATTTAAACGGGAGTTATGCTAGTTGATTACTTGTAACAATGCTGTTGTCACTTTGAGCTTTTTTTGCTTGCCTTGTTCATTAGTTGAGTCCCCACCCCTGCAATGTGTGCTAGTATTTAAGCTTGTGGCTCAACTTTCCACTCCATGCCTCTGAGGAAGTCAACTACAGAAGTTGACATTGGGGAATAACATTCACAAGGCCACAAATCATTTGTTCTTATTTTTGTTTGGTGCTTCTTGACTATGCGGGAACACTCTAATCTCGGCTGCATTTTTGAAGTGTGATCCTGTTTATTTTCACTCGGAAGTAAACATCCCACTGTATTCAGGTTCTCGCCTCCTCCTATTGTGCTCTCAGAAGTGGGTAATGGATCCACACTAACCCTATGAAAATGTAAGGAAACTCCTACCCGAGTTCTATGGGCCATACTAACATCATGTCACTATTGATATCGTCGCAGAGAAGCCTGTTTGAACACAGCGGGATATACGTTTCAGTAAACAAATAGGGCGCAATGGTACATAACATAAGTGCTCATAGGTATGGATAGATATGACCCATGCGTGGGAAAGCTCGGGGGTGAGAAATGTTCGTGTATCTCCGGGCAAGACCGGGCGGTTTTCTTGGCCGTGGACAGGTGGGTCTTTCCCACCAGGGAAATCCACCGAGGAGGGAGGATTCCCGGCTAAAGGGTCCAGTTCCCCGCGCAAACCCTGTTGTCCTAGGTGGCGCTTTCTTCGGGTGGCGGAGAGAGTCGGGGGGAGGGGATGCTTCCGGAGAGACCTCCGTTAGGCGAATGACGGCAGGTGTCCCCAGCGTCAAAGGTCTGGGTGGCGCGGCGGCGGGAGGTGGCGGTGGCGGTGGGGCGGGTTTGGAAGGGGAGCGAGGCGCGCCAATCGGTGGGACCACCCCTCGCCTCCCAGTCCGCGTCCCGCAGCGGCACCGCGGAGACGTCCCCTGGCCCGAGGGAGCGCCTTCTTTCCCGCCGCCGCCGCCGCCGCTTCACCGGGGGAACCCGCGGGGCGCTTCCTGCGCGGATGGAGCGGCTGCGCTTTGGACCTGCCGCGTGGCGGTTCTCCCTCTGGATCCCCCACGGTGAGCTCCAAGAAGCGCGCGCGTCCAGGAAGGAGCCTCGGTGGTCCCGAAGGACCTCGGGGTGGGTGTGGGTGGGCGTGGGCGTGGGGTGGCCTCTCGTGCCTCTGCTTAAGCTCCTCTTTTATTGATCTCTCTCTTTCGGCAGCCTTGCTGTGGTGGAGCGCGGTGGCGCAGCCGTTCCCGAGCGGGGCCCCGGACGCGGCCAGGTGAGAGGCGTGGGCAGCAGGTGTGGTCCTCGCGGGGCGTGGAGGGGATCAGTCTTCGCCAAGGGACCCTCTTGGCGGGCACTGCGTTGCCAAGGACGGGAGGGAATGAATGCCCCCCCGCCACCCCCTTGGGTCGCCCTCCGTGCCTTCCGGCGCATCGGTGCAGGTCTTAGCCGGCACACCCACGGCCTCCGAGCTTGGATCCCTGTGAGTTTAGGAAAGGAATCTTTATCACTGTGCCAGCCCACACAGTGCAGGGAAATCTGGAAAGGTGTGAGCAAGTGTTTCAAGATAAGACAATTTCATCAAAATCTGGCCCCAGAGGGGGAGTCCTGTTGGTCTTTTGCAACAAAGAAGGTTCCCTTGACTTTGATAAGCGAGGACTTGTGGCCTCTTAAGCCCATTTACAGTGCAATGTGTAATGCAGCCGCCTTGATCCCTTGGGGGGGGGGGGGGTGAAAGGCAGATTAGAAATATTTTCACATCCATCCGTCCGTCCATCCATCAATAATGCATACATGGGAGTTGATTACCTTGAATTCAGAGGCACAGGGAGGAGAAAGGCAACATGTGACTCATGTAAGGAGAGGTGGATTGTAATCCATGAAAGTTTGATCTTGGAAGTGGGCTGAGATTGCATTTCTTTGTAATAAGTGCTTGTCAGTGTGGGGTGCTTTTAATATAGCTGCAAAAGGTGCACAAACATTGCTTGATGTAAGCATTAGAAAACATTTTTGGCACAGTGTGGTACAATATTGTGAGGCAGTGGCACTGGCCCTCTTCATGTTCACTTCTTGAATATAGATGGCCCAAAATTTGTAGAGTGAGGCACCTCTACACTCCTACTCCAAGTTGCCTCTGGTCATGAATGCATTTGTTGTTCTTTGTCAAATAATTGAGGGTGGGGAGTACTCCCCTTTTTTCTGTGGATGATGCCTGGGGACAGAAGTAAATAGTCATGAATGAAAGCATTTCTAAAGAGCAAGAATGCCTTCCTTTTCTGAGTGAAAAATGGAGTTCATAACTGAAGAAAGTGATCTGGAGCCATAGAGAACAGAGAAATGCCTCTGCACGCCTGGATCCATGCTAGTATCCCTATTGAATTTAAAGTGAGCTAAAACTCTGCTCTTCATCTGCTGACTTGTAATATTTTATATCCTGACAAAGGGTGGCTATGAATATTTTTGATAAGTGTTTATATCTCCTAGTTTACAAGTATTGGGCAATAGAAGGAGGTAAAGGAAACACGAAAATGCAAAAAGAACAGGGGGTAGCAATTAATGATTAAAGCAACCAAAGGTAATGCAAAGTCACACTGCTAGCACCATCAAGAATCAGAGGAAACTCCTTCAAAGTACTTTGTCTTGTATGAGCACATAAAAAAACTCCTGGTTCAGCCTGGGAGCCTCAGTTTCAGTACAGCTGCAGCTTCTCTGAGTTCTGCATGAGTAAGAAAGGTACAGATTACCTCTGCTGAACAAACCCAGCCTTGTTCTTTGCCTTCTTAGGAACGGTAGCAGTGCAGCACCACAGAAAGGAGATCCTAGCACCCTGGGAAAGCAGGTAAGTCCAGAGCACCCACTCACCTTATGGACTCATTTTTTTAAAGCTTGTGTTTTAAGATTGCTAGGACATGTGCTTGACTGTGTTTGCCTCCATGCGGTTGTGCATGCATAGCAATTACAACAGCAGTTTTGTTGATTTAGCTATTTGGTGCCACATTGCCCCTGACTTGAATAACTCTGCTCTCTGTATTTTCCAAGAGTTGTTTGAAAAGTGCTTGGGGGTGATGTGAGAGGAATGGTCTTTCTTTTACTTGAAGCCATGGTTGCTGTGCAAAAGCATTTCGCTTTTATTCTTGTCCTGGATTAGTACAGTGCTACCTTGTATAAAAGAATTAATTCATTCCAAACGAAATTCTGTTAAGCAAATTTTCCTTTATACAAACTTCTCATAGGAATGCATTGAAAATGGGAGTAATCCCTAATCATGACCATTTTTATGTTGTACTGATTTGCCCCATAGGCAATTCTGTTAAACAAATTTCCCCTATCTCCAGATTTTTTTATGTTGTACAGATTTTATGTTATACAAACTGCTTGTTATACAAGGGCTCACTGTATATCAGAATAGTGAGACACGGGAACACATAGCATTATGTTAGGTCTTTCCTTTCTGCACCCGTTAAATCTAAAGATGTGTGTTCAGAACACTTTTTGAATGTTTGATGTTCATTACTCTGGCTGGTGGATTCCTGCCTGGAGTTGTTATAAAAGTCAGAAGATTCAGGAAATGGTTTGCTCTGAAAGTGTCCCTGTTACACAGGACAAGTTCACCTGTTCAAACTCACTTGTCTTTGCGAACTAACAGAATGCAGTTAGTGTTGGTCATGAAGTGAACAAAGACATTTCTTTTAAATTTACAAACTCATTTGAATATTTATTTCTCCTTGAAATTTTGCCAGGGCAGATGTCCATGAAAACAGTGTAGAGAAAATGAGAGGCAACATGCTTGAGTTAAACAGATGCCAAAGCATGTTTATTTTATAAGATTTATATGACTTGTCAAATTTTATTGTTTTATCAGGCCCTGTCATGATGGAAATGTCTATTATAAGATGCGTTATAACTATTCTTCCTGCCAAATTGAGTATAATTAGGTTGTTTACAAGCAAAATGCTTTGCATACCTTCAAACTGTGTGCCAATATAATTCAGGAATTGGTTGGTTGTTGTTTTTTTCATTTGAGTTATATAGCTTGGTGTAAATAAAGGATGATTCCTAATAAAATCACCTGCTATGAAATTGTCTTTAGAGTAAGGAAAATTATAGTTTTACAGCGGATCTGTTGGACAGTGGACAGTTTTATGTGGGTTTTTGTTTATTTGTTTGTTTGTTTTTGCAAAGACCAGGGCTCTTGAGCTTTCTGCCTTGTACAGCTAAGACTCTGAAAGCAAATCAGATTACGCATCTTCATTCTTTCCCTTTTTTGTTTCTGGAAATGTTCCATAGAGAAGAAAGCAGTCTGTACAGCTACAAACAACTACTGATTGACTGCTGATTAAGCCAAATAATTGCTTTTATGAAATGGAACTAGAGAATGTTAACAGCTTCTTTTGTTGCCTTCTCTTTACACTGTTGATCCTAAATCACTCATTCAGAATATCTGACTAAATATACTCAGCAGATGTAAGTGGAAGACTCCATATTTTATTAACTAAAGCCACATGCATGGTATCGAAGCCATGCAGCCCTTAATAACAATAACAAGTAGAAAATTCCCATCCTCAGGTTACAATGGGACATTGCTATACCAGTGGTTTAGGTGCTATATCTTATACATGATTCTTATACATCTCCATGGCATGGAAAGGCATATAGCATGTCCTGTTGTAGAGAAATCCCCCTGGGGAGAATCATGGCCCCAGCTGCCTGCACGGGCAAGGCCTTTGGGAATCATTAAACCTCTCTATTTGAACGAGGAGGCCCCGGATGGAAGGAAATGAATTCCATAGCTACCCTCATATACAGGAAGCCAGCTTGGTCTGTATCTCCCCTCAGGTCAGCCAGAAAGCCTGTGAGAGGGGGTTGTGGGACAAACAGCTGCCTGTGACCCTTAGATAAGCTCTGTCCCCCCACCACTGTCAGGTAGCCTCTTCTATGTTAATGCTTCACTCCCCCTCCCCTTGTGATGTTGTTGACTACCCCTAATAAAAGAGCTTCAGTCCCAGGCGACACAGAGACTCAGACACCACACGCCTGGGACTCTGAGCATGCTTGCAACCCACCTCAATGTCATGCCATGGAAAGGCATAAAGCATCTCCAGTATTTGAAAAGGTGCAAAATGCTTTTTCAAGGCTCACAGTGAAATCTCTTGACAGGTAGCCAAACAAGTAGCCTAGGGACAGAACAAAGGGGAACCACAGCTACGACATGGACAACATCAGGGTTCAGTGATTCAGAATAGGTTTGGAAAGTGGGAAATGTGAGTTTGAACTCCATTGTGCTCGCTTTTGGTATACCTGGCCAAAAGCAGTCATGTGGCAACTTTAATTTTGCCGAATTGTTAGGTAACTCATGGTATGTGTGTGAGGGGACCCCTGTTACAAACCAGTATTGGGTCTGAAAATACAATGTGTAGGCTCTGTCTAGGAAGGAGAAGATTTTTGAAACAAAAAAGATAGATATGGGTTTGTCAACCTGTGCCTCAGATTGTAGTTCAGGAGAGAGCAGGGCAGCAGATACAGCATCCTCCTTGACACAAGCTCCAGTTTGGAACACCACACTTACTGCATGCCACAGGCTTTGCAACACTGAAGAAGTCTTGTTGTCTCAAGAATGAGAAGATTAACTGCTGGGAGCATCCTGACTACTAGTAGTTATACAGCTGGTAATTCTCACCCAGGATGACATTAGGGATGAACAAAAATGTGCGGGAGAGTATCTTGTGGAGGATAATGGGGGAACCGGAGAATGTAATTAACAGTAATCACTTACCAGCAGATGAAGCCTACAGTCTCTGTATCTGGATCTGTTAGGTGTTTACGAGGGAAAGAAAAAATGAACACACCCGCCATGCGCCTCAGCCACCCCATGCAATGAAACTTTTCAAAACACTTTGCCAGTAATGAGATACTATCTTCTCTTGTTGCTTCTGATGTAAGTTAAAAACAAAGCTTCAGTTCTGTCTAGATTCAGAATGCCTTCTAGTGCCATAGTATCTTATCTTGGTGTGCTAAACTTCTTTGCAGGTTTTGCTATTCCTTTGTCTCATTCCCAATATAGATCTAAAGTAAGGGTTCATTTTGCCCTTGAGAATGGTGACTAATTTTTGGCTTAACTGCATCAGGAATGATGGGTCATTTTTGAGCTTGACTGATTTAAGGGTTCCCTAGGGAGGCTTGAAATCTAGGGGGAAATAAAACAGATGGCAAATTGCAATTGGTTATGCTACCAAAATTAAGTGCATTTCCTTTATTCTCTCTCTCTCTCTCTCTCTCTCACACACACACACACACACACACACACACACGAGTGTATGTTTGCTGAACTAATGTTCTTTCTGTGCAGGAGTTTGGGACATCAGTTTATAACTCTTCATCTACCACAGTGCCTTCTCCCCGGGAAAGAAAGTTTCGCAGCAAAATCTGTGAACCGAGTAAGCTTACTTTGTTTTTCAATCACTGCCAGCTGTATATCACAGCCCTACTAGGTTAGTCTTAGGCATGTTGTATAGAACATGGCTAATCTGGCTTCCCATGCCCCAGCAGCTGCAGAAACATACTACTGTGGCAGAGGTCAATCACTCACTGAACGTCTTACTTACCTTGAAAACTCTGTTAGGGTTGCCATAAGTACATAGTAATAATGCAATGGAACTTAAGCTTATGTGTTGTTCTATCTATACAGATAAGAATAGTGTTTTTGTGTGTAAGTCTCTCTGCCACAGCTCCAAGAATGATGTGTATACTAAAGGGATTCTAGAAATATGAACCTTAGGGATATTGGCTTTACCTATTATTATTATTATTATTATTATTATTATTATTATTATTATTATTA
>JAHTLZ010000016.1:67696140-67706971 GCA_023846285.1 Phrynocephalus versicolor
AATAATAATAATAATAATAATAATAATAATAATAATAATAATAATAAACAGTGCTGACAGCCTGAAGGCTGGGGGGGGGCGAAAGGGAAAATAAAAAAATATTTTTAAAAAGTGCTGACGAGCCCCAGGACGAGTTGGTTGGTGCTAGGAAAAAAAATTACAATTAAAAAAACAGTGCTGACAGCCCAAAGGCCAGCTGAGCAGTACTGGGGGGAGGGGAAATAATTTTTGTTTAAAAAAAAAAAAAGCACTGACGAGCCCCAGGATGAGCTGGTTGGGGCTGGGGGGGGGGGAAGGCAGAAAACCGGATCATATGCAGGCTCCCACAGACTTTTGGCTCACATTTTTTACCGGAGCAAAAAATTCCCAACGTCTCCAGTAGGTCTTGGAAAACTTTCTAAAGGGGGCAAGGCTGTTTTTTTTTTTAATGCCTGGTGGCCGTGGAGACAAGATTGTTGGAAACGCTCTATCTTGAAATTTAATCAGCAGTTTGAAGGATGTGTGATAGAGCCCATTGACTTAATAACAGTACCAGCAAAAACTACACTTAAACATATTTTAAGTATTTTAAGGCTTACAGCATTTACCAGATTTCTGAATAATAGGAGCTGGCCGTTCTCAAGAGCACTGAGAAGGAACCTAAATCTTATTCTTATTTATTCAATGGCAATAAATGTTCAGAACTGTGTCCTGCTACTGCCTGGAATTTGTGCAAAATATGAAAGATATGAAATGGAATTTTAATGTTCACAAGAGCATGCCTTCTGTTCATAAAAGATGGACGTTTGTCAGATGTTTTACAGAAAGCAAAGCACGCTTGGTGTGTTTCTCTACCTAGAGGTTAAGCTGAATGTCACTACATTTGCTATACAGGTGTCGGCAACAAGAGACTCTCCACATCTTTTTAATCTACATATCCCCTGGTTTTTCCCCTGAGCTCATTTATTTAAATATTTAATATCTTAACTTCCATTGATAATGAGATTAAAAAGTAGACACCCTTAAATGTTTTTAACAATATTTTTAAAACCATACTTGATGGGAAAGTCTTTCTTATTTGAATGTGTATTGCCAACATTGATGAATTTTCCTTATGATGAATTGCTACTGAAATGTGTGCTCTTAATTTGCCTTGTTGGACAACATACTGCATTACAGTATTATTTCTCTACTTGACTGCTTTTTGTTGCATCCAAAGCCCAATGTGATAGATATTAATAGAAAGTGGTCAGATATGAAATGACTAAATACAGTACAATTGAAGTCTGTGAATATGCTTAAAAGTCCATTCGTTTGAAAGACCCTTCGTTATTACCTATTTGCACGAGCTCATTCACTTAGAATTGTATGTGACTTGAGATAAGAATAATTATGCACGTCTTCTTTTTCAAATTCAGATGCATTTACATGCTTTAATGGTGGCGAGTGTGTACATTGGCAAATGTGTGATTGTAGTCGATACAATGCAACTGGATCAAGATGTCAGATAGGTGAGTGGAAAATATATATTTTTTACCCCACATTGTATTTGGCTTGACCTAGGATTCTAAACTGGGCTTTCCAAACCAGATGCAGTTTCCTAACAGACATTTAAGTGTACTGTAGTTTGCCATGTTTACAACTTATTGCAAAGTAGAAATTGACAAAGATGCACATTGACTTCTTACGTCCATTTCCTTCTGCCTTTTGGAATGCATGTTTACCATCATCATTCCCTTCAGAAGCAATGTGAACATTGTCAAGATATGCTGCTCCTGAATGGTTAAATCCCCCTTCCCCTTTTTTCTACCTTACCACAGTACTCAACACAGGAGCAGAGCGAGACAACATTTGCCGGACCTGGGGACAATACCATTATGAAACCTTTGATGGACTCTACTACTTTTTCTCTGGGAAATCGACATACTCTCTTGTCAGACAGAATGAATTGGATGGGCAGAGCTTCTCTATACAAGTGAGAGATGAAAGTTCAAATAAAATACAACTCATTCAAAATGAATGTGAATGCATTCTTTTCTAAAGACGATGAAACACTGGCTGAAATTATGTTGCTTAGCAAAGTAATTCACAACTAGAGGGAGTTCACTGAATCAGTGGGGATTTGTTGAGTTAACTCCACTGTAAGTTCCATTGATTCAGTTTGCAGTTTGCTATGTTGAACTAAATCACAGTTAGAGGAGGCCTATTTGGATCGATGGAACATCTGGAGGGTTTCTGGAAGTTGAGTCACGGCAACTGGACTTCTTTTCTTGTGATATTGAAATGTTTCACTACTCATCCCCAGACAAATCAGAAGCACTTCACACCTCCACCAGGAAGGCCACAACTAATGACCAATACTTAATGGGTGTTAGGAAAGGCTTCATAGGTGGGACCTTCATGCACTTCAGGCCATTTAATCATCTAATGAGCCTGTTCAGGCCACTGTCCACCTAATGAGCCTGTTCAGTCCAGGGTGATGTGAAATCAAGGTGAACTATAAATTGGAGGCCTCACCAGTAATTTTCCTCAGACTGACAAAGCTGCTTGGATGAGTAGCAAAATATTTCGATCTCACAAGAAAAGAAGTCCAGTTGCCATGACTCAGCTTCCAGATAACCTCACATGGATGCCTGATAATTGTCACAGACATCAGGAGAGAATTGTCACAGACTTACTAAATCCTCAGATTCAGTGGCCTTACTCTAGTGTAACTATGTCAAGCAACAGGATTTGCTCTTGGAAAACTCAAGGGGGACTGAAAAGTAATATGAGTGTTCCGATAGAATCAAAATATGTCACACCACACTCATATACAAGGCATTCGTTTTTTGTTTGAACTTGTTGCCATACAATGCAGTGCAGTAATCAGTTCCACTGTTAATGAAATATTAATTTATCCTTTTTTTGCAGGTTCATAATGATCCCACATGCATATCTTCTCCCTATACCTGTAAACGATCCATAAGTTTATACTTTTTTGGAGATGGAGAAATTAGATTAAGTAGTGAGGTCACCTATAAAGGAATGAGGTAATTTATGAGTATATTAACATATTCTGCAGTGATTTTTAACTTGTCCTATCATTTTTGTCTGTTCAGTTATAACCACCCTTATTGAGTCCTAATACCTTCTGGCTTAATTAGTTACCCCACCCATCTGGCCATATGGCCACTCCATAGACATGGAGGGGATGCTAAATTAGATTTACTAGCATTCAATTTATAATTCATTTGAGGATGAATAGAGCAATCCTGAGTAGAAAAAGGAATGAAATGAGGTTGATATACAGTACAGTGGTACTTTGTATAAAGGAATTAATTTGTTCCAAATGAAATTCTGTTAGGCAAATTTTCCTTTATACAAATTTCCCATAGGAATGCATTGAAAATGGAGTACGGTAATCCCTAATCGTGAACATTTTTATGCTGTACGGATTCGCCCCATAGGCAATTCTGTTAAGCAAATTTCCCCTATCTCCAGAATTTTTTATGTTTTACAGATTTTGCTATACAAACTGTTGCTTATACGAGGGTCCACTGTACATCCAAAGTCCTGTGAGCTTGTTTCAGACAGTATGTGGTGAGGGAAAACTTCTATGGGTGGCCTGAGTCCTCTTGGGAATCAAAGTTGCTTTGATTTGGAAGCTCCAAAATAGGCCAGTACCCTATTCCCACGTTTAGAGTGATGGGGGAGGAAAAATAGCAAGTGATAGCTCTACATTTATGCTTTCCTAGGTCATTACAAGATCTACAAGAAGAGAGGTGCTCAACAGTTTTGTCATGTTTTCAAAGCATCTAAGCACCCATGGGCCCATGTGATTGACTGATTGTTTGTTTGGTTGGTTGGTTGATTCATTTGCAAATGATAACAGGGTTATGCTTAAAATTCAAAAGGGAGACATTGCAATTGTTAGAAAAATCATTACAATAATTATTTTACAAATGTCAGAATTGGAATACAATGACTGCCCCCCCCTTTTCTTCCATGGCAATATTTATTTTGCTTTCTAGAATCCAGTTGCCCTCTACCATAGGGAACTTGTACATTCAAAGACTAGCTGGATATGTCATTGTTAGACATCAACATGCATTCTCTCTGGCATGGGATGGTATATCTGCTGTTTATATTAAAATGGCTCCTGACTACGTGGGCAAAACCCATGGATTATGTGGTAACAATAATGCCGTTCTGCAAGATGAGCTTGCCACTAGTTATGGTGAGTACTGTGCCCAGTCCCCTGCAGTAAAATATGGTCAGTTTATGTCTGTTATTTGAGGTCGTACCTAGGTACAGGCAATAGACACCTCAATAGTATACAGGTACAGATACGTTAAAAGTTAAAGGTAATGAAGGGTACTTTCAGATTTAATTAAAGGTTTAAATGAGACACACAAAGGACAGTTGTGTAGAATTTACTGGTAACTAGTGCCTAGATGACCTGAGCACATCTAATCTCCCCTGATCTCAGAAGCTAAGCAGGGTTGGGCCTGGCTAGTACTTGGATGGGCGACCACCAGGGAAGACCAGGTGCCGTAGGTGCTTGGAGTAGGAACAGGCAAGCCACTCCAGTATTCCTGCCAAGAAAGCTCCATGGACATGGGGTCTTGAAGAATCGGTCACGAATGCAAAGACACAACAACACTAAAAGTGTAACGAGACATTCTAGCATAAATGTCAACATAAAAACAGGAGTTCTCTCTCTAATAACAGTTCTTTTTAATGCTGATGTGTACTAAAGGGTGTCAATCCTTAATGCATTAACAGTTTAATAATGCATTGATCTTTCCTAAATTATAAACTGAATTAATCATAGATAGATAACCCCCCCCCCCAGTCTCTGAAGATATTCTGCAAGAATGGCAGGAAATCTAGAACTCGAGTGTTCCAACTAGGCCACTGATTGTTAAAGCATTGCTTTCTGTTTCTGTCTTGGAAGGCTGGATAGTTGTGATTATGCATATTGAAAAGACAACAATTCATGGCAATCAGCTGTTTTTTAAAAATAACTTTTCATCCTCTAATTTTTTTCCTTCAGACTTTTTGGTGCAATAATCTATCATTGTCAAGAAGGATCTCAGCCCTTGCAAAAGACTTATTGTTGAAAGTCAGGTTTGATTAAAACGTGTCTGATAGTAAACCCACAGGAATTTTAAATACATTTTTTTTTGCAGTGACTAAACACTCCACAGACAGAGTACCTAAGAACTCTTTTATTGTAATCCTGTCAACAATAAACAAATAAATGTGGCACAGAGCGCGCTGCTGTTGCGTGTAGATAAAGTGTTAGTAATGATATAAAGTATTGCAGAGTTCAGTAAACGGAAAAAACAAATGACAATGAGTAGAGTAAAAACTCATATATTCATATATACATCAAAATATACAAACAGCATAACAACCAAGCAATATTTACAATACAACAAACAAACAGAGTGTGGGGTACTGTTCTCACCATAACAGTCCCAACTAACATATGACAAGCTAGTGCTTATATACAATTTAGCACCCATTAGATATGACTCATCACTAATTACAATCTGATGCAATCTGATGCAACCATGATGTTATAAATTATTCCACCTGTGCTTCATCACGTAACTTGCCTGTGATTACTTATCCCTTACACTTGTGGATAACATCATGAGACTGCAGAATCTAACTGCCTCCATTTTACAATTCTTTTTCCCTATCTGTTAAATATATATTATATATATTTTTGTCAACTTTTACATATCTTGACAAATCCCAAAGTGGGAAATCAAAATCAAAATAATACAATCAAAACTAATCAAAAAAAGAATAGAGTACTAGCTGAATTCCTTCGTTTCAGTTTAGACTGTATTGATGTGACAGAACATCTGGTCAGAGAAATTAAGTGCCCTGCAACATCATGTGCCTCCATCTGGGAGCAACATGAAGGACTGCTCTCCCCAGACCACAATCTGTGGAATCTGCACAAACATGGCTCTGGTGTTCTTTCCATTTAGAATGTAATAAACACACACACAACAGTACACAAGGAAGACCTGACTGACTGAGAAGAAAGACTCAACCAGTGAAGCCTCCAATTCTTCTTAAGAAAAGCAGCAGTCAATTCTGCTAAAGGGTGATCTGGGTGATTTTGCAGAACATGGAGCTTTTCTGTGCAAACCACCGTATCTCTTGCAAGGATTCTATCAGGATTGCTGGAAAACATCTGGCAATCCTTCTGGGCAAGAAGAAGTGTGCAGTTCTAAGTGTAGACAGTCTGCTAGCTTGGACTGAATGTCATTTAGGGATGGCCCGGACACAAAAAAGCTCCATTTCATTTAATTCACATTTTCTTGTGATTGCTAAAAGGGAACCTACATTTTTCTTGATTTTTAGGAGAATCCTCTCCCCTTCATGCCCCAAATTTGGTGGGATTGTTTCTGTTTCTGCCAGATAGCCTGCGTGTAGAAACATGACACTTTGGGATTTATTTTATTTTAATTTTTTTTTTGCACACACATCTGTTGTCTTTGAGGATCCCCTCCATTTTTCAACCTGATCATTCCGGAGGTATTTTACTGTTTTGGTGTGTACTGTCTGAAGCAACTTGCTACGTTAAAGTAAGGGAAACCATCAAGCAGTGAGGTGGAAAGATGTCTCCTCATACAATATGTGACTAGTTTTGGTTGATTTGGGGGCTTTGATTGTATGTTTTGCCTTTATTCACTTGCATGATTCCAAGTAAGATCAGTAACACCAAGAAGTCTTAATGATAAAACTAGAAGTCATGCCTTCTCAGTAATTGCTCCAACATTGTGGAATGATCTCCTGCACTAGATCAGATTGGCCCGATCTCTGGAATAATTTAAAATGTCATTAAAATGTGGTTCTTTCAAGTAGGCATTTTTGGGACCATTAACATCATAAGCTATAGTTATTTAGCCTAAAATGCCCATCCTTCAATCTTAATTTCATTGTAATTTTAGGTTATTTTAATCTCATTTAATGATGCTTTTGTATATTTTTGTGTTGTTTTCTCTTTTCCCATGCATTCCTGCCTGCTTTTGGAGTAGATTGATTCTCTGTTGTCCTACCTCTGTTTTTAAAAGTAGTTTTTAAGAGTTTTTAAAAGGGCTTTTAGAGTGCCAGGAAGCACATTTGTGAAAATATGACAGGGGCAGGCTGTCAGGGGCTTTCCTTCCATAAACATGGAAGAAAATGTCAGTCCCCAAAGATCCCAAAACAAAAGAAATATGACAATTTTTACTGTGCCCTTCACGAGTGTCACTACTAGCAAGCACCACTGCCCAAGAATCTGATTGACTTTATGCTTCAAATTAAGGAAGACTAAGCAATCTGTCAACATTTGATAGAAGCCCTCAATGGAAAGACTGGTTTTAAGATATTCTTTAATGATTTCAACCCAGTAATATGCAAAATGAAATCTTCATCTGACTTAGAATTAACGTGACTATTCTGTATCTCAAATTTAGAGAGCCTAAAAGCTGTTGAGCAGAACTTTAAGAAATGAACAGTTGTTTACAGTATGAATCTTCAGCACTGATGTATTTGCACTTTGCCATAGGAAAAATTACAGAGGACATTGAAGAGTTTGTAGAAAGCTGGAGAGAGAATCTTCCACAAGAAAATATCCTCTCCAGGGATGCCTCTTTTAATTATGAGCCACCCTGTCTGATTCAAACTCAAGCATTTTTACAGGTAGGCAGGATTATGAATGTAAGAAAATTAATTGAAAGCATAATTCTGATTTTTTAATTTTTTTAACAGGTATCTATTTTTATGTTGACATATGTCTGTGCCCAAGTGCTCAATTTGCTCACTGCAGATTCTGTCTCCACCTACAAATTGCATGCTCTTTTTCAAAGGAAAGGGTCAAGTTTAGTTTATGAAATCCATTTCTTATCATGCATGAGATATTTTTAATACATTGCCTAATTTCATTCTTTAATATTATTCAGAGCTTGTTTTTTTAAGCATTCAAAGCCTGGAGTCTGTGGATCCCTACAATGACTAGTACCAGAGTTTAATCAGAGAATGTTTTCTTGCTTGTACTGAAATCTGAAAAAGAGCTTTTGTTTGCATAAGTAATTGTCTACAATAACAAATAAAAATTCATTATGCTTCTGCTACTGTAGGGGTATTATCTTTCAGTTTTGGATCAGAAAAAACATATCATTTCCAAAACTCAGCCCATACAATGTTCTTTTCCCATTTTCTTCATAAAAGATGAGAAGAAAACTGCTTTGTCAGGGCTCGTAGAGGAGAAAATATGTCTCTGGTAACTTAAATGGTGGTTGGGTCCTATTACTTGTGGCCACCAGTGTAAGTCCACTGGCAAATGGCTACTAGTTGAAAAAGTTGTGTTTCTTACCACATACTGGTCATGTGACTTACTGTGCAAGAAGAAATAAAAGTGTCACCTTTAAAAGCGATGGTAATTCACCAGTGAGATGCACACTGTTGGACTTGTGCTGGAATAAATACAGTATTCAGTTGGATTCTGGCCAGTGAGCAAAGACGGGATGAACACTTTGTGTGTAGATATAATACATATGCATTTGATACACATAAAAGCATGCATTTCTTTTATACTGCATATATTTAAAAATCAAAATAGAAATTACGCTGGTATGAAGTGCCATTATCTGTTGGAGGAGGTGGTTACCAATGATGGACACCATCTTAGACCTCAACTTCTGTGGTACAAATTAAACCATGCTTTTATATAGAACGGGACTTTCTTTGCCACCCTTTTGCTTTCTGTGACCTCGGTGCCCCAAGGCAATTGTGCACAGAATTGACATGTAGCACAAACAACTGAAGCAGAAAATGGGGATCATTAAAAATCAACCTCCCCCATTTATGAAAATTATTGTGGTTCTGCTTATGAATTATGTTGTATTTAGCAATGTCTTTTGGTCCAAGTGGGCATTTCAGTGATCAAATAGGAAACATTGTTGATTCAAAGGCCAGATGTTTAACTCTATCAGATCTGGTTTCTTTAAATAATACACTTGTTCATTGTTTTGCTGTTTTTGAAGCCACTTCCTTAATCTAAATTCCGTCTGTATTTTCAGAGGGCGTACGTACTATGCAGCATGCTTCTCTGGCCCCCTTTCAAGGAATGTCATGACTTTGTCAGCCCATTTCCATTCATGGCCAGTTGCACAAATGACCTCTGCTTGTGAGTATCCAGTGTCAAGAATGCCAGAATTAGCAGTTTGCTCATGTGTATATGATGAGAGGTACATGTGTATGATCTGAGGTACATGTAAAGAATTCCAGATACACATACATAATGGTTCTTGCAACCTTAACTATAGCCTATCTTAGTGGAATTGTTGCAGTGCCTCTTGTAGTGCCTCTGTTTTGCAGGGTATCAACTCAAAATTATGATAGTTGTTGTTTCTTGCTGTAAGCTGCCCAAAGTGGCCACATGGCCAGATGGGCAGGGTATAAATATAATAAATAAATGAATGAATAAAATAATAAAATATACACAGTAGATTTGTAATGGACTTCCACCAGCAGATGTGTAATTCTGTGAACTGCAGTGGTGATTTGTTGAAAATTATTGTGGTTCTGTTTGCATGTCCTGTGGCATTTGTACCAAGGAATCAAAGTGACATTTTGTTAATTAGTAACAGTTTGGTCTCCTCTAAAGCTCTGCTGTGAACATCCTACTGTACTATCAATCATCTGTACAGGTGATGGATTCAACATTTCTTTCCTCTATTTTGCCAGAGGGAAGTCACATTTAAGTGACTAGCCTTCTTACTCCAACCTCCTTTTCTTTAGTTTACTGGGAGAAGATACAATTACTTCATTGGGCTCTGTATGAAAACACTGTGAAACCAGAACAAGAGTATGTTGTATATATCTGTGCATGCATACAGACCCATGCTAGGAAGGGGAATGAAAGTGGAAAATATTACAGCTGTTGAAGATTTGGGAGCATGCTGGGACACTGAAGATCATGATTACATATACAGTATGAAGCTCCGTTTCTCTGTCTGTATTATAGTCGGAAGGAAAATAAGCTTCTGTCAATTTCATTGTTTCGAAGGTCAGGAGCTGATAATGCAACCTGGTGCCGAGCATTGACTGAATATGCAAGAACCTGTGCTCAAGCAGGAAAACCTCTCCATGAGTGGCGGGCACAGTTTGAGCAATGTGGTAGGCAATGAAGTAATAACTGTCCTACAGATTCTGCCTAATCTCTGTTACCTTCATCTTTGTTTCTTTAATTTCTTTGCATATATTGAATGCAAACTCAAACTTGTGAATGGCTGCCAATGCATCTTTAATAAACTGAACGAGGAAGCAACAGGAAGAAAATAAAGCAGTATCATAAAAGAACATGGCACTGAATTTAAAGCAATATAGCGTGAGAACAAGTATTTATTTAAATATATTAAAGTATTTTACTCCACCTTCTCCTTAAAATAACCCACATATATATGTCAAACAAAGAGCAGACATGAGTATTACCTTTACATTTTTTCCTATAATTTATAATTCTGCATTAAATGCAAGATAGATGAATCTAGAACATCAATGAACATAAAGGGCCGAGTATGTGGAAAGTGGTGAGCATCTCCTGGGAATTTAGAGCCCATTTTCTAACCCCAGGAAGCTTTGGGGATTGCATTAGTCCCTCTAACTCCGCCCTGTCAGTTTGTAGGTGTAATAGGCCTGCATGGAAACCACACACCAGGTCCTGTATTTATTTATTTATTTATTTATTAGATTTATATACTGTAGCCACTCTGGCTACTCTGGGTGGTTTACAAGGTGAAGAATACAAATTAACACACACACACACACACACACACACACACACACACACACACACACA
>JAHTLZ010000016.1:67711393-67727384 GCA_023846285.1 Phrynocephalus versicolor
GGCTGAGACAGTGGGCTGGCAGACCCAGAGCTTTGCTGGGGCAGTGGTGGTCCTTGGAGTGGGGGAGGTAGAGGTAGAGAACTTATCCCCTCAAGTTTTTTATTGATGGCTGGTGGGCTACTTTTGAACCATTCACGGGCTACTGGTAGCCCCCGGTCTACCTGTTGGACAGGCCTGTTTTATAGAATGTTTTATCTCAGTGTGTCACAATATGCGTACTCTTGACTCTTTACTGAGTACGTAAGAGCTAGCAGAGTTCCAGTTGAAAATCCCAGAGAAACACAATCACTCAACACAGCCAAGTTATAAGTAAAACTTGAACTTAATGTATTAAAGGAAATAGGCACTAAATGGCAAAAAATATAAATCCACAGCATAGCATAACATACAGAGAAAAAACACAGAACATACATAGAGGCATAACCTGACTTAAAACAGGTCTAGCAGAGTAACAGGGTAAGCAAAGAAAGCTAGGAACAGAGTGACCTGACATAGTATCACAGTTAACTGACCTACATTAGGCAAAGTCTTGCTCTCAGCTACTTCTTGATATCCTAACTTTGAACCAATCAAGTTACACCACCTCATTAGCTATTTACATTTATCTCAGCTGAATTACATCTTGAGCTTTACATTGTAACTCTTCACAGACATAATAAGTTACAAAAAACTTACATACAATATTAAATTTTAACATTCAAATTCAAATTGTTTTGGAAATATATTTTGACATTCCTCTTTAAAGTTTACATATTGTACAAACCTATTTGATTACATAGATACATATGTATTTCAGCACATAAAGGCTTAGTGAAAATATCTGACAAATTGTTACTACTGGGACAATACTGCAAGTCAATAAACTTTTGATTTATAGCTTCTTTTACATTGTAAAATCTTATACAGATGTTTGCCTCTGTTCTTCATCCTATGCACCGTAGCTAACTGTATACAAGCTTAATTATCACAATACAGTATGATAGTTGTAAATACTTTAACATTCTTATATTTTAACAACAGTTCAAACCATACCAACTCAGAACATCATAGGTGTATTGCATTGCAAAAAAATTGCATTGCAATTTTCCATCCCTGACTCAACTATTTTTTTTATCTTTTGACTTTGGCATAATAGAAGATTTCCTTCACTATCCTTTTCTACTTCTACACCGGATAATTTCTGATTGGACCTGGATGTTTTAACTTGAATTCTTTACAGTTGTTTCATAAACCACGTTACATATACAAAAACTAATAAAAAAAGTTCAGCATTATCTTGATGTTTTACATATAGGCAAGGATTAGCAATACCCCTCTTGAAACCTAATTGTTTTAATTTTGAACTTTGAACACTAAATTTGGATTTTTCAATTCAAAACTTAGCATCTGCCTCATAAAAATATTTTCTTCAAGACTAGCATTTAAATAAGCAGTGGAAATATTCATATGATGTACTACGTATTTCTTTGAACTTGCTATAGCTAAAGCATATCTAAATGCTTCACTTTTAACAGTTGGTGCAAATACTTGATCAAAATTTTCATACTGTTTTTGAGTAAACCCTTGTGCCACTAATCGTGCCTTATACTTCAAAGTATTGTCAGATAAAGTTTTTAATTTGTAAACCCATCTGCAACCTACAACATGCTGATTTTCTGGCAGTTTTATGGGTAAAAATACCTTGTGCTCCTTTAAAGAATTATACTCAGCAAGTATAGCTTCCTTCTATTTCTCCTACTGGGAATGTGGCAACTTTAACATGTGTTCCTAGCTTTCAGCCTCACTTGTTACAAGGTTTAAATTTGTAACAATAAATCTATCAGGTGGAACACCTAAATTTGATCTTTGTGATCTCCTAGGAACTAGGTCTTCAGATTCTTGTTCCTCAGACTCACTACATGTTCTATTCTCCTTTAAAACAACACCATTTTGTTTTTTCTTACCTTCAGTTCTACATTCCCGTCTCTCATTAGATATAGGCAGAAAAACTTCAATATTAGCATGGATATGTGACCAAATTTCATTCTCACAGAAATAAGCTGACCTGCTGATTGTTATATTATCAAACTGGTCAGAGAATCTGTAACTTTTGGCTCTTGTTTGATAAACTAGAAAAAATAATTTTCTTGCTTTAGGAGAATGCTTCTTAAGTGAACCTTTTGGAATATGTACCCATGCATGACAACCAAAAATTCTCATATGCTTCAACATTGATTGTTTTCTCTGTATATGTTATTTGTTCTATAATTTGGCAGAAATTTGATCATGCATTGCAGTTAGATTTTTTTTTTTGTAGTGCATTAAAAATTCTTTCTGTTTTTAGCTGAATGTTCAATTTCTGGAGATATGCACTTCACAACATTTGATGGACACAAGTATACTTTTGAAGCTACTTGCCAGTATATTTTTGCAAAAAGTCGTACCTCTGGAAAATTTGCTGTGATTCTGCAAAATGCTCCATGTGGACAGGTAAGACTGAACATTTATTGATGGTTTCAGATCAAGAGATCTGAAGGGTAATGGGGTGTGTGCTGCTCACTGCTGAATGGTCTCTGGCTTACAGCTTTTGCATGGAAAATATTCTTATAGCCTTGTAGATCTATAACCCTGAGCTTCCTTAGTAATGGCTGTATCAGAATGTTTGACTAGACACAGTTTTAGAAGAAGGAGTTGTGTTGATGTGTGAAAGCTTATCAGGCAAAACCCAAAACAATAAAATAGGTTATAGATCTAAATGTACTTCCTCAGACATAAGAGTGATATTAAATGGCAAATTTGTACAGGCGGGTTGGTTACTAGACATAAGTGCACTTTTTGTAAATCAGTGTGGTATTTCACACGTGGTGATGGCTTTCATTTATTAGTGAGATCTTTTCTATTGAAGCTTTGTTCTAGTAAGGCCTTTTAAGACCGCTATTTGATAGGTTTTGTTCTGTAAATAACTACAGTGGTAAGTGGTTAATTTACCTCTGGCTGTAGGTGATAGGAAGAACAACATGTAATGAGAATCTCTGATTACCTTTGAAGTTTTTATGATGGATGTGGTAATTAGGAGGAAAATATATCTGGGATATACAATGAGTACTGAACTTGGGTCTTTTCCAAGGAGAAAGGTGGGGAAATATTTTAAATAAATAAAATATTGTGTTTACATTTGATATCTGAGCATTCCTGGATTGTTATCTTATAGTTTCTCTTTTCCAAACTCACAAATTGTAGATCTTATGCAGAATGTCCAAGTAAATTAAAATGATATGAAACAGGTTTCTGTATTCCTGATGTCTGATTTGTATCAATTAGTTATTCTGCATAGAAATTGCCCTGTTTGTCTTATGGAGAATGCAGATGAACATTGTTGGTAAAAGATGGCATAAATAACAGAGGAACAAATAAAAGTACCATTGATGTATCTGACATTGTTAGATTCTGTTATTTTGTTGTAAGTGTGGGGGCAGAGTTGACATCTGGTTTGTAGCAGGGCTTAGTACACATGTTTGTGTCAATGCAGTATGATTTGTTGTGTATTAGTAGTTACTTGAAATTATGTGGGGTTTTCTGAAGCATGTATAGTATCATATAAATCTTCCAGCCACCAAGGGCTTGTAAAAGTGAAGTATTCTTGTCAAAGATGGGTTTCAGTCATTTATGATGTGTATATGCATTGGATGAAGTAGGTTGTGGTTTTGTATCTTTAATTTTTCGTGCATGGGTGTGTATGGTGACTTCTCTGTTGCTCCCAGACACCATAACTCACTCCCACTAGAAGCAGGCAAAATAAACTTCCTGTAATTATGAAAGCAGGCAAAGCCTTTTCTCTTGAGACAGGCTATACGGACTGACTATTTAAGAGCTTTTTAAATGGAACTGTTTTGTTTTATTGTTTTGTTTTAATGCATTTCTTTTATCAGTAAACTATTAATATATTTGTTTAATACTGTAATAGTGATTTTTTAGCTTTTATACTGTGTACTTTTTAATAGGCTGTTTTAAGTCATGTTTAATCCATTGTAGGAGAAGGGCTGAGTAAAAACAAACAAATAAATAAACACCGGGTTTGAGTTATTATTTATGAAAATGACCACTTGAATATCTTAAAGCAGAAATGTCATATTTTAAGATAAGAAGATGTATGGTTTGAGTTTTAAAAATTAGCCTTGAATAACATTATTTCAGATCTTATTTTTTCCGACCTGAAATTTTGCAAAGATGTTAATAATCCCTTATTTGAAATTATTACAGTTCTTATATTCACTGAGATTTTGAAAAAAGTAACTTGAAGAAACGTTGGTCCCTTGAATGACAAAGAGCAGAGTCATTTAGAGCCTTATACCTGGTGACAAAAATAATCATCATACAAGCGAGTTTGGCAGGATGTAATATTTAGCTGGCAATTACTAGAGTTTAACTTTCTCTGAGTTTCATATGACAGCATCACTAGATCTTCTAGCTGGTTATGATGAGATAAAATTTTAATACAGAAATTTCTTTTAAGTGACTAGTGAGTGAGGCTGATTTCACAAGAAAGTAGCTGCTGATGGTTACTTGGATCAATGTTATAAAAGGAACAATTCAGTGGAACTGATTTTGTGTGTGTGTGTGTGTGTGTGTGTGTGTGTGTGTGTGTGTGAGAGAGAGAGAGAGAGAGAGAGAGAGAGAGAGAGAGAGAGATTGTTTCTGTAACAGCAGCTCCATGGGTTTAAAGGCTTCTTGTCTCTATTAGGGTACCCCCTTGAACAATACTCTCTTTCAAAAAGGGGAAGAGGCAGAATCAGATTTTCAATATCTTCTGAATTCTAATTCACTTATACAGTCTAGCTGCAAGTTGAAAAGCAATAAGTATAATTTTATGAAAGAGTGCACAGTGGTGGTAGAATCATGAGCAGGGGACCTGGATGCCTTTACCATCGGCTGTGTTGTGTTGTGTCGTTACAATCATGACCGACTCTTCATAACTCCATGTCCATGGAGTTTTCTTGGCAGGAATACTGGAGTAGTTTGGCCAGTTCCTACTCCATGCGCATACAGCACCTGGTATTCCCTGGTGGTCTCTCATCCAAGTACTAGCCAGGCCTGACCCTGCTTAGCTTCTGAGATCAGGCGAGATCGGATGTGCTTAGGGCATCTAGGCAGCTCTTACATCGGCTACCTGAATGCTAATAACCGACTTCAGTGCCACTGCTTCATTTTTATTGTTAAAAACAATGTTATGGGCATGCAAAAACCCATAACATTGAGCATCTCTTGAAACAGAGGGTTGTTAAGGTAGTACCTACTGATCATCTTACTTCCCAGATAGACTCCGAGATGTGGAATACTATAAGGACACATAAATAGAATAAGGAGTATAAGGGGTATAGAGAAAGTCTATATTTTATGCAGTTGATGCTTCCAAACAGAAGAAAGAAGGGAAAATTTTGTTTTGTATCTTTCCTGATTATCCCTTGGGATAATCAGTCTGATGAAGACTGGATGTGCTTGGGCCTGTTTCCGCTGTCGAGGCCTCCAAGGCTATGGCTCACTGCCGACCGGCGTCCACTCCTTTCGATCCCTGCCCAGCCTGGCTCATTAAATCTGCCAGCGGGACTATGGCCGAATGGGCTTCGGTTATTGCTACCGCCTCCTTCAGCGAGGGGTTTTTTCCCTCTCGTCTGAAGGAGACGGTGGTAAAGCCCATTCTCAAAAAACCTGGCCTTTCCCCGGACGATTTATCCAACTATCGTCCTATTGCCAACGTCCCGTTTATGGGCAAGGTGATCGAGAGGGTGGCGGCGGTTCGGTTACAGTCATACCTGGAGGATCGGCAGTGCCTCGATCCATGCCAGTCCGGGTTCAGGCCTCGTCGGGGGACCGAAACAGCTTTGGTCGCGCTGCAAGATGACCTAATCCGGGCGGCCGACAGGGGTTGCTCTACCCTGTTGGTTCTCCTGGATCTGTCAGCGGCCTTTGATACCGTCGACCACGGTATCCTGTTGGATCGGCTCTCCGAGGTTGGTATCGGAGGCACTGCTTGCAGTTGGCTCCGATCCTTCCTGGAGGACCGTCCACAGTACGTGCTGCATGGGGGGGGGAGTTGTCGGCTCCTTGGATACTCCCTTGTGGGGTTCCACAGGGGTCGTCGCTGTCCCCCATGCTGTTTAACATCTACGTAAGGCCGCTGGCTGGGGTCATTAGGAGATTTGGAGTCTGCTGTCATCAGTACGCTGATGACACGCAGCTCTATCTCTCCTTTTCCACCTCTGCAGTGGAAGCTGTGAGGATCCTTGATGAGTGCCTGGACGCCGTCCTGACCTGGACCGGGGCGAACAGGCTTAAGCTCAACCCCGAGAAGACGGAGGTCATGTTCTTTGGGAGTTCACCATCTGGGTACGGTGGCCCTCTTCCGCAGCTGGGGGGGGGTTCTCTCCAGCCTGTGGAGAGGGTGCGGAATCTGGGCGTGGTCCTGGACCCGGCGCTGACCATGGAGGCTCAGGTGGCGTCGGTGACCAGGGCCGCTTATTTCCATCTTCGTCAGATCGCCCAGATCCGCCCGTACCTGGATGTTGACTCTCTGAGAACAGTGGTCCAAGCACTGGTGATCTCGAGACTGGACTACTGTAACGCACTCTACATGGGGTTGCCCTTGACTCTTCTCCGGCGCCTGCAGCGGGTACAGAATGCGGCAGCCAGGCTGGTGGTTGGTGTGCGTCGTTATGATCATATCACCCCAGTCCTGGCTCGCCTGCACTGGTTGCCCGTTGCGGCCCGGATTAGATTCAAGGTCTTGGTTTTAGTTTATAAAACCCTCCATGGCTTGGGACCGGACTACCTGTCAGAGCGTATCGTCCAGCGATCCACCTCGGTCCGTCCAGTTCGGCAGGTGCGAGCGCACTCGCTTCGGGTTGCCACTCCTCGAGAGGCCCGGAAGACGGTCACCCGAAACCGGGCCTTCTCGGTGGCAGCCCCATCCATTTGGAACGCCATCCCCAGCGAAGTGCGCTCTGCAGAGTCCCTGCAGGCCTTTCGAAGAGCTCTAAAGACCTTCTTATTTCGAGAGGCCTTTGGCGAAATTTAATTTAATTTTTTTTTCTTTTCCCGCCATCGCTGCTACTATTGCTATTACTTTTACTATTATGCCCATTGGTGTCTCCAATTCATTTTAGGATTTACGTCTTCGACGTGCTGGGACGCGTTTGGAGGCTTTAGGTTTTATGATCTTAGGATTCCTAGGATATTATATTGTCTGTTTTAACTTGTTATTTTTGTATTTGTGTTGTTGTATTTGATCTGTTGTTAGCCGCTTAGAGTCCTTGCCGGAGATAAGCGGGATATAAATATAAAAATAAATAAATAAATAAATAAAATAAATATATGTAACACATGGATGTGGTCACATCCCACTGTTTTCTCCTTAGCATTGGTGCCTTTTCATCCAAAATTCATTCTTAACCTCATACAAAATTCTCCTCTGAGAATTTCAGAGGAGTTTTGTAGCATCAGAACAGTGTTGGTAGACAGAACAGTGACTTGCCACATGTTTTCGTCTTTTCTTTTTCTTTTGATTCTTTGGATTTTACCTTGCAAGCTTGCCTAAGATAAGTTTTCATGAATGAACATGAAATTGATTCAGGTTTCCCCACATTTAAGGTAGATAATCTGATGGCCTATTGCCAGCTCTGAATCTTGCTATCAGTGTCTAGAAGTTGAGTCATGGCAACTGGACTTCTTTTCTTCTGAGGTCGAAACGTTCCACTACTCAACTAAGCATCTGTGTCAGCCACAAGAAAAGAAGTCCAGTTGCCATGACTCAACTTCCAGATAACCTCACCTGGATGACTGAGAATTTTCACAGATATCTCTCTATCAGTAGTATGCATCCTATAATAGATTATTCATTCAAGAATATAGCCTTTGATCGGGGGTGGGGGTATGTTTTTCCATTCTGTTCTTGCCATTGTGATTTGTATGTATTTGATTCATTATTTTTGCTTTGCTGTCAGATTTAATTATGTTTGATTGGTTAGTTTTTATTTCAGTCTATACATTGTATATTGTTTAATTTCATTATTCATTGAATTGCCCATGTACTAACTTCTGTGCGGTATAAAAATCAATCAATCAATCAATCAATCAATCAATCAATCAAACAAACAAACAAACAAACAAATAAATAAAATTTGTTGGCTCTCAGGTTTCCTCTTTATATGCCCATTGTTCTGTGAATGTGTCAAGATAGGCCACAGTAGAACAGCCATCGATAATTCTTATGTTCACTTGATAATACATGAGCACCTGAAAGTGGATATTATTGTTATCTATGCAATGACATATTAAGATGCTATTTCTTATTTCTAGAATCAAGATGGAGCATGTATCCAGTCAGTTAGTCTTATTCTCAATCAAGATACCAAGAGTCAAGTGACACTGAGCCATTCAGGAGATGTTTTGATATATGATCAATACAAAGTTAATCTGCCTTATATTGATGGTAAGGAAAAAAACTTTGCTAGGCTTGAAAAAACTTGGAAGTCTTGAAATGTTGGCTAGAATCTTGATATGAGTTGTTGCAAGTTAAGAAGTCAGCATAAGCATTGCAACTACATTCCAAATGCAACAGCTAATGCCCATATCAATCCATTAACTTGTGGCAATTCATTTCTGAAATTTATGCAGGATGAAATTATGCTAGTCAGTTCCACTAACAGGTTTTGGGCCACTCTGTATTAAATTAATACACCATGTCCTAAAGTTATGTCCATGCTAGATTTATTGCTCAAGGCCCTTTTCCCCATTCTGTATATAATCTCAGAAAAAGTGGCATGTATTATTTAGCACATCCAATTTCACCTGATTTTGGAAGCTAAGCAGGGTTGGCCCTGGTTAGTACTTGGATGGGAGACCACCAGGGAATACCAGGTGCTGTAGGTGCCTAGAGTAGGAACTGGCAAGCCACTCCAGTATTCCTGCCAAAAAAACTCCATGGACATGGAGTCATGAAGAGTTGGCCACAACTGTAATGACACAACACATTATTTAGAAACACTAAGCATCATACATGGAATGATTCCTTTAGTGCTTGACAAACACTACTTAGTTTAAGCAAGCATGAACACGAGTAAATTAAATTATTTTCAGATGTGTTTTTGTGAAAATAGATTCCTAATCCAAAATCCAGGTTGCCTTATTGAGAATCTGATAAGACCTAATATGCTGTTTTCATACTTGCTCAAATGAGAATGTGGAATTATTATGACAACACATCTTCCACAATCCTAAACCTTACACTGTAAAAGTTTAGAAAAGGTCATAGTTTGAGTAAAATCAAATTTTGGTAACATTTGGGCACAGCTCAGAAAGGGGGCAATCTTCCCAAACATGGGAAACTTTGTGAGCCAAACTCCCAATCTTTTAACAACATTTTAATTATTATTAATACACTTCTTTAATATTTATTTTCTAGATTCTTTTGAAGTAAAGAAACTTTCCTCTGTATTTTTGGAAGTGAAGTCATATATTGGATTAAAGATTCTTTACGACCGGGAGGGTTTGAGGCTGTATCTTGAAGTTGATGCAAGATGGAAGGATGATACTATAGGGCTGTGTGGGACTTTCAATGGAAATACTCAAGATGATTTTTTGTATGTATCATTATCATTTTTATAAAACAAGTATCATGGTCAATACTGATAATCCAAATGTATTTTTAGTTAGAATAATAACTGAAGTGTGTTTGTGGCATAAAGATCTGAATAATTAATATTAGTAAAAAAAAATTTTTTAATCTCAGAAAGATATATTACACAAGACACCTTGTATGATGCAAAGTTTGTATTTCTTGAAAATGTCCTGAACAAGATGCAGAGTGTCAAGGAATGAAACATTTATTACTGTATTGTTAAATAAGAGCAGTATACCTATACGGAACATTGTTTGGAACAATGTATTGCTAAATTCATTTTGAAATACTGTAAAGTATCCTTAGATACAAGTATCAGCTCTTGTAGAACTCCTTTCGAAAAAAGCTCTAAGATTGTGTAGTACATTACTAGAGGTTTTTGGAACGTGGTTATTCCTTTTCTTTTTCAAAGAAAAGGGTGCAGAGATCTGCACAGTCTCACTCCCACCTCTGGAAAAAGCCCAAATGATCAGTCTGGATGCTTCTTGTTTTTTGAATGCAACATAAGGAAAAAAATACTTACAATTTATGACTGTGTTCTTTTAGCTATAGAGTACAGAATCATAGAATCATAGAGTTGGAAGAGACCTCAAGGGCCATCTAGTCCAACCCCCTGCCATGCAGGAACCCCCATCACAATGTTTCCAACAGATGACTATCCAGCCTCTGCCTAAAAACCTCCAAAGAAGAAGACTCCACCACCCTTTGTGGCAGCATATTCCACTGCCGAACAGCTCTAACTGTCATGAAGTTCTTCCTAATGTTCAAATGGCATCTCTTTTCCTGTAGTTTGAAACCATTGTCCCAAGCCCAAGTCTCTGAAGCCATGGAAAACAAACCTGTTCCCTCTTCAGTATGGAGCAACATCTGTACACATCTGTCTTGGAAGAGCAATAGAAAAATGAAGGAGAGGGGAAAGGTGGCTAGTGAAGCAACAGGAAGGAAGAAATAGTCTCATAGATTGGAAGCAAGGGGGGTAGTTTGTAGACATTTCAGAGAATGTTCCCCAGTGACACCCAGTGTTAAAGGAAGAACGATGTGTAGGTGTATCATTTCAGCATTTAATCTATAGTCCCCAACTGAGGTTGATTTCATGACAACCTAGTCTAAAGGGACATTAATCATTTTTTGCACATACAGTGCATTTGGAAAAGATGCCATGTTGTCCAGTTCTTCTAACCCACAATTTTCAGTCCTAGTTTTTCTGTTCATGTATTAGAACAACTGTGATATAACTCCATGAAATGTTATATTAAACTAGAAGTGCAAGAAGAAGCAGGACACGGGAGGGGCATGACATGGGGACAAGGAGAAAGGAGTGTTTGTGCACATGACTTAAAGCATGGTTCAGAGGCTCAGAGATGATCCCATCTCAGTGCTCCCATTATTTTAACTACCTGATCCAAATTAAACTTTGACAACTGAGTCTGTGTCTATGAGGACCTTAGTCCCATCTTATTGCTCTGAGTCTGTATCTATGAGGACCTTAGTCCCATCTTATTGCTCAGTTTTAGTAGCTTGAAATCGTGGAGCACTTTTCAGGCTGGCCCAGTTAGCCAACCACCCTAACCATGCACTTCTACATTCTGGAAATATTCCCATCTGTGACTGATCCTGGTTAATCATAAAATAGTGGCTGAACCTATTGAGATGATTAGTAACTAGAAAAGCCTTCAAAATACTGTGTTAACTGTATTAAATATTATGGAGAAGACCAATTAACAGGCTCTCTTGACCCCTTAAAGACAAAAGTGTGTGTGTGTGTGTGTGTGTGTGTGTGTGTGTGTGTGTTTCTTGTTTTCTAATAGAAGTGGAGGTGGCTTTCTAACCAACTGCCTGTTCTTTATCTCACAATGTTACTTGATTTTGGTAAAAAAAACTATTGGGGTAAAAAGATCTCCAGTTGGAGTGCCAGAAAGTACCCCTCAGCTTTTTGGAAATTCCTGGAAAACTTCATCAGCCTGTGTTTCTGAGCATGGTAATTCACCAGTGGATCCATGTGATATCCATCTACAAGCAGGTGAGTGTGCAGATATTTCACCTAGATATTCTTCATGGGATTGTTTCTCTCTCTCTCTCTGTCTCTCTCTCTCAATTTTGAGATTGTGCATCTTAAATTAAATTTGAGAATGTAATTCTAAACTAAAATATAGTTATTGGTTAAACACACAACTAAGGCACTGGGTCCTTTTTACGCCAAGATGGCATACTACTTTTGGTATTCTGCCATAGCAGTTGAAATGTCTTTTTCTATTAAGAAAAGTCTCAGTGTTTTTCACAACAATTTTCTATATTATACTTCTGTTTTACTTATGTAAACCATTTTAAAGCAGCTGTACTAGTTCATTTAGCCAGCTAGGAACAATTTATGTTCCTAACTGCATAGCTGGTAAAAATCCAGTTCATACTTAATTATTGTGGAGGTTTTATATTACAACTTTTGAGTTCTTTAAGAAACCCTTTCTGGAGGAAATGTTGAAATCTTTCCATAAGCAAAGTAATCATTATCATAGCCCTGACCAGCCTGTAAACATAAGCACACAAATATTCTGTACAAAGAAGAGAAGGTAAGTATTGATGCTCCTTGTTAATTGGCAATTCTTTAGAAACAAACAGAACAGAATTTACTCTTGTATCATTCTTCTATTCATTGTAGCTTGTTCATGGCCGGAATCTAAGAAGTACAAAAAGGAATTGGGGGGAGGGGAAAACTTCTCAATGCTACTAAATGTAGAGAATTTCTAACTAAAACACGATTATTTCTATCTCTTGCTTTTAACAGCCGCTTATGCCACAGAAGTGTGCAGCATCATGACGAAAGAACTCTTTGCCCCATGCTTTTCCTATCTGAGCCCTCTTCCCTATTTTGAACAGTGTAGACAAGATACTTGTAAATGTGGGCAGATTTGCATGTGCTCCATTCTGTCCCATTATGCTCATCTGTGCCACAGATATGGAGTGGAGGTAGACTTTCGCAGTCATGTCCCTGAATGTGGTAAGTTAGTTTGCATCCTAAAGCTAATTCACAACTAGTTGTTTGGGGCTTTTTTCCCATCTTGTGTATTTATTTTATTTTATTTTATTTTATTTTATTTTATTTTATTTATTTTATTTTATTTTATTTTATTTTTATACCGCCCATCTTTCAATATGGAACTCTGGGTGGTTTACAAGTTAAAAGCATTACAATACAAAAAGGGAAAATCCTTGCAAGATGGAGCAGTGGACGGGAGAAGAGAAGGAAAAAAAGATAGATAAATTAAATAGAATAAATCAAATTAAAGGTTGCCATATGCCTCCCCAAGAAACAAGGTTTTCAGAGCCTTTCTGAAGGTGGGCAGGGACTGTGCAAGGGGCAGCTCACTCAAGAGGTGGTTCCATAATGAGGGGCCCACAACAAAGAAGGCGCGATTGCACGTAGTCGACCTCCACGCCTACCTGGGAGTGGGCACCCTGAGTGAGCATGCCTGCAACATTAAAGTGGGACTGGCCAGCTGACCTCTGGGAGATACGCTCCGACAGGTATTCAAGGCCCAAGCCATGGAGGGTTTTGAAAATATTTATATTTCAACTCAAAATTCAGAGGAGCCTGATGCATATCTAAATTGAATTCATTTATTTGGATCCAAAGAACCATAAGCAGAACGAGAAAATATAGCAGTGCTGTTCTGTCAGATCTTCTTGTCTTCTTGGGCTGTAGAAAGATATTGAGAAAAAAAACTTGTTGAAAGTCTTGTGGAAATGGGAAAACTTCAGATTTGGGATCACTTTTGCTACAGATTGGACTTTGCGGCTGGAAATAGTCATTCCTCCTCTTGGATTCAGTCTGTTCTTATTTAATTTTTAAAAGTATCCTATTTTTACCTGTTTTACTTATAAAAGTAGAGTTAGAAAGCTTAACAGCATTTTGGAAGGCAAAATTTATGGAGCGTTAGCTATGTGAAATGAACTTGAGAAGGATGTTAGCAGAAAAAGGATTCATGTTCGCTCTGATTTTTGGATATATTAAATATTGTAGACTTTTATTTTTGTACCAAGAAGCATAGCGACTTTATATTACTAGATCAAAAAATTTCATATTTCGCACTAAATAGATCATATGCAAGGTTGCAGTCTTTGCAATGAGTACGTTCTCTAAACACCACGGGAATTACTTTTCAATAAGAATGTATTTCCACTTAATCCTACCCCACAGTGTGTGGGATGAGAAACGTTCCAGAATTTTGAGAGTGGATTGTTTTTTATGCACTTGGCTTGTAATATGAGCGATCTGTTTCATTTGAGTAGCTCTTTCATGTGGAGATACAATGGAGTACAGTGTCTGTGTATCTACCTGTGGTAGAACTTGCCAAACAGTCTCCGTGCCAGAGACATGTGGTGATGATTGTGTTGAAGGTTGCACCTGTCCACCTGGAATGTATCTGAACATCAAAACTGACAGATGCGTGCAACGGTAGGTAATATTTATTGTGCTGACCTTATTGCTTTGCTAGTATATGTTTCCAGATCTGAGACATTATCAGAACATGACCAAATATTCCCACACAAAATGAACAACGTAGCTCAAGAGACAGAAGATTATATAAGCAGCAACTGCAGAAACATATTCACCAACCAGTTTCAAAATGTCAGCCTCTTGGTCCCTTGGATGCACAGTACGGAGTTCACTGACCCATGTGGAGTAGAAACCACTTCTAACAGTTCTTCCACAAGTCTAAAATAGAGTATAATTCCAAGATGCTGTCATTCAGGTTACTGGTTCATCATTTATTTCATAAACAATTATATCCATGCCATTAGTCAAATGTTCAGGTAGTTTTCTAAACAATATATCTGGATAAATTGTGATTTTTCTTTTTCTAATAATGAATTGATTATTTAATGGTACTACTGATTAGCAGTTAATGAAAACCTTTCATATCCATCCCACTGAAAAAGAAACAAGAAAATAGATGTATTTTTCTAATGATCATTATATACATTATCTTGAAAATCAGGTAGAATGCATAATTCAGTAGAATATTATTAGTATGTTTTCATTCGCTGGAATGTCTAAAAAAGGCACTTTGTGATTTTATTGTTCTTGTTGAAAGGAAAATAGCCTGATGTGCTGTGCTGTGTACATGGGCAAACCATTTTGCTTGTCTATACTGAGAATTGTGTTAGAGAAGGAATGCTATTCAATATGCAAGCTGGGGAGCAATATATTAAAATTCAGTGACTGAAATTCTATTGCTTAGTGTAATAAGTTGCACAGTAGGTCCATTGAATCAGCAGGGATTTTGGTGTGTCAAGTCCAATGTAAGTTCATTTACAAATGGTCCTACTGTACTTGCAACTTCATTTAATTAAGTGACACTTATGCACTTAATTTAAATCAGTAGCACCAAATCCATAATAATCCAGTGAGCCAATTATAGTGTGACTTTCTATGCTAAGCAACAAGATCTTAGCCTCTTGCTGAATTTTTCTTATGCAGCTGTGCTTGTGCGATTTAGTGTTACAGAAGGTATCTCACCTAATTTCGGAAGCTAAGCAGGGTCGGCCCTGATTAGTACTTGGATGGGAGACCACCAGGGAATACCGTGCTGTAGGCACCTGGAGTAGGAATGGGCAAGCCACACCAGTATTCCTGCCAAGAAAAATCCTTGGACATGAGGACATTGTTGCAGTCGTGACCAACTCTTTGTGAGGACTAGAGATGGGCACGACTCAGAAAAAAAACTTCGTTTTCGGTTTCGGTTTCGGCTAGGGTCCGTTTCGTTTCGTTTCCGTTTTTCGCGAAACTTCGCAAAAATTAGTCGGTTCGTTTTTTCGTTTTTTCGTTGTCGTTAGTACTGGTTTGGGGGGGGTAGCGGGCTCCTGGAGGCAGCTGCAGGAGTCAGCCAGAGCCACAAGTGACGGACTGGCAGACTCTTTGCACATGCTGCGTTTCACATACTTGTATGTAGTGTAATGCAAGTAGATCTGGCTTAGGATTAAGATGGGTTAGCAGTGCACAAGAGCTAGGGTTAGGCTAGTGACGGGTGAGGTTAGGGTGAGTATTGGGGTGCACCTCTGGGTGCCTCTCTGACCCACTTAGAAGGACAGTGTACTGGTGTATGGGTTAGGCTTAGGCTTAGGGTTCAGGTTCGGGCTACGATTAGTGGGCTGTTTATGCCCGATTGGCACATCCCAGAAGTCTCTGTGGTCAACCTGGCCAAGTGGCCTTGCGATTGGTGGAAAATTTGCATGTTGCACTCTCATGGGCGAGCCCATCATTGCGAATGCACAGGTGTAAAAAAATAAAATGAAATGAAATAAAATAAAATCAACGGAGACGTTTTTTTGCAAGACAAA
>JAHTLZ010000016.1:67727394-67759765 GCA_023846285.1 Phrynocephalus versicolor
GTGGTGCTTTGGTGGGGTTTTGGACCACGATTTAAAAAAAATATTGCAGTCGGCATTTTGGATCCCCCCGCCCACACACCGCATGGCAAAGGCAGATGAGACGATCCCCCCCCGCCTGGTACCAGCAGCGCAGCAGTAGCAGTAGCCAAGGAGAGGGGGGCGAGGAAACCCCCACCCCCCAAAAAAACCACCCTTCTGGCCTGGTAGGTGCCCTCAGACAGTTTTCGCCTGCTTTTAGGGCCGGGAATCGGGTTTTTTTTACTTTTAAAAACTTTTTTTCTGTGCCGCTTGGCATTGCGCGATCGCGTGACGTCACGCAAGTAACGAGCACGACAAATCAGACCAAAATTGTTCGTTCGTCGGTTCGAGCTCGAAGTCTGGGGCAGTAATTCCCGTTACCGTTTCCGTAGAGTAACGGAACCGACTAACGGAAACGGAAACGGGAATGCCGCTAAGTCGTGCCCATCTCTAGTGAGGACAACTCACAAAGAGTTGGTCATGACTGTAACAATGCAACACACACACACCCACAAGGGTGGCTGTAATAGCACCTGTGTGGAAGTGTTATTCATGAAACAATTCCTCTGGTATATTACACAGTAGGTAACAACAGGAACTGCACATATACAATCTTTGTTGTCTAGGCATAGTGCCTAGTGAAGTTACCCTTGTGTATCATCATGTTGTTTAGTGGCAGACAAGATATTTGTCAATATATGTTATCATTTTGAAGGTCTATGTTTTGCTTAGTTTTTCTTCATCAAATGATGCCGTTTTTAACACAATCTATTTATTTTTCCTTTATAGAAATGAGTGTCCCTGCTATTTTCAGGGTATTGACTACCCACCTGGAGAAGACATAATCACATCACTGGGAAAGTGGTAAGTTATATCCACATTTTGGCTAATTTCTCATGTCATGTTGTACATTCGTGTGGCTTCTGCTAAATACATTGGCAGGAAAAATAAGTACAGTGGTACCTGTACATTGAAAATTTTCTTAACCCAAGGCATCCTCGTTTCTAATAATATCTTTTTGTAATCTGAGTCTTTCATAACCTGAAGCATTTGTAATCCAGGGTACCACTGCATTTGGTAAGAGTTACAACATTGAAAGGCTCTTGCATTTCAGTTTTCTGTGACCACATAGAGTTGGGTCCTCTTCCATGAAGCAATAAAGGAACTACGGTACTTCTACTGATGTGAGAGATTTATTTATTATTTATTTATTTATTTATTGTATTTATATCCCGCTTATATATCATATACTCTAAGCGGCTTACAAAAGGCTGCAAAAGCCAGCAAATTACAATAAAAGGTCAAAGGAATAAAACCAGTAGAGCACCCTAAACACAGTTAAAACCAATAGCACCTCAACTAGGGATAAAAGTAAGCACAGGATTCGATGGCGGAGGGAAAAAAAAAAAAAAAAAGCAGATTAAGCATCGCCAAAGGCCTCCCGAAAGATATGGGTTTTTAGCGCCTTTCGGAAGGCCAGCAGGGACTCTGCAGAGCGCACTTCAGTGGGGATGGAGTTCCAAAGGCTGGGGGCCGCCACCGAGAAAGCCCGGGTCCGAGTGCTCGTCCTCCGGGCTTCCCGAGGGGTGGAGACCCGAAGCAAGTGCGCTCGCGCCTGCCGAACGGGACGGGCCGAAGTTGACCGCTGAGCGATACGCTCTGCCAGGTAGTCCGGTCCCAAGCCATGGAGGGTTTTATAAACTAAAACCAGGACCTTGAATCTAATCCGGGCCGCAACGGGCAACCAGTGCAGGCGGGCCAGGACTGGGGTGATGTGGTCGTAGCGACGCACACCAGCCACCAGCCTGGCCGCTGCGTTCTGTACCCGCTGCAGGCGCCGGAGAAGATTCAAGGGCAACCCCATGTAGAGGGCGTTGCAGTAGTCCAGCCTCGAGATCACCAGTGCTTGGACCACTGTTCTCAAGGAGTTCGCGTCGAGGTATGGGCGGATCTGGGCGATCCGACGGAGATGGTAATAGGCGGACCTGGTCACCGACGCCACCTGGTGCTCCATGGCAAGCGCCGGGTCCAGGAACACACCCAGATTCCGCACCCTATCCGCGAGCTGGAGGGAGACTCCCCCCAGACAGGGGAGAGGGCCACCGTACCCCGACGGCGAGCTCCCGAAGAACATGACCTCCGTCTTCTCGGGGTTGAGCTTAAGCCTGTTCGCCCCGGTCCAAGCCAGTACGGCCTCCAGGCACCCGTCGAGGACTTCCACAGCTTCCACAGCAGAGGTGTTAAAGGAGAGATAGAGCTGCGTGTCATCAGCGTACTGATGACAGCAGACTCCAAAACTCCTGATGACCCCCGCCAACGGCCTTACGTAGATGTTAAACAGCATGGGGGACAGAGATGACCCCTGCGGAACCCCGCAAGGGAGGATCCAAGGGGCCGATAACTCCCCCCCATGCTGCACGTACTGTGGCCGGCCCTCCAGGAAGGAACGGAGCCAACTGCGAGCAGTGCCTCCGATTCCGACCTCAGAGAGCCGGTCCAACAGGATACCGTGGTCGACGGTATCAAAGGCCGCTGACAGATCCAGGAGGACCAACAGGGAGGAGCAACCCCTGTCGGCCGCCCTGAGAAGGTCATCTTGCAGGGCGACCAAAGCTGTTTCGGTACCCCGGCGGGGCCTGAACCCGGACTGGCAAGGATCGAGGCACTGCCGATCCTCCAGGTATGACTGCAGCCGGACCGCCGCCACCCTCTCGATCACCTTGCCCATGAACGGGACGTTGGCGATAGGACGATAATTTGATAAATCGTCCACCGCCAGGCCAGGTTTTTTCAGAATGGGCTTTACCATTTTCCATTGTGGTAGAACACCCTGAATTTCTATTTATACTAGTTACAATCATAAGCATCTGCCTGCATATAAAACAGCATATATACCTGAAAATCTGTATTTTCTTTTGTTCTGCGTCTTTTGGAAATTGGTTTCTGTTTTTTTAGTGTTTGTATAAGTGGCTACCCTAAATATAACTCACCATAAAATGTGGACCAGTTAACATGTGTGCTAAAGATCTTAATCCACTATGTAGCTGCATACCTCTTTACCTGAATATTAGTCATATGAGTCTTGTAAAATTCCCTATATAGTCAAGGCAAAAAACAACATGTGAATTCACTACACTACAGTAACAAGAACAGTAAAAGATACAAGCCTAAAAATCTCTTGCATTTCAGCTTTCCATAGCTGCATGGAGTTGGGAACTGAGTTCTCTAACACATCTTATCTTATCTTATCTTATCTTATCTTATCTTATCTTATCTTACCCTTCCTCTTCTCTCCTTCTCTTCTCCCCTCCCTCCCCTTCTTTTCTTTAAAGTTAAGAAGTTTTTATTTAACAACAGTCTTTTTTAAAAACAAAGCAACTAAAATCACAATAGCAGACAAAGCTGAACAATAATTATATTAAGCACAATCACTCCTTCCCACTGAAGATGCATTCTGCAGGAAAATCAAGTTTCAAGTGTTTAAAATATGTTTCTCCAAAAATGAAGGTGGTTACATGGGGAGCCAAAATGTGTACTATAGTATAGATATACACATATTGAATAAATTGTAGCTAAACTGTTGTGAATTTGTCTTTTTGATTTAAAATCAAGTGTAGTATCAAGATTTAGCAAGTTGCATTTATAACCAATTTTTAATCTTGCTGCTGCGAAAAAGGCGCAGTATCAAATCTTGATGTAGTAGCCCTTTCTTTTCACCAGTGAATACAGATAGTTGTAGTAAAACCACATGTTTTTGTACTTGTTGGTGTATACCATCTGTACAATATTTATTACATAATTCCAAAATTTCTTCCTCCTTCATAGCTCTCCAGAACTTTGGTGAAAACAAACTTGGCTAAATTTATACAAACTTGGCTAAATTTATAGCACATAGGTGTCATGTATGTGATACGTTTAACATGTTTTTTTAAATCAACACTGATGTAGTTATGGAAGTCAAGGAGTACTATATTCAATCCGAATCTGGAGTTGGGAGCTCCATTAGTTTCCTAGACCAACCGGGCAGCAATGGAGGAATTATAGGTTGCATTTATTAGTTGCCTGTGACACCACTTCTTTGGTATCCTTTGTTTAATCTTCTCAAAGGTCTATTTGTGTCCGTCCTCAAATTATCATTTAAACAGCCTTGAAAAGAACAGTCCAAGAATTTAATAGAACAGTACTAAAAAGAGAGAAATCTGGGGAAAATAGCATTTTGTACAAGTGCAATTTTTTTTTAAAAAAATCCTTGACTACTTCCTTAATCATTCTTGCAAAAGGTTCTAAATATAACTATGTTCTTAACAGAATTTATTTTTTCCCCAGCCATTGTGAAGATGGAATAATGAACTGTGAGGAAGGAGACACTGGTATGTAAAGTGAAGATTATCTATGCATGTATCTCAGGATCCCTACAGCGTCTCAACCATGTGTGCATTGGGGAATAACATGTACCAAGCTTGAAACAGATTGTGGCTGAAAAATTGAAATGGTAGCTAAAACTGCTTGAGACTCTGGGTGGTTAATATGGCATTGTTACAATTAGAGATGGGCACGAATAAAAAAAATGGCATTTTGTTTGTCGTTTGTCGTTTAGGAGGGCCGTTTCAGTTCATTTCCTTTTTTGCGAATTTTTGCAAAAAAATTGTTTTCGTTTTTGTTCATTTCGGTACCATTTTGTTACCATTTATTTCATTTTTTGTGATTTTTTTTAGCATTTAAAGCAGTTCAATATATTGCCGTAACGAAAACAAAACGGATGACAAAATTTCTGGTGTTTCTGTTCGTTTCGTTTCATTTTAGAGACAACATTCGTTTGTCGTTTTGTTACATAACGAAATGAAAAAACAAAAAGGAAACAAAAAAATGTTCGTTTCGTGCCCATCTCTAGTTACAATACAGATGTTGAAATTCTGTAGTAAATCACAGGTAGAGTAGCTCTGTTGAATCAATGTAAATTACACAGATGTTGACCCATCAAGTCCCCACTGATTTATTTACTACTCCACTTGTGGCCTACTGAAGGCTATCAACTAATGTAGCATAGCATAGCGTATCATAATTGGCTGTATAGTTCCATAATTTAGCTACTTGGATGTATAGCCAGAGATCAGGCGTTTTCTTCCCTACTCTGCTTCCCAGGAGAACAATCAACCTGTGTAGCACTGGGCAAGCTGAATTGTCCCAGAACACCCTCAGAACAAGGGAATGGTAAACCATTTCTGAGTACTCTATGCCTAGAAAACCTGGAAGGGGTCACTATAAGTCAGAATCAACTTTATGGCACATGTAGATAGATATTGTTCAGTAAATGTAATGCAACGTCACCTAATATAAGTGATAGCAATACAGATACCATAAACCAAGGAGTGGGTTCTGCAATGTTATTTTTTTTTTAAAGTTGATATGTGATAAGAAATAAGGTGCATAGAATTAAGGCTGATGTAACATTTCCACATAAATACAAGATAGAGGGATCTATCAATAGGTCTTACAAAAGAGGAAAGGACTGTAGATATTAGTAATCAAAATGAGATATTAACACACCTATTCATTCTGTTTTTTCTCAGTTCACAACTGCCCAGATGGGCAGATCTATGTAAACTGTAGTAATCCACTCATGATGGAACTTGGCAGGGAAAGAACATGTGAAAATGAACTACTCAACCTTACTCTGTCATCACATCTTGCCTGTTTTTCAGGATGCACTTGTCCTCACGGGTAAGTAAAAAACAAACTTTGTTCTGTCTTGTTATGCCAGTATAAATCTAGTACCCATATCCTTACCCTAGTGCTGTGGTGGCAAACCTTCGGTGCTCCAGATGTTTTGGACCACAAATCCCATAGTCCTTTGTCACTGGCAATACAGGCTGGGAATTCTGGGAGTTGTGGTCCAAAACATCTGGAGTGCCAAAGGTTCACCACCACTGCCCTAGTGTGTTGTAGTGCATTGGTATTTTCGGTAAGTTTAGTACTATGTAAGGCTGCTCACTTATTCTGAAATGATTGTTATACTCAGTTGCTGTGTAGGTCACATTTATTCGCACAGGAACAAGTCAGTGAGTCAGTCCGTTTATTGTAATAGCTAAAAGCTGTCACACTTGGTAAGTTACAAATACAGTCAGATTTTAAAAAATCACAATCATAAAATGAGGGGCCTATCCACGATGAGGTCCAGTGTATGGCCACCTTTACAGGAAAAACTGGGGAGGGGGAAAGTAAAAGGGACACAGGTACTCCTTCATCTCAAGGAGTCTCCTGCACAGTTAACTGTGATGACTCTCAGGAAATTAGTCTGGATGTTTCTGGTGGCTTTAGAAAAGATCGTTTTTCTATAGGCAAGGTGTGGGTCACAGTCCAAGGGTACCCTGCCCACCTTTGCTTCGGGGCTCTCCACCTTTGGGGTAGCCAAGATGTTTTCCAGGAATTTTCCCCTAGGATTTTGATAAAGCTGACAGTAGAGTAAATGGTGAACAACATCCTCTATCTCACCTGCTCTGCAAATGCAAAGTCTTAGATGCCTGGGAACATTCATATATCCACTCTTTAAGACAGCAGTTGGTATGGTTTGGAAACATAGTTCTGTGAATGCAGTTTTCAAGGGGGCAAAGGTAAATGTATGTAAGTATTGTACTCTTGAAGCACAGTTACAAGGGACTGTATGTACACCTGTGGAAACTAATATGTAAAAATACTTGTTTTAGAATGGCTTTAGCACCATATGTGTTCTGTTATACAAACTAGGTCAGGGGTGTACAAACTTCAGCCCTCCAGATGTTTTAGACCACAACTCCCAGAATTCCAAGCCTGTATGGCCAATGACAAAGGACCGTGGGAGTTGTGGTCCAAAACATCTGGAGGGCCAGAGTTTGGACACCACTGAACTAGGATCTCACAGCCCACTCTGAAATGAGCTTGTTACTGAACTTTGCTCTTGTTTTGTTGAACTGTGCTATCCACAGTTTTTTAAATTTACTTCAGCAATCCAGGTATCCAGATATGATGGAACAGATACCTTGCTGATTAAGGGGGCATGTGCAGTTCACAAGATGTGACAACAGCTACTACTGCTGGCGTCATTTCCACCAATTTTCAGTCCTGATTCTTGAAGTCATAAGTAGTATTTGTTTGAAAATGAAATGTTGCAATAATAATGAACATCTGCAGCATCTATGAACATATTTTTCTTTCCCTCAAACAAAACAAAAAAATGCTTCTTGTTGTAATAGCAGGTGGCATGCCTGATCAAGTAACATATAAGAAGCTTAAATGAATTCCTGAAAGGTTTCTTTTAAAAAGTACAAGAAAAGAAAAATCATCACTTTCTAATTTACACAATGAAATAATGATTTTAATGGGATGCAAGAATGTCCCTTATCAATGGCCCAAAATAATTAGGGAAGAAGTAGCATACAAGGAATGCAGTTTTGAAGGCACCTATTGTGACATCAGAACCCCTTTATTGTCTCTGAAGTGAACTAGAACTTCTTTTGGTTTTGATTTTTTTATATATATTTCAAATATGCACAATACAAAACCCATGCAGTACAAAGTTTAACCCAGGCATGCGCACAACAAACACTTGGAGTACAAGTACTTCCAAATGTAAATATTAAATCATTTGCAGTATGCTTTTGCCCAGGATTCTCTTATTATTTGAAATGTGTCATTAAGGAACTTCCTCGTTTAATTGACTGCATTTAACATATCACTAGCAGAAGACAAGAGGTAGCATTGTTTTGCTAATATATGCATATTTTACTTATAGTTGTAGGGAAACTAGTGCAACCAACACAAGCAGCAAATAGCATAAGAAGTCATAATGAGTTTTTAATTAAAAGCAATCAAAAGCTTCCTCCCCCACCTCCATTTAGGACCTGAGGCTCACCACTGCTGGGATTTGGAACACCACCAGCAAACCAGCAGCAGGTGGTGTTTTTTTTTTAAACTACTAAAGGCTCTCTGTCCAATCATCTCAAGGCTCCCAGAGTCACCCCAGAGCAAAAGGGGGCCTTATGAAGCCTTGAGATCTTAAAAAAGAGTGTAGAAAGCTTTTATTCACCATACATCAAATGTTTCTGGCACCTTATTTGGGTTGCGCCTCATCACGTTATACTAACAGGATTCTGTCAGATGAGTTGTAAAATGGCATAGTCATAAACAGAATTTACTACAAATCTACCATTATGAGCTATTTGTATAGTATCTCATTTGTTGTCTTTTGCTAAGGTCGAGCTTATATAAGACAAATTCAGTATCAATAAAAAAATCACAGAAATGGTTAAATGGACAGTGTTATATGTATTTGGAGATTGCATAAATCTGCTCACAAATTAAAGTACTTTTGTGAGATTAAAAGCACTTTTATCTTAAATGCCAATATTGCCATACTCTTAAAATAATACCTTTAATGTTCCTGTTAACCTATAATAACAATTGCTGACTGACAATTGTTAGCATCTTTCACCATTTACTGTGCGTGCTATTGTAGACGGAAGTTGCAATGCATTAGTGTCTGGAGAGCCACCTATTTACTCATCCATACAGCAACACATACATTTATGATACAAATTTTAATTCGCTAATAGTTAGGGAAAAAACCCCAAAGACAACGATATTTTCATATAATGTATGTCAAAAGAATAAAATGAATCAAATTGGATGGATATAACTTTTCTGTTGCTAGAAAGAAAGAAAACACCCCCCCCCAAAAAAAAACCAGGAATCTGCTCAAAGAGAATTTTAATGAAGGTAAAGTTGTACAATTCTTATTGGTTAATTAATTTGCAATATCTACAATTTTCTCTTAAAATACTTATTTAAATTGATTAGGATCAACATTCACAGAATCACGATGGAATAAACCAATAATTAGATGCAACAAATAAGTATTACTAATCCTTTAAGTAAAAAATAGATTTAGTTTAAAGATAACATTATAGTGTTGTATTTTCTCTGGCCAGGAGGATCTAATGCCAGTAGCCTCTTGTTGGTTCATGTCTCTGTGTATGTGGAAAATGGTGTGTTTCGATTCTCATACTTTAGTCTACTGCTGTATCAATACAGGACTGTTCCAGATGCTCCTGTTGTTAAGATCAAAGAAGCAAGAATGTCTTATTGTCTTCTTAAAAAATGTGGAAAGTGTCCCTTTGGTGATAGATGTAGGTGAAATATATTAATGGAACTATATAGATCTCATGAGTGCATCTGCATTCATGAGTATCTCAGTATCAGCCAGTGATTCTATTTAAAGATGCAGGCATGGCAGATTATTAAGATGCCAGTGAAATTAAAACATGTCTGGCTAAATTATAGGATCTGGGAGCAGGTGTGCCATTTCAGTTTATCTGTAGGCAGCATATCAAACATTGACATTTAGAAATAATGCAGTACATAGTTTTTTTTTTTAAAAAAAACCAAGTCATTTGTCATCTAAATGGCATTTTGTTTTTATAAATTTCTTAGATCATTGAAATCAATCTGACTGCTTGGCTTTTCAAGAGAGAAAGCTGTTAGCGCTTGTTTTATGCAGGATAATATTACAAAGATGAAACTTGCACTTTGGCTTTGTCAAAGTGATGCTCTTTGTTCTGAATGTGGCCTATTTAGTCGGTAGTTTTAAATAGTGGGAATTTTCAGTCTTGTCGTTCATTATCCATCCAGGCAACAGATGGAATCTTTGGAATGATAGAGTTGGCAAAAATGTTTCATGTACTTTAAATAAAATTATGAAATATAAAATTAATCATAGTTTTTGAAGTTTTTATTGTTGTTCTTAGTGAAATAATAGGAGAACCCAATAAGTTACATAAAAAAGCATGCATACAGTAAAGAATCTGGTGTATTTGCACACTGTTCAATTTACGAAATTCACTTTTTATTTTAAAAAAAGATCTATGACATTTTTGGTTGCATTTCTGTCAAGGCATTGCCCCAAAGAGTAAACAATGCTAGCCACTTATTAAGAGGTTCTGTTTGCTTTTTAAAGCAGCAGTCTAGCACTCGTGGTTGACCATTCACTGCCTTGGCTGTAGTTTTTTTCCCTCCTAGTCTAGATTATTCTTCCAGTACCAGTCTTAGAATCATAGAATCATAGAATTATAGAGTTGGAAGAGACCTCAAGGGCCATCGAGTCCAACCCCCTGCCAAGCAGGAACCCCTTCACAATATTTCCGACAGATGGCCATCCAGCCTCGCTAAGGGAAGAAGGGATTTCATTTCTCCCCCTTTTTTAAAAAAATGGAGCTGTAAACATGTGAAAACAACCTTCCAATCCTAATAGGCAGAGAGGTAAACTGTAGTTACACTTCTTTTGCTATTGCTACAGGGTAGTTTGTGTCATGGAGGAACAAAGAGCAAAGATCTATACAGGAACGCTGTTCCAATTTAATTAAAAGTAGGCATTACAGAACAAAACATCCCTTTTGAAGCTAACAACCTATATTTAGGTATCTGGGAATAAGCCCAATCTAATGCAACAATATTTTATTCTGAGTGACATGTACAAGGTTGTTTCTTTTTTAAAATCTTAAAATGTTTATATGAAAATTTAAAATTATTTTTATTATTTGTTGGTTACAATTAGAAATGAGGACAAATAAAAAACAAATAGTGATATTTGACAAATATTGCTGATTGGTTTAATATTTGCCCCTTTATATTCGTTGGAGACCACCTTTTATTCATCAACATTTATTAACCTTTGAACATGATATCCGTACTACTCAGTCATCCTGATCTCGTTTGGCCAGTATTCCTGGTTGGTTGATTAAGAATACTCATGATCAACTAGGTGAATCTTAAGTTCCATCCTGAGCATGTGGTGGTCATTTTCTTTGAGTGGCAAGTCCTCACTGGAACTTAAACTGGGACCCAGATTAGTACTGGACCCTGTCACCTATGGGAACTATATTTTGTATAAATAAACTATTGTAATTTGCATTGAATATCTTCTTAATGTTTTTATAGCTTTGTTAAACATGGAGATGGATGTTTCAAACCAGAGGAATGTCCGTGTTCTTGGAAAGGCAAGGAATATTTCCCTGGGGACAAAGTAATTTCTTCTTGCCATACCTGGTGAGTGCATACTACAGTATATATATATACACTATGGTATATATATATACAAAATTCTTTGTTCCATCTGTAATAATGATGGCTTTGCATTGCTTTGTTTCCCCGTTTATTGTTTTCTTTTAATATTTATATCCTCTTGAGTAATTTTAATTTTTATTGAAATACTTTAAAATACAGTAGCCTTTAGTGCCTCTAGAACAGTGATGGCGAACCTTTTAGAAACCGAGTGCCCAAACTGCAATTCAAAAGCCAGTAATTTTTTTTGCAAAGTTCCAATACAGCAATTTAACCTGAATACAGGTAGCTATGAAGGGGTGATGTTGGGTGCCCACAGAAAGGGCTCCGAGGGCCACCTTTGGCACCCGTGCCATAGGTTCGCCAACACTGCTCTAGACAATAGTTTAGGAAATGAAGGAGAGCAATAGTGGGGAATAAATGTTCATCAGTGTTATGACTGAGGAGGAAATGCCCTCTCCCTCCCTGCAAGCACAGATTTCAGGTCATGCAGGAGAGAGGTTATTGGAGGGATTTGGTGTGTGGGAAGAGTAAAGAAAACCTTTCTCTTTTACTCACCCTTCTTCAGTCCAGATCAGATTATTTCCTGCCAAAGCTGTCCTGCTGTTTTACAGAAAATTAATAGACGCTCACATTAGCATGCGATTTATTTATTTATTTACTGCCCACCTTCCACATGGGAACTCTAGGCAATTTACATTAACTTGCAGTTTGGCCCAAAGATAAACATAAACTGTGTAACCCAGATGAATTTTCATTTCTAGTCTCTTTCTCCTTTCCATCAAGTGCTTTTTAAACAAATATCATAAGTATACTATAACATTATTTCCTAAAGAAAGAGTATGCAAACTGCATCTCCGATTTTCCAGTGATCTGTAATTTTGCAATTGTTCTGATAAAAACGACAATCTCCTTGTACAACAATTTTTCAGAAAGTTTCTTCAACGTTTAACCTGAGTTCACAAGTGGACATGCTGTAGTCCAGTATCTATAAGCTCTACAAACCATTAGTTAACAGTTAACACAAGGAAGATACTAACCTACGTTTGCTTTCATCAGTGTCCAAGCCCGCAGCCAAGGTATTATGGTTCTGTAACACCACCTAATGTTCCAGCCACAATAAAAGTCATGAACCAGGAAATTAGACATCATTATCATTGAAACAGTTAGTGTCCTTATGTCTCCACCCAACTCTTTCTCTCTCTCTTGCCATTAATCAATTTGGTCTCTTCACTGCAGAAGAGGGCAAAGCACAGCCCATCCAGATGCTGTTGTATTGTAGTTCCCAGGATTCTGCTGGCCATGCTGGCTTATGCCTGATGAGAATCACAGTCTAACAGTATCTGGAAATCATGTAATCAACCCAACCCCGATTTATTCCATGCTGGTTACCGGTGAGCCTAGGTAACTCCACAGGCTGTTCCAGTCAGCACTAGTCAATGCCTTGTCTGGATGTCTTTGCCCACTCCAGCCTTGTGCTGACTGACTGCCTCTGCCTCTTGTCAGGTCCTCAGTATCTGCTCTAGAAGACTTTTGTAGCCTTTTGGCCGCCTGATGAAGCGACTTACAAGCCATCTCTACTTGGCAGGAAGGTAAAGTGATCCTGGGTTATTACCCTTGTTCCCCAAAGCCTTTACATTTGCAACTTTCACTGAGTGTTTGAACACATCTTTTTTAAAACAAAATCCCCTTTACTAAGGGCTTGTAGTAATTCTGAAGCTACAAGGAAACTATTTTTTCACATTAATGTTCGAATTGAAAAACACATTACCTGAAAAATCTAAACATGGCACTCAACTGCATACAGTGCAAGCCAACAATTAGGTAGTTAGTTTTTGCTTTTCCCCCTTTGTCTTGGTCTTTATCACAGTATATATTTCCAATTCTTATTCCCCAATGTGTAAGAAATTTCTATCAGGCCTTACTTATAGACTACAGTTCAATATGTTTTACAGCATGATTATGGTAAGTATGGTAATACAAAAGTATTTGTTACTGTAAAATGAATGCTGACCTACTTTAATAACATGATATTGAAAGAAGCAGAGTTGCAGTTGTCATTATTCCATGTGTTTTCACACTGTTACTATGAGAAAGGAGCTTTGTTTCTCTGGGTAAAAAATATGGGTCAGCTCCCATTGGGCAGAAAGATTCACCAGTAAAGGAAACACAGGAATATACCATTTGCACAAGCTGTTAGCCTAATTATTAATAAGCAGCCTCCATGTGTAAGTAGGAACACTTTCATACAATGTGATTCCACGGTAGTGCGATGGGGGGATTTTCTTCTCAATGAAAACAAACAAAATACTGGCCTATATTTTTGCCAAATAAACATGTGAATTTAAACACTTCTTGCCTAACACCTCGTGTTTGGGGTATTTTGTGTTCATTTTGTTAATATTTTCAGATCTTTCTAACAACAAGTACCTTGATCAGATCACAGTGGCAGCTTCCACAGGGAGCTGTGCAGATGTGAAAATATTGAAAAAGATTCTGGATAACATATTTTGTAAAATCTTTCCAGACAATTGACACATTCAGATCTCAGATCTCTGTGCTGACTGCTATTGTTGACTTAAGTGTGCTGTTTCTGTCAAAAGAATTTGCTTGTGTGAACCATATGAAGCTAATCAGCTTTGGTAAATAGTATGCCAAGTTTATAACAAAGAAGGTCTGTAGACTGTAAAAGGTTCCTGGCTTATTGAGCAATTTACAGCATGCATTATTGTCAGTTTGGTCAAATCTACCATTCTCCTTAAAGTGAGACACCATGGTTTTATTAGAGTCTGCTATAGCAGCATTTCATGAAGTTCATAACAGAGAGTAAATATACACAATACTCATGCTTAATAGGCATGTAAATGCTGCTTTCTGTTTATGGATCCTCTCTTTTAATTGCAGCATATAGGCAGAATGTAGAGATGGGTACAGATTAATTCATCCTGCTTCATAGGAAGCTCAGGGCATGGCACCACAACTGCCATCCATCCCCTCTTTCCAACCCCTAGCCAGCTGGTCTGCCCACTCATTTTTCATTGTGTGCTGCTGGAGTCCTCCTCCTTTGGCAGCTGTGTAGTAAGGAAAGGAGTTCAGGCTGCCCTTCCCTGCCTCCTCTGGCAGCTGACCACTCAGCAGCTGCCCAGGCATAATCTGCATGCCACCTCCTTGTCTGAGTGAAAGGTGAGTGGGCCAGCCAGCTGGAGGGTGGGAGGAGAGTGTGCATGGAACCTGTGGTGTTGCATGATATGTTTTGTACAAAGCACCATGAATTAATTTGAGCCCATTTCTGGTAGAATGCATGTTGAAGAGCTTTGTGTATGAAGAGCTTTGTGTATGACAATCAGAAGTGTCAGTAGCCTACAGGATTATGTTTTTGTATTTTGCTTTCATAGGTGGTCACAAGAAGGCATGCTAGACTTTAGTTACCATTGTTATTCATTTTCTTGTTTTTCAGTGTCTGTCATCATGGATCATTTGAATGTACTTTCCACCCTTGCCCATCAATGTGTACTGCATATGGAGATCGCCATTACAGGACTTTTGATGGACTTTCCTTTGATTATGTTGGAAATTGTAAGGTTTACCTGGTTAAGGTAAACATTGAGAAATGCTTTAAGTATATATGTATTTTTTCTGGATTTGGTAACACCTATGTAATTAATATTTAAAGATATGAAGATTGAGAGGAATAAGAACTAAATCTTTTTAGGAAGATAAGCTTCTGTTTGAAATTTAATTATTAGGCCCGCTAAAACATAGCACCCCTGTACATATAGTGACATAATAGCCAAAATTGCACTAGAATAGTCCCATTGAATCAATGAGGATTTAGTGAGTTAATTTTTGGGGTCTAGTGATACAAATGACCTACTCTTACTGCAACTTATGCTTAAAGTAAGTTGCAGTTAGATTAGACCCATCTGTATCAATGGATTTATGGCATTCCATATCACTGCATCAGTTCTAGAGTGATTAACTGCACTAAGCAATGTGAATTTGAACACTGAGTTCGGCTAGAATCGTATTAGGGATTATTTATTTATTTATTTATTTATTTATTGGATATTTATACCTCCCATTTGGCAGCGAGGTCACTCTGGGCGGTTTACAACAATTAACAAATTCAAACAATTCTTACACTAAAACCATGAAATAGTAACACAATAAAATAAAAATAAAAATAAAATTAATATTAAAGTGACTTACACTGATTTAAATGTAATGGTGTAAGTCACAGTGGTAAATTGCCACTGGTTAATGAGTTGTTACTGATCATGTTCCAAGTCATGCGTTTGGCACAAGACTAGGAATAAGAGTGACAACTTGCTAGTTAGTAGCTGTTGGCTACCACTATTTATTCCACTTATGCTGGTATAAGTGGAATAAATAGTGGCCTTTGGATATGGTTGCATGTTCTTAGTATGTTTATTAATAAACAGAACTGATAATGCGGATTCTTAACCTGTCATATTAAAATTTACATATTAAAAATTCTTCTCCATGCTGGTTTCCTTAACAGTTGACTTCAGGGATTGACTTTAGTGCTATGACATTTACATTCAGTCTTAACTGTTTGCCATTGCAAACACTTTCCCCTTGGATATGAAGGAAACAGAGATGGGTACAGACTGCCAGATCAATTATTTATGCTGGTTCTTTTACAGCCACAATGGATGTTCAGTGGTTTGGTGTCCTGTCACTGCTGGCAGACACACACTCAGAGGCACTGCCTGGTGAAGAGGGTAGGGCACTGAACTGCCAAACACCTGTTGCGGTGGTAAACAAACCAGCACAAACCACTGAATTGGTGGTTCCTGGCTATCACTAAAAGGAACTAAAAAGCCACCTTATATTTCAGGGAAGAAACCTCACACAGTTCTATTTTTTTAGAGGCCTTCAGGGAGAGGGCACCGTTCCCTTAATGGTGAAGATTACAAGTGGCCCTGGAGGGGGAAAAATGGCTATAACCTGTACTGTCTGCTCATGTAGTCACAACCAGCAACAATCAGCATATATTCCTAATGATATGTGGAACTTTGAGTGCTATATTTTATAAGAATTTTCCAAAACCCGTACATTTTTTCACGTTCAGGTTGCTGCTTTCCTTTGAAAGTTGCCTTATTTTAACAGCTTAGTAGCAGTTAGAGACAACATGGTCTTTGTGCCGTGAATAACTATTGAATTGGGCTGATGTCATGGAAGAATTTTGTTTTAGTCTAATTTTGAAGAATTTATCAAAATCTACAAATTTATTTATATTTTGGGACAGAATCACTTGTAGGTGCTTAAAAAGCAATTTACTGATTTGTTACTAGTCATTGATTGTATAGCAGACTCCTACCTACTATATCTACCTAATATAAAATACAGTATGCATTTTTCCTTTTTCAGAAGGAGTAAGGGATCAAAAGAGCAAATGTGGGTTGAAAAAGGCAAGTAAATGTACCTGGTTTGCTTCATGACGTATTTGTGAGTTTGAATCACTTGTTTTATTTTCTTTCTGCAGAGTTCCTCATTTACAGGATTTTCAATCATCACAGAAAATATTAATTGCTTTAATACTGGAATAATTTGCAGGAAGTATATTTCTATTAACATTGGGAAATCATTCATAATATTTGATGATGACACTGGAGATCCGGTAAGCTCTAGCCAAGTAGAAGAAACAGTCTATAGATTTGAGTGTGTAGATGCTCATCATCTATATTTATTTTTTATTTATTTATTTTTAAGTTTATATATTGCACTGATTTTCCCAAAGGAACTCTGGGCGGTTTACAATCAGAGCAACACAAACAATTAAAACCATCATAATCCACTCAAATAATACACAACAAAGAGAGGGGAGGAAAAAAAGTAAAAGAGTAAAATAATCCAGCAAGAGGCATAACAAATACTAACAAAAACAACAAATCACAAAAAGGGCACAAACCAAACATTAGTGATTGCCATACGTTAAAGGGAACAGTGATCACAATGCAATTACTTTTAACTTAATCATTGACTGCAAATCATTGATACAATCTAACACAGAGACCTTCAATTTTCAAAAAGGAAATTTCCCAAAGATGAGGAAACTAGTAAAAAAGAAGCTGGAAGGGAAAACTGAGAGAATCCAAACACTCCAAGAGTCATGGAGGCTGCTTACAAAAACCGTAACAGAGGCCCAGTTGAAATGCATACTCAAAAGGGAAAAGGGCACTGCCAGGTCCAAGAGGACTCTGATGCTGGTTACAGGAGCTGTTCGGGAAGTGATCAAAAGCAAGCAAAGCTCATTTAGAAGATGGAAGGCCTGTCCAAATGAGGACAACAGGCAGAAACATACATTCAGATGACCAGGATGGTTGAAGGTCTGGAAGAAATGTCTTACGAGGAACCGCTTAGGGAACTGGGAATGCTTAGCCTTTCAAAAAGAAGGTTGGGGTGTGTGGAATGATAGCTTTGTTTAAATATTTGAAAGGATGTCTTATTGAAGAGTGAGCAGGTTTGTTTGCCATGGCTTCAGAGACTAGGACTCGGGGCAATGGTTTCAAAGTACAAGAAAAAAGACTCCATTTCTTCCATTAGGAAGAACTTCATGACAGATCTGTTTGGCAGTGTAATATGCTGCCACGGAGGGTGGTGGAGTCTCCTTCTTTGGAGGTTTTTAAGCAGAGGCTGTATGGTCATATGTCAGGAGCACCCTGATGGGGGTTCCTGCATGGCAGGGGGTTGAACTGGATGGCCCCTGAGGTCTCTTCCAACTCTATGATTCTATGATTCTATGTTTATATTCTTATATAAATGCTTATGAATTAAGCTGCAAATGTATACAGATGTAATATAGGACAAATATCAGATGTTTGTGGAACTTCACAACGGCTTAGACAAAAAGTCCATAACCTGACTTGTATCTGGAGAAACTAAGAATTTTGAAAGGCCTGTGGTCTAATAAAAGGAAAGAATGTGCTTAAGCTGAAAATCAAGCTGGGAATCAGTTCATTGTGTATTTATTGCAGAAATGTCTATAATAGCCTTGAACAGAAGTTTACTGGACAAGCAAAACAAAACAAAAAGGCCCCTTCAAAAGAATAGATAAAGCATAGATAAAGCAAAACAAGAATATAAAATTCAGAGATTAAGAAAGAATCCAGATATTATGAGCCAGAGAAGAACAGTTGGAAGGAAAGTCAGTCAGTCAGTTAAAAAAAACACGGAATCTCACGAGAGGCACAGGATGGAACAGGTGGACCTCCATGATAAAAGTACTAAGAAGATGAATATGTAAACACCACTGCATAAATCTGAGCACTGAACTGTGCATGTCTAGAGCAGGGAGACCAAACTTTCATTAATTTGTTCATACAGGTTAGATTAGATCCTTTCAAAATTTCTCTCCTGGCTGTGTGGGATTATGAGAAATTTTAAGTATATTTTATTGAGATGTTTTGTGAAAATTCACTGAAGCATTTTTTTTTTGCATGCAGCAAACTACGTATTTATGCAGAATATAAATTCCATATGTGAAACATTTTTGCCCTAATATTAGTGCTGAGGAAAAAGCATTTGTATTTTTACTCTTAAGCAGTAGAAAAAAAATTCACAGCTCACATTTTTAAACAATGTGTTGAGACACTCCTCTTCATTTAGATGAGAAACTATGCAACCATTTTTTATATTTTAAAGGCCCCAATCAGTAGTTTTATTTATATAGAGAAATGCAGTTTGTCATCTACTTAAGCTACCTAATTCTTCCTGGAGTAGCAATCTATTTCTGCATACCAGTTGGTGGTGCACTAATGGAGGAGCGGGCTGCTAGATTGAGTAGTGCTTGTCTTCCTGAAGACCCTGGGAAAGTTACTGATTTGGAACTAAAACTCCCAGGATCTTGCTGCCAATATAGCTACCAACCCTGCTGGTTAGGCATTCTAGGAGGAGGTTTTTTTTTCCCTTTCTCCTTCCCCCGCCTCTTGCCAACATTGTTTTGTTTTGTTTGTTGTAGATGCTATTATTTTTAATATCGTGTAAACCGCCCAGAGTTCCCGTTTGGGAAATAGGCGTGGTATACAAGCTTGAAAATAAATAAATAAATAAATAAATAACACAAAGAAATGTCCATGTTATATTTATCAATCACATTTTTTGTCTCCTTATCAGTCTGTTTACCTGAAGTTCACATACTAGGACACCTATTCATTTATTTAATGTTGTATTTCTATACCGCTCCCATTGCCCGGAGGGAACTCTGGGCGGTTCGCACAAAAAAAGTTAAAAACATGTACATCAGTAAAAAAAAAAGAAGGAGGTATTAGGCAAGAGGTGTAAAATTGACAATTAAAAAATAGCTGTCTATCAAATATAGATGTATTATAGAGCCAGTTTGTGGTCTTGTTTGCTTGTTGACAGGTCAACAGCAGCAGGTATAATAAAGAAGATGTATTGGTATTTGTCAAGGGAGATAAAAATGGCACATAAAGCAAAAATTACCGATTTTTATGTACTAATTTTTTTTCCAAAACTATTTTAAGTGTACCCTTTTTCCAGATTGTTCTGATTGTTTATATCTAGTCTGTTAAAAATCATCTGCACAATTGCCTGATTATCATCCACATCCTTACATTCACCGTTACTATTGTTGTCGTCGTCATTTACTGCAGAGTCCATCGAGTTATATAGACAAACTACAACAAATATTTATATGGAAGGCTGGATTTTTTACAATTTTATATTTTCCTAATGAACACATCACAATAATGTGGGATCAAAGGACAACTGTTCATGTGGAAACAGGGCCTCAGTGGCAGGTAAGCCTTCTACTATTGTGGGCTTGGTATATTCACGCTACAGCTACATATTTACTTAGAAGTACTTTTTGAATTCAATTGGATAAATTTAAGATTGCATTTAAGTCTTCCATTGAAAGACTGCCATATTAAAAGGCATTTGCTTTGTATTTGTTATACTGGGTCTTTTAGTGCCTTGGATTAGTATATTAGGCAGAGTTATCTGAGAAGCTTAAACTGAGAGAAAGATTATTGTAAGTGATTGAATAAGCATTGATCTATTTCGGATAAAACACAGTAATGCTCATAGCTGAAGCGCCTACAGTAAATTGGCCACAACAAGGTAATGTTCATCTCAATCATTGAATATATTATGATAAAATTGGAATGTTTCCGTGGTACTCCAGCGAAACAGAGATGTTATCTGGGTGATACCATTTTTGGATGAAGTACCTGGGAACAGTTATGTATTTAGACTCAAATATTTTCATAGTCTTTCACTAAAAACCAGAGGGGAAAAAGAGGAAAATAAATGTATTTTAACACCTTTAAGACTGACAAGTTTGTTTTTGTGTGAGCTTTTGTGAACTGTAATCCAATCTTCAAAGATACAAAGTGCCTTTTGTGGGCCATAGGTTTATAATGTATAACTGCATACAGTGGTAGAATCCAACAGTTCTCCACTGAGCATCTGCTTCTGTGAGGGACTCTGTATGGACACTGTCTTTTGCATTGCTGCTTGGATAGCAGATAAATCCAGAGCAACTGTATTAGTACAGGTCTTGGTTGAGCTAGCAGAGCATTGGATTTAGGCCAAAAAATGTTATTTGTCTTTGGTCAATTATCCTTGCAGCCTGATTGCAAGTGAAATGTGGTCGTTAGGATCTCTGAGTCCATGTATGGGATTGCTGGTGTGGGAATTCATCATATTGTATCTGAGGCCTTTTAAATGACCAGAATGCTTTGCCTTCCCATCTTGCAGTGGTCTCCGTCTCCATGAGCAGCAGTTCTTCCTTCTTGACCTTTTAGATATCTATGCTGTTAACTGAGTATGTTAATTTTTCCTCCTTTCTAGGGTGAGCTAACTGGCTTATGTGGGAATTTTGACTCTAAAACCATAAATGAAATGAGGACTCCAGAAAATTTTGAGTTGACCAACGCCCAAGAGTTTGGGAGTAGCTGGACTACAACAGAGGTAAATAATTCATGAAAAATCATTTGCCATATTTAACTACGTGTACATACCTCTTCAGTTTCTTGCTCTATTGTCCTCCTTGAGCATTTGACTTTTATTTTTGTATCCAGTGTGTTGACAGCTCTGACATTCAGCATCCATGCATTTTAAATCCACTCAGAGAACTGTTTGCCAAGAAGGAATGTGGAATACTATTAAGTGAAGTGTTTGAATCTTGCCATCCAGTGGTGAGTGGGGGCAAAGTTAATTTATTTTGGAGGGGGTAGTTTAAGGTGCCACAGGATTTTTTCTTTTGTTTTGTCTTTTTTCTTTAATTTATTATGTAATGCTTTGAAAAAAAAATCTTCCGTGCCACATTTATTGTGTCATTAAAGGGCTCTCCTTATTGAAAAAAAGTCCTTACTCCTTTTTTCATGCCTCTGTGTACCACACTGAAAATAGCATAAACATCCTGATTTGATGTTTGTACACATATATTGTAGTAGGAAGGAAGATTTTAAGGTGTGTGGCAATAATTCCATTCTCTCCAGTACCTAGATCAGATGCTCTTGGAAGTCCAAGTTATCTTTTGTGAGACTTCATAGTGATGTATGTCTGTGAAGATTCTCAGTCATCCAGGTGAGTTTATCTGGAAGCTGAGTCATGGCTACTGGACTTCTTTTTTATTTTTTATTTAAGAGATAAATGTTTCACTGCTCATCCAAGCAGCTTCATCAGTCTGAATACAGCTAGTACATGCACTAGCTGTATTCAGACTGATGAAGCTGTTTGGATGAGCAGCGAAATGTTTCTATCTCTCAAGAAAAACAAAAGAAGTCCAGTAGCTATGACTCATCTACCAGACTTCATAGTGACAGTGGATCGATCTGAAATTTCAAGAAGGCCATTGTGTGAACTGGTAAATACCAGACTATGGTGACCTGTGACAGCAAGGATTGCCATATTCCACAATTGTTTTAATCCTTTCCCCAATGCCTGAAATAGATGGTTCAGCACAGCTTCCTCTGGTGGTACTCCTTCCCCTCTCCTTTTTTTCTCACTGCCCCTCCTTCCTCTTTCACTTTACTTGTTCACCATCTTCCCCTGAGCACCAGGCATTGTGTGTGGGATGTCCTCTAAGATTGTCTGTGATATTGCTTAAAGCAATGCTTATAGCTAGAGACAGCACAGGAGCAGCAGCAGCAACAGCAGCATCCTCTAGTGGAGACAGACCAGTGGTGCGGTGTCACAGATCCAAGCACAGTGATGGTGAACCTTTTTGAGACCAAGTGTCCAAACAGTGATTCAAAACCCACTAATTTTTCACAAAATGCCAATACAGCAGTTCAAACTGAATGCAGGTGGCTGTGAAGGGCCAATGTTGGTTGCCTACAGAAAGGGCTTCAAGTGTCACCTTTGGCGCCCATGCCTTAGGTTCACCAACACTGTCCTAGCACTACCTGCCCACCTACTAATCTAAGGATACATGATCATCACATCATCCTGTCTGACCTGCAGCCTCACATTCTACAAAGGCCAGTCACCAGGGAACCAAGGAATATTTTGAAGTGTATCGTAGAGCCATCACTTCATAAGTATTTGTTTTGTTTCTTGAATGCAGTCTGGCACATGACCCTAGAGTACCTGGGTATTGTGGCAGCTGTTACCACCCAATGCCATTTTTTTTAAATGGAAGGGAAGGGAGTCAGCATAGAACCATCTGTAGCAGTTACCATGAAATAACCTATGGCTGCAGTGATCAGTTCTGCTAAAGTTCATTGTGCAACGGTATAGCTGGATTAACTGACACAGAAGGGTGTACTTGGAGGCTTCTGGACTTGCTTGTCAGGCACAAGAAGCCACAACAAGATAAGAAAGTCACTGAAAGTGTCTTATCTCTACTGTCGTTATTAGAATGTTTGGAAATATTGCTATGAACATGAGGAACTCAGCATCCTAGGCACATATCCCTGCTAAACTATAATCAAATAACAAAATAATAAATACTGGATGCCATGTCCTGTTAGAATAAAATTCACATTTTAATTGAGATGTTTTGTGACCTTGAAAATGAGCCTGGGTTGAAAACACTGTTGCTAGTTTTTAGCAAGCAATGGTACATTACAGAAATAATTATTTTATCTTCTTAGGTCGATGTCACCTGGTATTATGCTAATTGTTTGACAGACACATGTGGTTGTAACCAGGGAGGGGATTGTGAATGTTTCTGTACTAGTGTCTCAGCTTATGCACATCAGTGCTGCCAACAAGGAGTTATGGTTGACTGGAGATCCCCTAGATTATGTCGTAAGTATGATAACCAGACTGTGCTTTGTTGTTGATTTAACTCAACGGTGAATCCTTTAAATTAATATTAATACCATTTCCTTGTTGTTTATGTCCCTGATTATCACCACCTTGCTTGTGTGTTCCACATTTATATCTGATTTTAAACTATTTGGCATAACTTTTTGGTTCATAGGCTATATGATACAAATGATGTTACAACAGTATATCCATTTATAACAGCACAACTAGAATCATATATAACTTTCCTTCATATCCATAAAGATGCTTTTATTGTCTCTAATAAGAGGAAGTACTATAAAGAGGGGGCTTTTCTGTATCTACTAAATAATCATAACCAATTCCTAAACATTTGCAGTTAGAAAAAATGGATTTCATATAACTAAGAGACTTCCAGCAAACATCCGTTGAAGCATGAGCAATAATCCTTGCTTCAGAAGTAAGGGAGTCCAAGCTTTTTTTAAAAAACAACTTGGTAAATTGGAAAAGTCTTTGAAAAAAATCAACTGATGTCCTGCAGTCTGCTTTCTTTGTGATAATTCATTTGGATAGTTTATTTATTTTTAAATTATTTCTATTACAAACAATGTTTTTGCACACTGAAACTTCAGATACCATTGTGTATTATAGAAAGGACAGCAAGTTAATTCTTATCCACTAGAGGTCATAGAAGGATAATCATCCACTTAAAGCAGATTATTTTTTGTTTCTGTGTCAGATCCAGTAGTCTGCAGTATAGGATTTATGACATTACCAAAAAGTCCAACAAATACAATTTTTGAGTTCATAGTGACTTTTTAAATTTCATTTCCCATTTTGAATGAGGCTCAAGTATGTTTGTATACCTATTATATATGCATGCGACGTCTAATTGCTATTTGTATTCCATACAGCTAACTGTTCACTTTTGTTCCTCTTTAGCTTATGATTGTGAATATATCAATAAAGGTAAGCAGTTAATGAAATAGTGATGTGTTTTCTGTGGACACTGTTTAAAGAAACAACTTTATCAATTTATTAAAACAGTATACATTATCTTTTTTTAAAAAATAAAACATATAGGTCTCATAACTTCTGAAATTAAATAGCACACTTGCTCCTTAAGAATGGTCTGGGCAGGCTGATTCACAAAATTATTTGGCATCTCAGACCACTGCCTAGTATGCTGCCTATAATGCCCTAAGCACATCCAATCTTGCCTGATTTCAGAAGCTAAGCAGGGTTGGGCCTGGTTAGTACTTGGATGGGCGACCACCAGAGAATATCAGGTGCTGTAGGTGCCTGGAGTAGGAACTGGCAAACCACTCCAGTATTCCTGCCAAGAAAACTCCATGGACATGGGGTCACAAAGAGTCGGTCATGACTGTAATGACACAACACACACACCAAGTGGTCTCTCAAATGGGACCACAGATGTTTGTTGGCTAGAACTCTCCAAAGCCCTAGCCAGCACTAGCCAAGGATCAGGCCTTCTGAGAGTTGTAGACAAGACAAGAATATCTGATGCCCTGTGTTTGGAAATTGTTTCAAGTAGCTCACATTCTGAACAATATTTTAGGTGATGGTGCCAAGCTGTGAGATGTATGATGGTAAGGAAACAATAAAACTTAAATCACTATCGTAGCCACTCTTATGGTTGTTCCTTCCTATCATTTTATTGTGTTACCCTAGAATTTTCCATGCTTACAAAAAGTACTACCATCAGAGGGTCAAGGCTACACCTTTGGTGAGATATGTTATTCCTAATGTGATCATATAACAGACAATCGTTGTCGTTCAGTCGTTCAGTCGTGTCCGACTCTTTGTGACCCCATGGACCAGAGCACGTCAGGCCCTTCTGTCTTCCACTGCCTCCCAGAGTTTGGTCAAATCCATATTGGTTGCATCGATAACACCATCCAACCATCTCATTCTCTGCCGTCCTCTTTTCCTTTTGCCTTCAATCTTTCCCAACATCAGGGACTTTTCCAAGGACTCCTCTCTCCCCAAGAGGTGGCCAAAGTATTGGAGCCTCAGCTTCAAAATCTGTCCTTCCAATGAACTCCAGGGTTGATCATTTATGGCTAATTCCAACATCTGGGCACTTTCTGGCTCTGATGATTTTTATCTTGTTTCTTGCCAGTTTTTGCAACCATATTTCACTCCTTCAAGTACTGTCGCATCATGATGCCATATTTCAGAACTGTTAGTCGCTACTATTTGCATTTCCTCAATCACAGAAGAAGAAAACTATGAAAATTCATGTTAGCACATTTAAAGGGGAGGGAAAAAATTAAAAAAGAAGGGAAAAACCAAAATATTGTGGCACTTAACAGATTCCTATCAGTGTAAGCTTTTGTGGATTAAAAGGTAGATGTTAATTCATGGAAGTTCACACTGAAGTAAACTGCCGTTTTGCTCTATCTTTTTCCCTTGACTTTTCTCAAATGCTGAACAAACTCAGCTAATTCTTTGGAAATTATTAAAATGTAATTTTTGGTAAGTGATGACATTTTTGTATTTTTCTGAAGAACCACAGGAGGGTGATAGCTTGCAAGTTATGGTAATTGTCAGTCTCCTCTCTTCCATTTTTTAAAAAAATTACATTTCCTATTCAGATCCACTGTTATTATAAGAGATTGGCAGAGATCATTTTATAATTCTACTTTCTCTGTGCATATTTTCTCATATGTTATGTGCCGTCAAGTCAGAATAGACTTATAGCAACACTAACAGGGCTTTCAAGTTCTACATCCCCAATGACCTTCCATGGCTGAGCATAGGTCTTCTTAGTCCTTGTCACTCTTTCGACTACACCATGTGGAGAACTCACATTTTCTTATACAGTAAAGTTACATGACAAATCGTCTTGGAAACTGCTTGCCTTTGATATTCTGTATTTCTCTACTTAGCTTTCTGCATTTTAATAATGCATGGAACCATATTAAAAGCTCAAAGGGATAATATAAAGTCAGATTAAAGTTACTATAGTTTTCAACCCTTTTAAGATGTTCCAAACCTTGTCATAATTTAGGTATTATTTTAAGCATATAATGGACACAATAACATCTTTGGAAAGGAATGTGCCTGGGGTCCTATTTTGTGATGTCCCAGATAAGTGTTAAGTATAACCTCCTTATGTTCACTGAGGAAGAGGAAGGGATAGCAAGTGAGTATCCATTTTTCTTCTTCCACTGAAGGACAGTAAGTAGAGTGTAGCTGCAACCCAGAAATTGTAGTTTACATTGGGTTAATATCAGCATCGACTGAATATATTGAATTCAATCTGAAACTCCCCTTTCTCTAACAGAAAGAGTCCTTCCTTCAAGAAAGTCATCTTCCATTGGAAGAATGGGGAAATACAGTTTCAATCCATCACATTCATTTTTAAAATTAAGGTTTACCTTCTAACATGCTTTTAGTTTAGATGTTTTTTATGAATGCTTTATCTTTTGGTTTTGCTATATAGCATGCCTCTAGTGTGCTGCTTAGTTACTCAGTGCCTTTCCTTCTTGTCACAGAGACCTTGTCTTCAACATCAGCAGAGACCTTTCAGATTGGCAGTTTAATTCTTAAAAGTTAGTGTTTATGAATGTCTGTTGCCTAACATCTTACCCAAAGGTTAGAGAGGAGTCCAAAGATTATCATAGGGTCATAGAATTTAGTTGGGAGACATCTATAAAGCCATCGAGTCTACGAACTGCAGGAATCCAGATCAAAGGAGATATGTCAGATGGCTTTCTAATTTTCTCTTGCCTGCCTCCAGCAATGGAGCTCTCACCATTTCCTGAAGTAATTGGTTCTGTTGTTGTACTGCTCTAACAGTTTAGATCAGGCATGTCCAAACTTTGACCCTCCTGATGTTTTGGACCACAACCCGCAGAATTCCAAGCCTGTATTTCTAATGGCAAATGACTGTGAGAGTTGTGGTCCAAAACATCTGGAGGGCCAAAGTTTGGACATGCCTGGTTTAGATAGTTTCCCTCATAGTCAGCCTAAACTTGGCTTCTTGTAGCTTGATCCTGTCATGTCATATACTGTGCTCTGGGATGATCAAGAACAGATCCTGTCCTTCCTCTGTATGACCGCCTTTTGAGTAGTTGAAATTTGATATCATATATCCTCTCACTCTTCTTTTTGCAAGGCCAATCATGCCTGGTGCTTTCAGTTTTTCCTCATATGGCTTGGTTTCTATTCCCTCTGAACTTGCTCCAAATTGTTGGCATCCTTCTTAAACTGTACTATCCAGAACTGGACATTGTATTCTAGATGAAGCTCAAGCAGTGCTGAAGATATGTGAGATAATACTTCATAGATGAGAAAATAGCATTTGTCTTTTTTGCAGTCACATCACATTCATATTCAGCTTTTGATATAAAACAATTCCAAGATTCTTCTCACTGAGCCAAGTTTTCCCCATCTTGTACCTCAGGCATGTCCAAACTTTGGCCCTCCAGATGGTTTGGACCACAACTCCCAGAATTCTAAGCTTAGATTGCCAATGACAAAGAACTGTGGGAGCTGTGGTCCAAAACATCTGGAGGGCCAAAGTTTGGACATGCCTGTTGTAGCTGTTCATTTGTTTTTTCCCCTCCTAGGTGAAATATAATTATCACTGTTGTATTTCATTCTGTATTTTTCAGCTCAGTGCATAACTTTATTAATTTTTTTTTAATTTTGATCTTGTCTTAAAGGTACATGTATTAGTTATTCCACCCAATTTTATGTCATCTGTAAATTTTATAAGTATTCCCTGAACTCTCTCATCCAAGGCAATAATAAAATGCTGAAGTACACTGTGGCCAGAAAAGAGCCTTGTGGTGTTCTTACTTGTTTGAGAAGAAACCATTGATAAGCACTCTTTGATTGTAACCAACTGGCTATCCACTTATGAGTTCTTCTATTCATCCCACAGCTAGTTAGTTTGCTAATCAGAATGTGATGGGGCACTTTGTCAAAGACTTTGCTGAAGTGAAGATATATTACTTCAACAACATTCCCGTTGTCTACCAGGGAGGTAACCCAATCAAGAAACTGGAATAGTCTGGCAGGATTTGTTCTTGAAAAATCCATGATAGCTTCAGGTTATTCCTACATTGCTTTCAAGGTACTTGAAGAGTGACTGCTTTATAATCTGCGCCAGAATTTTCTCTGTTAGGCTGACCAGTCTGTAGCTCCCTGGTTCCTCCTTTTTGCCTTTACTGAAGATAGGGACAACATTACCACTTCTCTCATCATCTGGCACTGACACTTCACTCATCCTCTATAATTTCAAGAACATAATAGAGAGCTCCTTCAATATCCTTGTATGCAGCTCATCTGGCCCCGGGTATTTGAATTCATTTAAAGTTAGTAGGGTACTCCCTTGATTACTTGTTTATAATTCTTATTTATCTCAACTTCAGTCTCTTTTTTAAAAAAAAAATCACTTCAGCAAATCTTCCGCCAGTATGGTGCATCATAAAATATTTGCATTACTTTTTAGTGAATGTCTGTGTACCAGGTTTCAGTTTGTTATAACATGTAAGAAGGTTCTGTAAAAGTATGTTTTGGTTAAAATGAAGGATTATCACAAGAAAATTACCTGAAAGAAATTATTCAACATTCCCACCGTGGCTTAACTATGAGTGGGTTTTCTCATACTTTGTACTTTTGACAATTCTGGCTGCCACAGGGCACATACATGAATTCTACTCACTTTCGCCATCTTATTGTGACAGGTTTGCCACTTGCATAGTCACTGGCTCTGAACTGTTGTTGCGAACTAGGAAGGAGTCTTGTCTAAAAGTACACTCCTCCCCTTGCGTATTGTATTTTAGTGGCCTTTCTCATCCTCATAGTCCTATTTGTGGCTTGTAACTGCCCACTTTAATAATTGGGCTGAATAGGAGTTATGATGTTTGTCTTACTCTACTTGAAGATGGGGGATTAAAATAGAGGAAAACCTTAATATAATTATTACTTTTCACTTTGATAGGGGAGGAGGATATGATTAAGAATGCATTTCTAAAACAAAATCCTATTTATTCATATAGCTTCAATGAAACATGTTCTTTCTATGGCATTTAGTTGATGTTTTCTGTGTCACTGCACTACAGATGAATAAACATGTGAGATGCAAGCATTTGTGGCACTGAACAGGAAATATAACCTTGCTTTCTCATTTTAGCTCTGGGAAAGGGTCCCTACATGCTGGTCAGCTACTTGGACAGAAAAGTTGCACTTGGTGCCAAACTACTGGATGGTTCTGTTTTTCCAGCAAGAAGAGATGCCTTTGCTCCTGGGGAAGCAGTGAACTTCATGCTGACATCAGGGCTCTATAAGCCCAAAGCTCATGGTAAACTCATTGTCATTGAAAAATAGCTAGAAAAAAACTACAGCAACTGATGTCTGAATCAGGAACATTTTACATCTCAACACCAGATGCTGGGTGTAAGCAACAGGGAAACCATAGTTCTGTGGCCAACCTGTGCCCATTCAGATATATCTGGCTGGCTAATTTAGGCAACTGAAAGCTAGACTAGATTTTCTGATTCAATCAGGCAGCACCTATAGTCTCATGTACTGACAAGACAGAGGGGTCTTCTACCTAGAGCAGTGATGGTGAACGTTTTAGAGACAGAGTGCCCAAACTGCAATTCAAAACCCACTAATTATTCGCAAAGTGCCAATATAGCAATTTAACCTGAGTGGCTGTGAAGGGATGATGTCGGATGCCCACAGAAAGGTCTCTGAGTGCCACCTTTGGCACCCATGCCATAGGTTCACCAACACTAACCTAGACCATAACCTAGGTTTAAAAAACTGAAGGCTGAACCTTCCTCTACAGTTTTTAGGAGGTTCTCAAGAAGAAAGCTGCCTGTTGAATTCTCCACATAGTGTTTTTTAAAAAAAAACAAAACACAGGTTGATTGCTGATTTATAAATAGTCTGATGCTTTAGCGTTCGGAACAACAGCATTTTAGATCCAGCATTCTTAACAGTTGCTGCAGCAGAAATAGAGGTAGAATATATTGGGAAGAAATCTGTTAGTTGGCAGTGGTTTGTCAGCTGTAGAATTAGTGAGGTTCAAGTGCTTAGGTCAGCCAAGTTCATGGTATACTGTGGGTGCTTTTACACGACCCCCTAAGATCCGCTGGCCCCTTAAATTCAGACCAGAGATCTTAGGGGTTTGTCGCTCTTTGTGCGTCTCCACCCCTCCATACTTCCTGGCTGCTGGCTGCGTGAGGGGAGGGAGGGAAAAAGGGACAAAAGAATAAAGCCTTACCTCCCGGTGCTGGTGGAAGCTGCCGGGGAACCCCGGTCACTTCCTGGTTCCTCTTAAAAGGGCGGGAGGCAAAAAACAAAAACAAAAAGAAGCGAGGAGAGCCCAGCACATCCACATCAAATATTTTTCACCTCCCAAGAGCAGGTACAAGCAAAGTGTGCTGGGTCGCGCTTAGGTGGGCGGGGTCGCACTTAATTGTCTGCAAACTCCAGAGCTGGTGGGGAAACATTTTTAAGCTCTGGAGCTTGCAGCCATTTGCGGCGGAGTTTAGGGGTCGTGTATAAACGCCCTTAGTTAGCAAGTAGCAAGACTCTGTTTAAGAAAAGGTCTTAGCAAGGTTTCCAATATAACTGCTTTCATACAGTGTGTTTAGGTGAACAACTGGATGCCAGTACAAGGAATACATCTGAGTAAAGGGGAAATGAATTGAGACTTCATTCTGATATATTACCTGGCTATTATCAGCCTGTGTACTTCAGTTGTTTGTGTTTGACAGCACATCAGAGATACATTTTATGCCATTTTCCATCACATGATTTTAAAAATAAAGGAAAAGAATTAATGTGAGAAATGGTCCCTGAATGAAATTTAATAATGATTTTTAAATGATATAAAAACATTCTTAATAAGAAGAAATAGAAAACTTTCTAGTTTAGTAACCACCGCAGAAAAATATACTGTATATGAAAAATTCTAGAGGGTGAACAATAGTTGATGAAAGTATCCTTGTTATCTTTTTTTTTCCTGAGAAGCATTTACTTTTTCTTCAGTCAATTAATTTCCTAATGGAAAACACCTCTCTTTCTAAGAAAAAACAAAGACTGTGTGATCTTTTTAATCCAGCCCATTCATATGGAGGGCTTCAATAATATGACTGTCCAACTGGCATGCCCTATCTGCCTCCGATGTCTTAAAACAAACATGTTGGAAGTGGGATATTTTAATACCACCTATGGGTCTAACTTTTAGTGAATAAAGGCTCCATTTGCTTGATTGATTGCTGAAATCAGGATGAGGGAACAGAATGTACATGAAATTAATCTGTGCGTGTTTAGTTTTACATATGCAAGTTCTGTGTGAATGTTGTGATCAAGGAGGGATGTGCCAAAAGGGAGGAGGTGGCAAACACACATTCCCATTTGTATGCAAGAATTTGATCATGAGAAGTGTTGACTGATAGGGTCTGCTCAGTTCATGAATCCTTCTTGAAGCTCACATCCCGTGAGGGTGACCAGTTCTTTCGGAGTCCTAGTGACATTACAACAAGCTGTACAAATCAGTAATCTTTGTAGGTACTGCTTATTTTCCTGTTGTTAACATAGAAGTGAGAAAATATCCAAAAATTCTCCTGGTGCAATTGTGATTCACCCAGTAAATATGTGTTATCTTGGAAAATGAGATGTTTTTCCAGAGTAATGAGCAATGTATCATATAACATCTATTTACTGGAGATTATTTTTCTGCCTGCACGACTTTTAAAGAAAACATTACGCAGCCCTAAGGCAGACAGTTGAATGTACAGTTGTTTTATGGCTACTCTGAGCAAACTAAATGTACAGTGAAACTGTATTGGGAACAACAGATGCACATTTGTGATTGTGTTTTGTCACCCCTTTACTGATCATTGCACTACAATAAGATCTATGAAAACCAGAGTGATTACTTTTAGGGAGGTTTTTGAAAATCCAAGAATGAAACCTAATTAATGTCAAAAACAGTGTGTTTTCTTTCTTTCTTTCTTTCTTTCTTTCTTTCTTTCTTTCTTTCTTT
>JAHTLZ010000016.1:67759775-67808054 GCA_023846285.1 Phrynocephalus versicolor
TTTCTTTCTTTCTTTCTTTCTTTCTTTCTTTCTTTCTTTCTTTCTTTCTTTCTTTCTTTCTTTCTTTCTTTCTTTCTACAGTTTATACGCCGCCCACTACCCAAAAGTCTCTGTAATACAGTATTTAACATGTTTTCCTTGGACACAGTGATCAATTAAATGTGGATGAGACTAAAAAACAAAACCAGGCAGGGATTTTATTTATTTATTTGCATTTTACTTTCTCATTTTCATGAAAGGTCGCGGTGGGGCATTTGTGGTGTATTGAGGAACATGAAAGAGATTTAATCTCCCACGAAAAAATAGGTTAAATGCCATTTATCATATAGAGTTAAAATTATCTGAACAAAATTGATGCATTGAAATGCTTTGTAGAAGCCACGATAACGTAATATCTGACACAATAGGTAATTTGGGGCTAGACTGTACAGTTACACCATCAAATCATCAAAATATACTTCAGGCTAATCTCTGTAAACTCTCCATGGCTTAGGTAGTAATATTTTGTTGTCACTACTTGTTTTCCAGATCCAAGCCTGGTTTCATTTGAAGCAGCTGACAGACCAAATTACTTTCTTTCTTTAGTTTCTAACAACACCCTGGTTCTTTCCAAGTGGGAACGAAATGAAAGTTTTCAGAATAGATCAACATTTGCTATCCACAAAAACACATGGCTCCCGGGATACAGTTCCTTTGAGTCATTTGCCATCCCTGGAGCCTTCATCCACATTTCAGCGTCATCTGTGGATGTTGTTAAATATCGTCACTCCGAGGCCTTCAGACTTTCAACTCTTTTTAAACTTATAGGTAAGTACATCAATTATGTATTGTGATGGCTACATTCGGAAAAGTGCTTTGCAATAATTCTTATTAAATTCCTATGTTGTAAACCTTAAATGCATTAAGGTAGCTACAGCAGGTATTTGTTTATTGACATACCAGTACTAAAGTATTCATGCCATGGTCCTTTAGATTGTAAAGGTATACATTAATACATGCATCCATTTGTACTATTATGCCAAGCAATATTATATGTTAATTACTAACTGTTGCATTAAAACTGTAGGGTGGAGATAGCTATTTTTTAGTTTTACTAGCAGTCTGAAGCAGAGGGATTGAAGGAGAAAAGCCTAATTGGTATTTATTATTGCTATTGTTGTTAACAGAAAAATGGGTCATGCTAACTCCAATTAATCGATTTCTCTGTCTCTGCCAGATGTCTTAATTGCATCTCTATGATGTAATTACTGACACTTGAACATCTATGGAGGAATTTAGTGTCTCATAGTTACACAGGTTGATCTTGTCCTCATGTCAGTTAGAGCATTGTCCTCAAAGGAAGCACTGCCATATCTCAAACATCAGTTAAACCCTTCATGTCTGTGTAACAGCATCAGAGTAAACTGGTAACCTTTTGCTCTGTCATCTTTCCTGGACTAAACCTCAGCCTTGTAGACAGTAACCGTCTTGGAAAATTATTTTCAAATTAAGTTTATCCAATGTTTCCATGGGTTTTAGTGGGAAAGAAAGGGAGAGACATGTTTGCTTTGTATATTAATGGCATTGTGTGCAAAAAGCTCCAAAGAACAATGGCTTTGGATAAATTTAAATAGCATAGGAAGAGGATGGAAACATGAACTATTATGGCCCAGTGCCCACATAGCCAACTCTGCACTAATTCTACCTTCAAGGTAAGACCAGATTAGCACAATTCAATGCCACCCAGCCTGAACGTTGATGGGCAGCTCAGATAGTGGTTGATGATACTGAATGCTGATGTAAAATAACTTTTTTTTTAAACAGAAGGGATAACAGAAAATGCTATAGGTAATGACATTTTACGCAGGGAAATTGTACAGTTACCATTCTGTTCGTTTCGGTGACAAAAGGGGCCAACTGCATGTCTTGAAGAATTCACTGCTAGCCAACTACTAAATTAAAGTGTTAATAGCAGCATTGTAAATCTGTGGGGGCATGTTAAGATGAGGCTATACTGCAGCTGTTGGCTGGCACACTCCGGCTTCACAAAAAATGACAGATTTTGTCATTGCTAAATGCTTGTTACCTCCTGACAAATTCCTTCAATCATATTGTGGTTGAAGGTTTTTGAACTGCAGCAGAGTACATGGAGATAATGCACTTATTAAAATATAAAGCTTTGAAAATACGATCAGTAGCCTAAACAAAACAAAAAACTCATATTATTTTATCTTTAAGGAGAAAAGAAGAGGTTAATATCTATAATATCCTTTCCTAGTGCTGCATTAGCAGAGAACAGTGTATTTTTTTTAAAGTGTGAAGTCTTTGCCTTCCAGTCATGCCAAAGAATCCTATGTATGCCAGTGGAGAACTAAAACAGTTTACCTCAGCAAGTGGGATCATATCAAATGGTCATGAGGCATTTCATTAATCACCACATCCGAGGACTTGGGTTTCAGAGTTTTATAAGCAAAGAAACATAGGGGTTGAATCTTTCTACAGTGTTTTTTTTCCACAAGGCTCCGCTTGCTGATGCACGGCAATTACATGGTCTAAAAATACAGCAGCATTTGTTTAAGTTAATGGAAAAGTTACACCAGTTCTAGAGTGCAGAGGCAAAGGCAGATTGAGTTTCCTGCTGACTATCATTAATACTTTGCCTATTAGATCAGAACCTTTCCAAATGGGAATTGCTATTTCTGATTATAAATATTGGGAATAATATAATGGATCATTTAAACCCCTTTGCTCAGAAATACATTGACAAGCCTTCATGCACTATGAAGCATTCCAAAAATTTATTTATTTATTTATTTATTTATTTATTTATTTATTTATATTTATATTTATATTTATATACTGCCCGATTTCCTCCAAGGAACTCAGGGCGGTGAACAATATACGGTATACAATAATAAAAGGAAAAGGATGAAACAGCTCCACGATGAAGAGAATTTAAAAAACATTAAAGCCAAGTCAAGTTAAAAAGAAAATGGAAATACATACTACAAAAATACAAGCACAAGTACACAAGAATGTGTATGAATATGGAAAATGAACATCACCCCTCCACACATACATTTTTAAAGATAAATAACCTCTATAGTAGATATTTTATTGACAAAGGTTATGTGAAATTTGCAGTTCACAAAACAAGGGCACTAGCTTCTAGTATGTATACTATTTATTTATTTCATTTCATTTCATTTCATTTCATTTCATTTTTATACCGCCCGTCTTCCAGAGGAACTCAGGGCAGTTTACAACAAAATTAAAAACAACAGTACAGCACAGAGTATGATCAAATGGAGCCAAAACAATAAGAGGGAAAACCCTCAGCAAGAGGCGTCAAAAGGACGGGGGGGGGAGTACTACTGCTTGAATGTATACTAATATGTATACTTTACAGGGACCTACGCAAAAAGCTTTTATATCCAATTCTCCAAAGGTTCCCGGGTAGACCCAGTAAATTTTATATTGAGTATTTGCTAGCTGACAAAAACACAAATATAACTATGATAATGGCCAGATTTTGTGTGGCAGTCATGGCATCCCGTAAGATGATTTTGTCATCAAATATTAGATCCCCTAATTCTCCAGTGTATGATATAATACCCTCCCATATTTTAATATAATATTTAGAATAATTATTTGTTTATTATTATCCTATGCAACTATATGTCTATTAATATTCTCCTTGGCTACACGTTATTAACTTTTAATCTATCCAATTATATTTGTATTATTGGTGTTGTCTTTCGAATTTGATTACCATGTATTTTTTGGTCTATGACCATAAACAAACAAATAAACAATAGTATGTATACTAGTGCTTGAAAGAAGTAACGGTAATGGAATTTACTTCTCTGTACATTTCTATTAGTGTATAATTGTATTCTTGCTACAGCTTTTTGGATTGCCATTTCTACCTATCACTAAAATTATAAGTACAGAATATACATTTCCCTGTTCCTCAAATTATTTTGTGTACAAATAATCAAAACAGTACATAGTCAATTCAATGGGTACTGTATCCTACTCATGTAGAGTTACAATATACTGTTATTTACTAGGAGTATTCACTGAAAAATAATAACTCCAGTGGCAGATTATATCTGTCAAAATATGAATGACATTAATGGTTTTCAAAGGAACCAATTACCTCAGGAGGTGGTGAGTGCTTCAACACTAGAGTAACTTGGACAACCATCTGGCAGATAGTCCTGCATGGAGCAGGGGGATTGGACTTGATGGCCTTCTAGGCCCCTTCCAACATTATTGTTCTATGCTTCTATGCTTCTATGAGTCACAGTTTTCCTTAACAAGAAATCAGTTCTGACTTATGGTGACCATTTCCAGCATTGTCTAAGTAAAGAGTATACGGAAGTGGTTCGGCCTTCTCTTCTTCTGCCCCCCTCATCCCTGACTGTGGAGCTCATCCAGAGCTCCATAGGATAGCTCATCTCCTGGGATGCACAAAGGGGACTTGAACCCCCAATCTCAGGCTATGCAGCCAGGTACTGAATTCACTAAGGTAGCCAAATTATCGCAGTATTTGTGACAGATGGGAAGTGTTATTGTTCTCTCTCTCTCTCTCTCTCTCTCTCCCTCCCTTCCTTCCTTCCTGCCTTCCAAATAGTCAAACTAAGGTGAAGACATTTATTGTATAGGAAGCCTGAAGCAAAATAGGAAATTTAGGTATATCTTGGTCAGAATCCTGTTTGTGTTAGTGTAAGGTTGACGTGGCTAATTTAAACTAATTGATGAGGTGCCAGGATGCATCATAGTCATGATTACACAAGCCAGCTGCACAACTGAGATGCACTGAATATCTCATCAGTAAGCTGCAGCAAGTTTCAGAAATCGTGCACAAATACCTGTATTATTCTTGCAACTCGTATTTTTCCATTACTAATATTTCCAGAGTCTCTCACACATAATAATGATCTTTATAATGTCACACTCTTTTTTGTTTCAGTTTTAAAATGATTTTACTAATAGGTTAGTAGCTAGGCATAATTATGTTAAGCCATGAAGCCCCATTCTCCCTGAAACCCAGTGTTAGATTACATGCAAGATTGTCATTTTCTCCCACAAAACATCCAATTTGCCTTCCCAAATTTATAAGATTGCCCATGCTGACCAAAGTGGTTGACCACTATCACCCCACCACAAATATCCCTTTCTTGGGCAAGGTGCTTGAAATTTTGGTATATGAAAAGCTTCAAACATTCTTGAAGGAAACCCATTATCCAGATGCGCTACAGTCTTCAAGTTTCAGATACTAAAACCAGAAGAGGGATGGCGAGGCTGTGGTTTCATCACCAGATACAGAATATGGTATTCAGGTATTTATTTTTGGCCCTTTACTTATTAAGCTGTGGGATGCCCTAGGACAGTGATGGCGAACCTATGGAACGGGTGCCAAAGGTGGCACTCGGAGCCCTTTCTGTGGGCACCCGATATCGCCCCTTCATAGCCACCTGTATACAGGTTAAATTACTGTGTTGGCATTTTGGAAAAAAAATCATGGGTTTTGAATTGCACTTTGGGCACTTGGTCTCTAAAAGGTTTGCCATCACTGCCCTATGACAATGATGGCAAATCTTTTAGAGACCGAGCGCCCAAACTGTGATTCAAAACCCACTTATTTTTTGCAAAGTGCCAATACAGCAATTTAACCTGAATACAAATGCTTTGGGTGCTACCCTTTGGGAAAGCAAGGATCGAAGAGCAGGCTTTTGAATTTCCCACGGCCACAGCACCCTTGCTGTGGGCCATGGAAAATTCAAAAATCTGATCTTCGATCCTAGCTTTCCTGAAGGGTGCTACCCTTTGGGAAACTAAGGATTGAAGAGCAGACTTTTGAATTTCCTGCAGCCACAGCACTCTCACCGTTACTGCGGGAAATTCAAAAACCTGCTCTTCGACCCTCACTTTCCTAAATAATAGCACCCCATCAGGAAAGCCAGGGAAGAGTGGTGACAGCTTGTAGGCTCAGTTTACTCTCCATCCGTGGCACTGTGGGTATCCCCAAAGTGACATGGCTGGAGAGTAAACTGAGACTATGAAGGAGCCCACAAACCATCGCTTCCCTTTGCCCGGCTCTCTGCATGGTGCACGGTGGCGCGCTGCAAACAGAGAGGGAAGTGCTGTGGATGGGAGAGAGTGATGTTGCGTTCCCACAGAAAGGGCTCCACATGCCACCTTTGGCACCCATGCCACAGATTCGCCAACACTGCCCTAGGACTTTGTGGATATAGACTCTCTATTTTTAAAAATATCCTTGGAATTTTTAAATAATCTATTAGATATACATAGCTACCACTGATTAGCGTTGATAGTTCATATTTATCACTTGGCGTCTTCTACTAGGGTGCATCATGACTTATTAAGTACAATCCAGGGACCTCCACGATATGTGAAAATCTTCATGAGAGAGAGCAGGGGCAGCTCACTTAGACGAACACAATGTTCTTCCCCAGCTGAGGCATAAGGCAAGCCACTGAATCAGGGTTTGCTAAAGTGCCTGAAAGATCAGGATAACACATGACAGGCAAACAAGCAGGCAAACAAATCCGTATCCCAAGGATGAGAAGGGATCAGAGCGGCCTCACATTTTCCTGCAAAGTAAGCAAACAATAGTGAATGTGTCACAAAATGACTGGCAATGTAGACACTGACCCATTTGTCATTATCAGCAGTGGATGTTCCATACATATCACTAGCAGCTATGTCGTGAGCATTTCAGGGGGCTTATTTTATTAGAGTGGAGTGAGATATTTAAATGTATGGCCTCTGACACCATATCCCAATTTTAAAAGGCACCTCTTGCTTTAGTACAGTACAGTATATGCTGTACTATATTGGTATATTAGGCTACAGTCTTACATACACTTATATTTATGGAACCTAGTGGGGCTCATGTCCCTCCCATAAATATATAGGAATTCACTGTTGTGCAGTAATACAGTTATGGCTAAAATGCTGGCAATTAGGTTGACATTGGGATCAATATTTACAACATTATTGTCCTATGATCTATTATGATGATTGTACGAAACATAATTCCCTAATCCATTTAGAATTCAGCCATTCATTGGACAGAAAGATGATGACTAAACTTTATTAGAAAGAATAAAGTTCCTTTGAAGTGTCATGATAATTCTTTAGAAGCAAACAGGTCTAGTTTTGTGCAACGCAGTAAAGTGATGGCTATGCCATTAAGAGCATAACAGAATCCTGGTGTTGCATATCAATACCAAGATACCTGATGTGAAAATCGGTGATGAGGCTCATGAAGTGAATGAAACAGCATGGCTCAGAAGAAAATGTAATTTCAGTGCAATCCAGACTGAACCCATGTTAGTAGGTTTGTAGCAGGTAGAAGAACCCTCTTATGCTGGCACGGCCTCCCAGTAGCAGTTGCTCTCAGGAGTGCCAGTACAACTGGATCTGCTGGTGCAACTGCTGCACTGGTGAATACCATGTAACAAAATATAGTAATACCTTGGTTTAAGAGTAACGGTTTATTATCTGCTAGCTACTACAAAGTATTTATGGTAATAAGTATGACTCTAAGTGTCTCAATAAACATGCCTCTTCAGGGGTGGCAAGAAGCATCTCATATTATTTTGCTGAGGTGAGTGAACAAGGTTGCTGAAATTTTATCTTCCTCATAGGAAGTTTGATGGTGGCTAAAAGAAAGAAGAGACTGTGATTAAAGATGCATGGGACATTTAAAATATTTTAGCTGAAATAAAGTGACTCATTGTCACAACTGTGGTATCTTTGCTTGCAACGTGAGTGGTATCTTCGCTTGCATGGTAGAAATAAGTCTGGGCAACCTTAGTATGACTGAAGGCCAATTTTCATGTTGATTAGTAGCTCAGGAGTCACATTTCTGAGGAAGCTTGACCAGTGTATGGATGGGGCCAAATTGGCTAATTAGCTTTCATAATTTCTGTCTTTTTATTATATGAATATTGATTATAAGTGAATAATAATCAGCTAACATCAGCACATTATTTTAATTATTGTAACATAAGGTAATATATAATTAATAAAGGTTTCATTCACCCCTTCTCCCACTTATCAGAAAGAGCAGGGGATTCTGTCCATTATGGTAAAGGGTAGCCATGTGACCCAAGCAAAATAAAATACGCAGGCAAAACTAGGCAATACCTTTGTAGACCACTTTAAAAAACACAATAAACAAGCATTCATGCATTAAATACCTCTTCATCAGGTTTGTACCAATGTGAAGGACCTAAGGTCCATTGTGGGTTTCAATAATGCCATTATAGGAAAGAGTATATTTTCTTATGTTTTGAGATCTCCATTATCACGCCAGCTGCTTTTATATTGCATCATGTATACCACATTTTCAGTCACCTAAGAGCAGGCAACCAGTTTTTAGGGAGGGGGCTTTAGGAATTTAACCACTATAAGTGTACCTTTTAAAAAAAAAGAAAAAAAGAAAAAAGTTGAGTTTGTTCAGTGGCACTTGAAACTCAACTGCTATTGCTGTATACTATAAATAAATAGCATCAGCAACCTCCGTTGCTGTGTTTGTAATACGAAAACATTCCTTCCAACTGAGACAAACATCAAACAACTTTGTGCTGGATCACGCAGAGACATAAACTTGTTCAGTAAAGTCCAGTGTGAGGACATGTGTGGAAACTCATTGGCAGTTGTGCCCCTGACCTTCTGAGATATTCTAAGAAGAAGCTCCAGGATTCCCTATATTTCTGCCGTGTTTTCTGGAATCGTTGGAAATGACATTTGCTTCTTGTGATAAGTTTTGCTTTGCTTTCATACAGCCTTAGTAATCCAGAGGTCATATAGTATCAAGGCAGGACGTATCATTAGGCAATATAAGGTAGCTATCTCAGACAGCAGAGACAGGGAGATATGAAACAGGGAAAAGCTAAAGGGGAAGTTAAAGGTGGCGAGATGTAGGGCAAACTGCTCCCTAAGCAAGTCGGATGACCCCTGATGCAGCATCACAAAGGAAGACATGGAGCACAAGTCTCTGGAAGAAATTTGCGTTATATTTTCATATGCTACTTTAAACTAATATATGCAAATATAGACACATTGAGACATAATTAGTATAATTTGAACAGATATATGGTATAACTCAACAGATGTGAAGGTCTTTGTCCTGAACAAAGGTCATTTCAAATGTGAAATGTATTGAAGCCTATAAGAAAAATGAGAACACAGAACACATGTATGCATGAAAATAAAAATTCTGTGTCTTCTATTTATAGACACCGAGTTAACCTCTGTAACCCACTCAACATGCGAGTGGCGCTATGATGTTTGTACAAGCCCATGTTTCAAAACATGCAGAGATCCTTTGGCAGAACAGTGTCAGGCTGTACCGAAGTAAGTATTTTAATGGGTTTATAGCTTTCATAATATATTTCCCTCCAATACTAATCTCACAGGGCTAACTCTTTAGAAGTCGAACACTATCATCTAAGAAAAAAGCTTCTGCGTGCTTGGAGGATTATTTGGATATGCAGCAATATTTGTGTTTTAAATTTAAAAGCAAAATATTTTGTTTTAAATGGCCTGGCAACAACTTGTGGGCATTAAGGCCCTGTACAACATGGATGGTAAAGAGAGTGAGGAACCGAAAAACCAAGTAAAATGGAGCTTTTGCCCTTATGTTCTTCTTGTGGGCTTTGTGTAAATATCTTGTTGAGCACAGTGTGAAAAGATTGAGGGGCTTTTGGTTCGACCCAGCGTGGCTGTTCTTATATTGAAAGATATTTTGGGTGTATCACTTCAAGTCAGGCTACTGCTGAGAACTTTTAGGCGATGTAAATAATGGAAGGCTGTTGCCTGAAAAAGAAAATGCAGAGCCAGGATGAAAATAGAGCACTTGCATGTTCAAACCACTCACAGTTTATATTAATCATTCTGAAGGGGAAATTAGGTTTGGAGGGGGTGAATGCCTTGTGATTATTTCTACCTTCCCAAAATATACACACAAAACTTTGACACTTAAGGAGAAGGAATAAAAGCCACTTTCCTTACTGCTTAGAATGCTATCCCAGTCCCTCCTATGTACAGAGAAATAACTTACTGCTGCCAGACCTGCAAGATTGTATGGCATATTAGGAAAATGAGTGAGGGGAGGAAACAGGTGACACTCCTTCACTTCTGAACTCCAGCCCCAAGTGGCTTGCACAGCTCTTCAGGTTCCTAGTTTCAGGGTGAGTGAAGTCCCTGCACAGGAACATTACTTTTTTTTGCGGGTGGGAATTTACTTCAAATTTCATTGTTGGCTTCACTAGTGCTCTGAAGTTTCAACCTCCGTGTTTGTTTACTTATTTACCATTCATTTATACTTCAGTCCACTATTATGACTCAGAATATATAGATATATGTGCAGAGATGGGGACAAATCAGAAAAATCACAATTTGTTGTGATTTTTAATTCATCAACAATCAATCAACAAATCATGAATTTATGACTTTTTCCTGATGAACTGATTTGTTAGTTCATCTCATCTGAAAGAACCCCTATCACAGTGGAGCTTCCTCTGACTCTTCTCTACAATCCCTGAAAGTTTAGTAAAATTTTGGTGTCAGACATCTGAGTTATGCACCTCCAAAGACCCCCCCCCCAAACAAGGTGGCAAGGGTGCAGATGGCAATAGGCCTCAAAAAGGGGTTGAGGAACTGATGATTCAGAAATCACTAAAAAATTGTCAATTTGTATTTGTTGGGGTCATTGTGTTTGATGAATACCGATCAACAAATTAGCAATTTTTAAATTTGCCCCATCTCTACTTATTTATGTGTGTGGTAGGTATGGGATTTTCATATTTCTTGGACTTCAGCTCCCAGAATTCATGAGTAAATACCACTGCCAGAATTCTGGGGGTGTTAATCAAGAAATCAAGGCCTGACGGGTGTTTTCAGGTACTTACAGATGAGAAATATTTTACCAAAAAAATAATTCCCAATGTGAATTGTCTCTATGTAATGTATTATGGAAGAAGGACTCAAGATTGCAAGGTCTCTGTATTTTAATATTGGGAATTTATTAATATTGCTTAGAATCTTTGCTTAGAAAGAGGAGCCAAAGAAATGTAATTAACAGGAAGTGGCGAGTACTCCAATGCTGGAGGCATTCCAGGAGAAGTTAGCCATCTGTCAGATACACTTTAATTTGAATTCTTGCACTGAGGAGAGGGTTGCATATGATGACCTTATAGGCCCTTTCATATATGAAGTGGCCTATATATGATCCTATATATAAGATATGATCCTATATTTCTAACAGTAATGAACATAATAGCAGAAGTGTTAAGCAAACTTTTTATTTGCTAAATTACAATTATTGTTTAAAAATCATCCTTAGGGACCTTTAATTTTCCATCTTCCTATGATTTACTAAATATTTTAGTAGCTCAAACACAGTTCACCATATCAAAATTTAAACTGAGAAAAGTGATTCTGTAGCGGAGGAAAATGACTCATAATTTTACTAACAATATACAAATGGAGGCCTTGTTTCACTCTTCAGACATCTTCTGTAAGAGCAACTGTTGCACTCCTCAAATACTTGATACAGGAAATACGAAAAATAATACAGATGTCAATCTTAGATGCATTTACTTGAGACCCTAGTTCCCTTTCATATGTAATGAGACTTCTGTGTAGATATTCTTAGAATTGTGCCATTAAATATATTTTTAATAATTTGTATTACCCTGTGAGATTCTGAAATCTCTCCCTTGAGATCCTAGGTCCTTGGTCATATTCATTCCATACAAGTAACTCACCAGTCACTTTTGTTCTTGTCTTTTGCTTTCCCATGCAAGGCCAATTCTTAGCAGAGCTCTGTTGGGCAGTTAGTGTTGGTTATAAACAAACAAGGAACATGCCCAAGCATGTAAAGGCTTTCTGCCAGTTCTAAATTGAAGTAGTCATCATTGGACAAGCATACACAATTTGTTCCAAAGACTATGCCACATTGTTTATGAATTAGCTCAGCTCAGCAGGATGGCATATTGTGTCAACCTCACTGTGTGAGCTAATGAGAGAAATGGGAACAATAATCTGAAGTTTCCATATCTTAAATGGTTTGGAAACTTAGCATGTAGTCTTCAAATCATTAAAAATGTGGCTTCAGTGGGGCAGCAAGCGGGTAGAAGCTCAACTATTACATTGGTGATTTGAGCTCTGTCTTCTTTTGTTTCAGCTCAATGTGCTGTTTGTGTAAATGATCAATACTGATTATTTTCTCTTGTAGAGTAGAAGGATGTGTTCCTATGTGTCCTTTGAATATGGTCCTGGATGAGGTCACTCAGAGATGCGTCTACTTTGCAGACTGTACGTAAAAAACAATTTGCTTATTACATTTCACGAAAAATCAAAATGTAGTGTTAAGTAGGGATGGGACACTTGGAACCCTCTGACATACACACAGCCAATGGTCTTGCTTTTCTCTGGGCTCATGCAGGGTTAAACTCCAACCAGGAATCAGGCTGCGACATTATCTTTGCTTGCTCTGTAGTGCTGGCCAATCAAGAGCTGTGCAGGGACAGGCATCATCCTGCCTCCCTGTCTGATTGGCCAGCACCATGGAACAAGCAAAGATGACATCGTAGCCTCCTTCCTTGTTGGAGCTCAGCTCAGTGCTGACACAGAGGAAGGTAATGCATTGGCTGTAGTGTGTCAGAGGGTTCCGAGCGCCACCTGCCCATCCCTAGTCTTAAGAAATCACCTCCTGCTTATGATTAGAAAGATGTTGCAACAGATAGCCTGTTTTTCCAGGTTATGATCTTTACTTGTATTTTATATGGACATTTGAAGCATTGCTGGTGGGCTTATTTCTTCCCATTGTATCTGATAATTAAATTTACTTCTGTTGTGCTTTAGGCCTTATTATACTCCTTAGATATAGAATTCAGTCATAGGTAGACTTCCAAGGGACCTAAGAGAACATTTGTATGGAAATCACTATATTAATTTGCTGTATTTATAGTATATCCCATCCTTCCTGCAATAAAATGAAACCGATAAGGTTAGGTCATTTTTATTTCACAGTGAGCGTATGATGCCGAGCAGTCTCACTAGGTGAATTTCATAGTTTAGTGGGGTCTGAATCTAAATATCTACAATCCAGTTTCAATATGCAACCATCAAGGTCACTCTTGAGTTTCATTGTTTTTCTTCTGATCAGTCCAGTTACAGAAAAATGTTGCTTAGGAGAAATAACTAACTGGGAATGAGAAACTGTTTTATGTAAAGCTTCTGCTCCTGTTATGTATGAAGACTCTACAGTTTTATTTTATGCCACTCTTTAAATGGATTCATTATCTGATTCTAGACATACAAAGTCATCCTTCAAATAACTTATATGAATTCCCTTTAGTTCATATATATAAGTCTGCAAATTATTGCAGGTTCTGGAAATACCTCGTTTTTTCTAAATTATTTCAGGCATTGAACCTACGGCAGATGTGCAGATTCCACTGTCCACTTTCAAGACCCATACAACTTCTGTCGCTCATCAAGCCTCTACAGCAATTCTGAGTGAAAAAGTATCTTCTACTCCAAGTCTAGCATCAACAGGCAGAGAAACAACCCAAGAATTCCCAGAAGCTAAATTTTCTACTCCTCTGTTGCCAAATATTACAGTTTTAACAACAGCTACAACAAAAAATATTTCAACTCGTACAGCCTTTGATGAAAGTACAATTCCAGAGTTTTCACAGCTAGCGTTGAATGTTAGCTTCCCATCCATAGCTGATGTTGCTCTGTCAACAACTACTATAGATACAGGCACTATACCTAGTAAACAAACTAGTAGTACAGTATCTTCAGCCACTTTAACATCTGCAGTCACTGAAGCAGAAAGCAAAATTCATACTACTATTATGATTCCATCAGTCATTCCAGATTTTAGATTACCTGCCACAACGAGCAGAGTATCAGAAATAAAAGTAATAGGTACTGATAGTTTCTCCACAAAGGAGACTGAAAGAAAACCAGACATTATTACAGAAGGCAAAACCTTTTTACTGGGAACTTTACGACCTGAAAGAATAAGTCATTTTTCTACCAAAGCCACATTGCCGGTTTTTGAACTATCCTCACGTTTGCCCACAGCGAATCAAACTACAACTTTGGACAGAAGAAAACTGAGTGCAAGTCAACCATCTGTAATGGTTGCCAATGTCACTCTAACTTCATTTTCTTCTTTATTTACTAATTCATCAACGCCAAGACCAACTGTTAGGGCAGTTCCTTCGGAAACAACAAAAATTACAGTTCCTTTAGTTGAAGAAGGAATAAAGACCATGCCTACTCCAGTACCTCAAGTACTTACACAGTCTACCACCAAAATCCCCACAGACCAAAGCATGCTGTTTTCTACTGTTAAAAAAGGAATGGTACAAACATCAAGCGTTACACACACACCACATTCATATTTTTCCCCGTATTTACCTACTGTCTCAAAACCTGACATGCTTTTTTCCACACACACTACATTACCTGGTACAATGTCTCCAACTTCAATAGACTCAAAAGAACTTTTACAAACTGGACTGACAAGTGAGTATTCGCCATTTATACCGCCAAATGTAACAGAATCTCTATCAGCTTTATATACTTCTCCCGTGTCATCTCATGACACAAGAGTCACACCTTTGCCTACACAGATCAGCTCTAAAAGGACCACTCCCTTGGATTTAAAAACACTTACTTCAGTTTCCCATAAAACATCTACAGAATATAAATCACCTTTGTCTCTGAAAACTACAAAGATTAGTGTTGTACAAGATTATCTTGGTGCTACAGAAAAACCAGAAACAACAAAAACTGATTTTACACAAGCAGTTACAGCCCTGGTTGTCCAGGTTCCAGGGGTAACTAAAAAGACTGAATACATTCAAGTAACTGAATATCCTTTTACTCTGCATGCTACAGCTGCTACAGAAAGAACTGCAGCACTTTTTGACACTATGGAATCAGAAAAAACCACTAGTATACCTACAAGAAAGTCTTCCACTACGTCACTGCCAGTGTCCACTTCTGCAGCAACATTGTCAAAGAAGGTCACTGGTTCTATGCCTTCATCAGATGAAGCTCAGGTAACCCTATCTGCTACCCTGCCTCCAACCACATCAAAAACTACCTCATTGTTTTCATTGTTGCCCATTACAACAGCGCCACGAAGCACAATAACCTCAAGATCAACTCCAGAATTGGCAGTTATGGAAGCTTTTGGTAGTACCAGTGCTACTTCATCCCCATATACTAAATTTAGCAGCCAGCCATCAGCTGTCAAAGAATTCGCATCAACTAAACGAGTATCAACCTTCTCTCCTGTTTTTCTTCCTCTAGAAACACTTGCTGCCACACGTTACCTGGCAAAGGCAACAGTTTCCCCATATACTTTAACACAAAAGATACCTGAGATAGCAACCATTGCAGAAGAACCAACTGAGATGGTGAAATCACCTATAACCCCTAAGGCTACCTTTTCTGTTTCTCCAGTGGAAATGATTTCTTTTGTTTTGAAAGAAGAAACTACTATTCCATATTTTACAGGAGAAAAACTTGGGTCTTCACCAGCTTCTAAAGCTTACTTAACAACAAAAGCTACAACTACCGCTTACCATGTTCCTGTTGAACCAGGAAGGACTGGTATTCCACTCAAAAGTACTTTTAGCACTACTGAGTCAGAAGCCAAACTTGCTGCATCCTCTCTGCTCCAGACTTCTTCACTACCAATTGTTCCTTCTACTGGACTTTCTTCTGCATTTTCAGCAAAAAATCCTTTAACAAGTGGCAAAGAAGTAACTGAAGCACCAAAAAGCGATACAAGCCTTCATCAGACAACATTTTTAACATCAACTGAAATAGCTACCAACTTTACTGTGGGTGGAAAACCTTTGTCTTCTACTCGTGAAGCTCATTTGCCATTATTTGCTGGAGAGGAGCACGTAGCAGAGTTTTCTCATACTGGACAATCAAAAACAGACTTACCGACCACAAAGCAAGTATTGACTACTTCTAAAACATTCTTATCACCTAGCACTTTACTTCCTGTATCAGAGTCAACATCTCCTTCATTGTATACATTAGAAGCACCAGAAACATCTGCTGTCAGTCAGACAGACACACTAGAGGGGGCATTTTTAATGCCAATAGTATCCACACCTGTCACAACAACAAGCAGAAACATTACAAAGATTTCAGTTTTGTCTAAGCAAGTGCCACTTTCCACTGTTTCTTATACTTCAGTGTTACCTGTTGTCAAAGTTACACCAGCTACCCCACATTTTACAACTACAACAGAATCAGCACCTCTAAGAATAAGTGGTCTTACAACACAGAGTATCACTAAATCATTAGCAGAGAAAACAGCAGGAATAAGAGAATCTTTCACAACATCCTTATATTCAGTGTCTTCTGTTCCTCCAGAAGCAAAGAGCATCACATCTGGAGTACAAGCAACTGACAGACAAACATTGGTTACAAAGTTACCTATATCACCTTTGACCTCCAAACGTTCACCTACTTCCATTTTCCGAGCTACAGTATCCAAGAGTCCATCTGTAGCGAAAGTCCCTGCATCTTCAATAGACTCTTTACTGATGCTACCAGTACATCCAAATGCTACAGTAACCATACCAGTTCCCACCAATTTATCTACAAAATCAGTTGATTATTCAGCTACAGAATATTCTCCTGGAGTAACTGTGGTTGAAAGTGGAGGTACAACATCCCTTTTCATGCCATCGAAAGAAACAGCAACATTGCCAATATGTGTAGTGAGTATCTCCACTATTTTTCCTCCGTTACCTATGATTTTATATATATATGCAGAGGCGAGAATGGGGTCCACTCTAGACTGTCATTGCCAGCAGGGAAGAACGAAACGAACCTAACTGAACTATTTTTTCCGGTTCGTTTCGTTTCATTCTAAAATCACTCTGGGTTTTGTTATTCATTTCATTACCTAACAAAACGAATAACAAATAACAATAATGAAACAAGTTTGTTTCGTTATTGTTATTTGTTATTCGTTTTGTTAGGTAATGAAATGAATAACAAAACCCAGAGTGATTTTAGAATGAAACGAAACGAACCGGAAAAAAATAGTTCAGTTAGGTTCGTTTCGTTCTTCCCTGCTGGCAATGACAGTCTAGAGTGGACCCCATTCTCGCCTCTGCATTTAGAGGCAGGACCGGGGCTGTCTCTAAAGGGATCTTCCCCGCGGGGGAGGGCGGTCTAAGGAGGGCCCCAATCTTGGCCTACAGAGACCCCTCTTCTCGCCTCCCCACACTGAGGTGGGAACAGGGGTCTCTTTACGGATCTTCCCCGCGGCGATGACAGCGCCGCCGGTAAGAACCCAAACTGATTCGAATCGGTTCGGCTTTGTATGATTTTTAAAAAAATTCATACTAACCCAAACCGAACTGGACCAAGGGTGGGCCTGAACCAGATGCACCCGAACCATGGGTTTTCTGGTTCATGCCCATCTCTAATATATATACAGTGGGAAATTTAGGACTGATAGAAAGGAAATACAGCACTATTCAAACCATACAGTTTACTGCTAGAATGCATAGTGATGTCCATGAACCCAGAAGGCTCAAAAGGGTAGCTTGAACCATATCTGGAAGTAGGTGACTGCAAATGACCTGTTAACTTTCTTAATTTCTTTCCCCAAAAACAAAGATGGAAAAATCATGACACTTGTACTCTCACATTCAGTTGCATCTTTGAATCTTAGTTATTATCTTCAAAACAGGTGAAAAGTTGACATCTATACTACTAGGAAGGCAACATTTTGTATTTTTTACCTGTGTAATTCAGCCTGTAACCAGAAATTCACCTCAACAAAGGGGGCTGACAAATTTTAGGATGATGTAGACCTAGAGGGGTGGGATGAATGTTCAGAAGCACTATGGACAATTTATATATTTGCTGATTGCAAAAACATAAGAAAAATAAAAATCCCCAGAAGCTAAATACTGTTAATTGTGAGGAATTGGTTATGTGTGTTTTAGTTTATTCTGTATTCCAGCATGCAGCTCATCACTTGAGTCTTACCACTGGTTTGTAATTAGTAAAATGATTTTTCCACACAAACCCCTCCCTATGTTGTATTCTATTTTTATCCAGATGTTGGAGTCATGCTGGGCTTAGGGTTTGGTTAACTGTCAGGGAAGGAAATAGCAGTGAAGTGGGTATTACTTTACTCTGCAGTGGTCTTTGCCAGAGAATGGGTAGTATCGGACTACTGTTGGGAAAAGAGTATGAATAATAAAATTAAAAAATAAAAAGAGGTATATTCTAGTTCCTTAACTACAGGTGTGATTTTCAGGGAAAGTAGATTATAAATGGAGGAGGTTTGTGTTTGCTGTTGTGACTAAACAGAGCATTATGAGTGAGGGGGAGTTATAAAATAATTTATATTACTATTTTCAGCTCGCTTAGATTTTCTCATACTGGCCAACATTTTGTTTTGCAAAATAATCTTCTGATGTCATCAGCTGCAAGCAGTTGCTACTAATTAAAAGTTTCTTATTCCATTTCCAACTCCAGTCTCTTCTGACATGGGGAACTCTTTGGGAGCCTCAGGATGGGAGTGGCAAGGGAGCCTTTTAATAAATGAACACTTCTGTTGATGGTCCTTATTAATGTGAAGAAGGTTTTCCAACACCATTTTAAATATTGGTTAGCACAACTATTTTAAAAGTTAATTAATGACAAGTATGTTCCAAAATAGTGGGTTTAATGTCAGATCAACCTCTTTGTTGTCTGTAACAAAGATATCTAGACTTCACCCTGTTTATTGCAACTTGACGTGACTTGCAATATTTCTCTTTACTCAGCTTCTTAATGTCATTGTTCATGTATAGAATTGTTTGATGAAGGAATATAATTAATTATTTTTATCATCTTTGTGCTAGAGACCTGCCAAAAACAACAGGAGAATATAGCTTGAAACACATGCTGTGGTCAAATTTCTTATTTTTCATAAATATCCCACTTTCTCGTTTTTACTGGTTTTTTATACTAATTTATTAGAGATTTCTTGTGTTGGATATTTTTCAAGAATGTTGATATTGAAACTTGACTTTGGGCAGTCTGTCTCTTGGAATACAGAGTCGCTTACCATTGTCTGTAAATATGGATTTATTGAATGTTATTTTGATAAGAATAGTAACCTGTTTTTTTGAAATATGTCTTAGCCAATCACTGAGGATGAATGCATAAAACACATTTGCTTAGATGGACAACTGATCCAAGTTAATAAATCACAAAACTGTCCATATAATGCAACCCAACCCAGTTGTGGATTTCTTGGACTTGCTGTTCAGATAAATGGAGACAAATGTTGTCCAAAATGGGAATGTGCATGTAAGTTTTACTCATACTTTGTTTATTTCGAAATTATATTAAGCCTGGAGAAAAATAACAACATTATGTAATAGGAACAGATGGTGGCATTTATTTAAGAATGATAAATTGCTTGCCTGCCATAAATGCAAAAGATTTTTAGATATCAGTTTCGTAAAAAAAAAAAGCTGAGCATTAACAGCAGCAGCATCTGATGGTATTGTTTTTCCATAGTATGATAATCAAGTAGACTAAACAAACAGAACTCAGTTACACAGGATAAAGACACAAGAACAGAAATGATCTCATAAGAACATAAGAACATAAGAAGAGCCATGCTGGATCAGGCCAAAGGCCCATCTAGTCCAGCTTCCTGTATCTCACAGCGGCCCCACCAGATGCATCTGGGAGCTCAGGAGACTAGATATCTGTCTCCTGATACCACTCCCCTGCATCTGGCCCTTGAAGTATCCTGGTTTAAATCCTAGAGATTACACATCTCCATCATGGTCTGTACCCTGTGATGGACTTTTCCTCCAGGAATCTGTCCAGTCCCCTTTTGAAGGCATCCAGGTCAGATGCCATCACCACATTGTGTGGCAGGGAATTCCATAGACTTACAACGCGCTGGGTGAAAAAATATTTTCTTTTGTCAGTTTTTACTCTCCCAGCCCTCAATTTCAGTGTATGTCCCCTAGTTCTGGTATTTTGGGAGAGGGAGAAGAGCTTCCCTCTATCCACTTTACTCATACCCTGCATTATTTTGTATGTCTCAATCATATCCCCCCTCAGGCGCCTTTTTTCCAGACTAAAGAGGCCCAAATGTTTTAGCCTTTCTTCATAAGGGAGGTGCCCCAGCCCACTAATCATTTTAGTCGCCCTCTTCTGCACCTTTTCCAGTTCCACTATGTCTTTCTTGAGATGCGGTGACCAGAATTGTACACAATACTCCAGGTGGGGCCTTACTATTGTTTTGTATAATGGCATTATAATGTTGGCTGTTTTATTTTCAATCCCCTTTTTAATAATCCCTAGCATGGAATTGGCCTTCTTCACCGCTGCCGCACATTGGGGAGACACCTTCATGGAGCTGTCCACTAACACACCAAGATCTCTTTCCTGATCCGTCACGGATAACTCAGAGCCCATGAGTTGATAGATGAAGTTTGGATTTTTTGCCCCAATATGCATTACTTTACATTTGGTTACATTAAAACGCATTTGCCATTTGGTTACATTAAAACGCATTTGTCATGACATCAAGTGTTTATTTTCAAGTGCAAGGAATTTAATTAACTCAATTTGGGGACAGCTAGCAAGTGACAGAGCATGGAGCTGTTAAAGACTGAAAGAGCAATAATGGTAGAGAGATTGTTTTCTCATACAAAAACTACAGTGGTACCTTGTATAAAGGAATTAATTCGTTCCAAATGAAATTATGTTAAGCAAATTTTCCTTTATACAAATTCCCATAGGAATGCATTGAAAAGGGAGTGATCCCATTTTATGTTGTACGGATTTTCCCCATAGGCAATTGTGTTAACAAATTTCCACTGTATATATATGAATATGTCCTGTGGGGTTGTGCATAAGAAGCATGATGTGTTGGATCCGGGGTTTTTGTGAATTGGTTTCTGCCCATTGGATGTCCCCATGGACAGAAGGAGGTCACAAGGTGCATTCATTAGCTATTATCTCTATAGCTTTAAGGGCTTGCAAACCCTCTATAATGGCACATAATATTGTGCTACGGGAAGAAGGGTAAACCAGCATTAATCCTCTCTCCTCCCCTTTCCACCAAAAAAAAAAAAAGCCCACTTTGTTGGGTACTAGAAGAAACTCTTCTGTTCATTGAAGATGCTTTTCAGATAGTAACAAATTGGGCAAAATATTTTAAACATCAATGAGATTTAACTGGAAGGTGATAATCCTACTCACTTACATTATTATGTAAGGGCAAGCATGGAATTTTTTGCAGCTTCATACAATCTCTCGTCTTTGCATGACCTGCCTTGTGACTGTTGTAAAACCAGCCATATAACTGGTCCCATGAAGGGCTGCCTTCTTATTGCCTGTCCATACAGGTATGTGGCTTTTCCCAGTTAAATTTTTGGCATAGTGTTTTTTTCTGCAATTTGTCCATTTTATAAAAGGAATTTACTCAGCAGAAAAATGTTCTGCTTTTTTTACTGTCCCTATTGTCCTTATTGTGTTTGATCAGGTCGGTGCACACTCTTCTCTGATCTAAGCCTTATCACTTTTGATGGACATCATCTGACTTTATTTAAGGAAGCATCTTATGTTGTCACTCAGACACAAGATGAAACAATAAGTGTTCACGTTGCTGATTGCAGAAGTACTCATGAGGTGAGAAATCATGGGAATTTTTGTTGAGGTTTTTAGAGTTATTTTATAATGCTATACAGTGGTACCTTGTATAAAGGAATTAATTCGTTCCAAATGAAATTATGTTAAGCAAATTTTCCTTTATACAAATTCTCATAGGAATGCATTGAAAGCAGAGTAATCCCATTTTATGTTGTACGGATTTTCCCCATAGGCAATTATGTTAAGCAAATTTCCCCTATCTCTGGAATTTTTTATGTTGTACAAATTTTCTGTTATACAAGCTGTCTGTTATACAAGGTACCACTGTACTGTGTTGTACTGCAGGATCACTTACTGAGTCCTGCTGCATGTGTGTGCTGTTGGATTGTTTTGTCTGTAAGCTGTAATGCTTTGTCCAGATAATTAATCATGTATGAAATGGACAATTGAGGCCTCCAGTCCTACTCAAGGCCACAGGATATGGAAGCAATGAAGATAGGAGTGTTGAAATTTATATTTTCTGATATGCTCATCCTCATGCTGTTCTTTGATATTCTCAAAAATAGCTTAAATATTTTCTGTTAAATTTAGATGTGTCACAGTTAAGATGCAAAACTTACATAACAGCTGTGTGTTGTATTGTTTTTAGCTGCAATATAGTATTTAACTTTATACAAAGTTGCTACATAAACTACTATAGTAATTAAGTGTGGAATAAAATTTATTTATTTACTCATTCTATTTATTTCTTTAATATACTTTCAGATTAGTACAGAAGCACTATTTTGGATGGTTTAACAACAAATTAAACATATATTAAGCAAACAAACAGTAACATTAAAATAACAACAGCATAAAAAAACAAATAACGCCCAATAATACTAAGACAGGAGGTGAACAGTCAGCCAGCCAAGGCCTCCCTGAAAAGCAATGTTTTGAGTTGCCTCCTAAAAGGCAACAGGGAGGAAGCCAGGTGTAAACTCCTCTGGGAGCTGGTTCCATAAGGTCATTAGTGCCACCACAGGGAAGCTTTGTCTCTTGTCGAGGACTTCCAGGCCTCCCTTGGCGTGGCTACATGGAGGAGCCTAGCCTAGGATGATCTGGTGGGTCAGGCATATGACATTGGGGAGAGGTACTTAAACAAGTCCCTTGGAGGGCTTTATACTTGTCAAAACCTTGAATCTGATGCAGGGTGCAATGGGTAATTAGTGGAAATGGGTCAGAACTGGAGTGGTGTGGTCAAATTTGCTCACACCAGTCACCAGACTGGCTGCCACATTCTGGACCTACTGCAGTCTCGGAGTCAGTCTCAAGGGAAACCTCATGAGGATAACATTTGAATAATTGGTCTGGGAGATGACCAGTGCTTGCACCATGGTATAAACTAATACTGTTTAATTTTTACAAAATATACAGGGCTTTTTAACTTCTACTAAACTGTGTTTGGTGGTGCTGAATTTAACATATATGTCTAACCGGATTGTCATCGACCGCTTAAATAGAAAGGTAATGTTTAATTCTTCTGTGTTCACTGTAAGTATTGTTTCCTGCTTTGGGTTTCTGGCATTTACTTGCACATAACTATGTTGAGGATTGTGACTCAAGTAACCCAAGTTTCCAAATAGCTTGTAGCACAAGTAAATAGACCTCTGAGGTTTAAAACTGGTAGATTAGACAATGAAGACAGACTTTTATTAATTACATTTTTAGCAGATAGTAATGTGGAGCAGGATTATATATTTCTTAAATAACTTGCTTAAAGCAGTGTTAATCTATTTAAGCTGAAATACTATATCCACATATCCTGGATAACTGCCCACTAAAAGGAGGAGATTGCTTTCTGTACAGCATTTTCAGTGTGCAACCATGCATATGATACTGTCATTTGCCTTTAGTTACATGTTTCCAGCAGTTGTTATAACTTCATTTAAAAGGCAGTTCATCACTAAGCACTGAAAGGTGAATGTTTCATCAATATCTGATTGGTCCAGGAAACAAGCTGTACTAGTCTTCATTAGACTGTGCTAGATTAAAACGAGCCACGGAAATATCATCACAAATGTTTTGATGTTGTAGAATTATTATGTTATGTATTTGCTTCAATATGTGTTTGTATATTTTTCAGATAGCTGTCAACTCAAGATATGCGTGGCCTACGATTAGAAAATATGGATTTAAAATTGAGGATACTGGCTTCATGTACGTTATTGAAACCCCAACAAATATTAGAATACAGTGGTTTCACACCACTGGGTTGATGGTGGTAGAACTTAATGCAACCAGTGATCCAAAGCCAATGGGACTGTGTGGTAAGCAAGACTGCAGTGCTATGTTTTGTAAAGGAAGAAAATGCCCTACATTTGCTCATTGATAAACTTAAGACATGCACACTAAAGAGACATAGTAGTTCCAATCCAAACTGGGGCTACAAAGTAGCCCACAAACCGCTCTCTCCCCTTCGCCTGGCTCTCTGCGTGGAGCACAGTGGCTTGCTCCAAGCAGAGGGGTAAGTACCATGGTTGTGAAGGGGCAATGTAGCATGCCCACAGAAAGGGCTCCATATGCCACCTTTGGCACCTGTGCCATAGATTCGTCAACATTGCCCTAGGCTACTCCACTTGTGAGGCCCCTCCCAATTCCCCACCCTCATGACTAGAAGAAAATGTTCTAAGCAAAATGAAGTGAAGCCAAGGGATTTAAAGTTCTGCAATTCACAATTTCTCCTCTAAAGGACATATTGTTAAATACCATAGTGATTGGAAAAAATGCAGAAATGTTAAAATTACACTGAAAAGCTTTCGCAATAACTAAACTCTGTAAACCTTTTGTGGAATAAGCATTAATTTATAGGAAAATGAAGTTGTAATGTTATTCTTTTTAAAAATGAATTTACAAATTATATTGCCTGGGAAGTGTGATATGGGCTTCTGTCACTCTTCAGTAGCTGCTACCACTCACTGATTTCCCTAGGCCTTTCTTGAGAGGGGCAGTGAGACCCCTCTGGAAGACTCCTGGGGTTTGGAGATGATAACCCCAAACTTTTAGGTTTCTCCTGGAGGGTTGGCACTTGCACATCTTTGGACTTTTTCAGGATGTGGTTCAGTTACCAACCTGCAGCCTGGCCTCCTGGCTTCTACAGATAGTTCTGGATCTTTCTGAGGATCCTCTCCCACTGCTGTCTTCCCTGATCCCCAAGGCTTATCTCCCTTATTTGAATGGAGGACTTCTTACTATTGAGTCGCCCAGTGACTGCCCAGTGCCCATCAGTTAGGCAGTACTAGTTTTGTGCGACACTTTTATTTTAAATCTCTTCTGTGAAGATAGAAAATGATTAAGCTTGGGTCATTATGGAGACAAAACACATGCACCATCCCAGAGTGAAGAGATATTTTATCTCCCTTCTGAACCTTCTTGGGGCAAAATGCCCAAAGAATTGTCAGCAGACTATATACTGAATGGGCAGTTACATATAATATAAATTAAATGTGTTTGCCACTGAGTAGTGCAGCAGTAACGTAGATAAAATGTCAGTATTGATATAAAGGGTTGCAGAGTTAGGCTAACAGGAAAAACAATGACAATGAATAGAGTAAAAACTCATATATTCATATATACATCAAAAATATACACAGCATAACAACCAAGCATTATATACAATATAGCACACAGATAAACAGAGTGTGGGGTAAACTGTTCTCACCATAACAGTCCCTAAATACAAATGGCAAGCTAGTGCTATTTATACAAATCAGCACTCATAAGATCTGATGCAATCACTAATTAACAATCTGATGCAATCTGATCTAACCATTACAAATCATGATGTTGCAATCAGTTCCACCTGCACTTCATCACTTAACATGCCTGTGATTACTTATCTCTAACACTTGTGGATTAACATCATGACACTGCAGAATCTAACTGCCTCCATTTTACAATTCACTTTACACATTCTGTTAAATATACATAACATATGTTTTATCAACTTTTACATATCTTGACAAGAATTGCCCTTCCCTGCTCTAAAAAATGTAAACTCTTTTATATCCTTACTGTTCATTTATATTATTCATTATTTTGGGGCTGAACATTATTAATCTAAAAGCAGTCTTTTAAAAAACAGATTAATAAAGGTTATGGTGGAATTACTTTTAAGCCTGCCTGGTATGTGCACATGGCTTCATTCCTTTAGGAACTTGTAACCTTTGATGATATGATAGGTACATGGCTCTGGAAAGCGTAATATCAATTGACATAAATCTTCATTTTGACACTTGAATCATCGTTGCTGGAAGACTTGGTCGCAAAGCCCTTCATTCCAGGGGCTAGCTTGCCAAGTTTTGGAAAGGGCAAATGTGTGTAGCTGCGGTGTAAAATATCAGTGATAGTCAGGTTTCAAGACTTGGAAACAGTAGTTTTCCTAAAGAGAAGAGATAGTTGGAGCAAAAGAATCTCTCTGAGTTAAATGCTGTAGATTTTAAGATATGAAATAATAAAACATAGTTTTTCATTTGGCTCTGAATTATATTTATGCTGAAACCCTAAAAACATGTTTCAAACAAACAAAATAAATACCTATTTTAGTAAGCCCCACTGTTTCAAGAGCTTTTAATAAGTATTGTTATTTATAACATAGTCATATAACTAGTAGCATTGGGTAACATGGGTTGATCAAGTTCCTTTTTTCAAAGCAATGGGATGAATAGATATACCAAGCTACTTTTGAGGTATAATGAGCAATGGTCTCTGTCAAACGTTACTTTTAAAGGGCATTTATTGCTAGTTATAATGTGCTGTGAGAAATAGTGCACAGAGTTTATTTGACTTCTGTCATGTTCTTTTTTTGCAGGTTTCTGTGATGGAAACTCAGCCAATGACCTTACGCTACCCAACACGACTGTTTTGGGCAATGTGGATTCTTCAGTTACTTTTACCGATAGCTGGCAGGTGCCAAACACACTGAAGTATATTGGAGAACCAAGAACCTATGAAATGAACTGTTCAGTCATGGACTGTTCACCTTGTTTAAATATGTTGATGAACCAGACATTCAGTAGCTGCCACCCTCATGTATGTTATCTTTTGATACTCTGTTTGAATCATATGGATTAGTAATAGGAAAAAATATCAGTACTTCATTTCAGGACTGAACTGTCTTTGACTTAACAGGTTGGATTTTACCTACAGACAACTTTGACTATTTCCTGCTTGGGGCAGGGTGGGTTTTTCTGTCTATTAAAGTAGTGTGCAGAATGTACCCTAGTCATGTCATAGTATGGGCACATTAGCCCATACTATAAATGGGGAAATAATAGAAAGTTCAACAAAACATGGATGTATTAAGGTGTGTAGCAACACCGCAAAGATGGTGCAGCATCAAATGACCCCTCTCCAAAGTCTGCTTGCTACATGCACACCTGTTGGCATCTTGGAGGTGCTTTCCCCACAGCCATCAAAAGCAGATTGTTCAGATCTTATTCTATGAAACAGCAGCTCAAATTTACATCTTAAGGCACTGTGCTGTATGCTCTTTGCAAATTGAATATTAGGAAGATGCATAAGGTTTTGTTTTATAAAGTGTTTCTGAAGATGTCTTGAATCAAAGAATATTGGATCTTATAAATAATCTCTCTGTGTTTCTGTGAAGATTCTCAGTCATCCAGGTGAGGTTATCTGGAAGCTGAGTCATAGCAACTGGACTTCTTTTTTTGAGAGATTAAAATGTTTCGCTACCCATCCAAGCAGCTACATCAGTCTCTGACGAAGCTGCTTGGTTGAGTAGCGAAACCTTTCGATCTCTCTTTATTAAAATACTTTCTCACATTCCTAGTGCTGTAATAATTTACTGCGTTTTCTCAGTTGCTATTTTAGTGCTTTAGCACTAAATAATATGTAAAATGTTAATGTGATTTTTTTCTTATAATATGTAAATGTGATTTTAAATTGATAATTTATGGAAGAGGATCATTTCTAATTACCTTGTGCCCTCTTCAAAGAAAAGGCATACTTTTATTAAATGATACTTTTATTAAAAGAGAGCAACCATGGAAAATCTTAGCATTGTTTTTGATGCTGTCGATAATATCTGAGGCTGAAAGTTACTTGCTTAAGGCAAAAAACTGAGTTGATGCATTGGCAGACCAATTTCTGATGCAGTGATGCACATTAAGCTATATCACATCTTCCTTTATATCAAACTGTATAGAATACAGTCTTTTTATGTATATGATAGGTTAGCATTGTTAGTTGTACTAGTCTTCCAGTTATCAGTCAGTATGTCAAATATAACAACTTTGTCTCTGTATTCAGGTTTCTCCAGATTCCTTTTGTGATTTGTGGGTCCGAGACACAGAATATATTCATAATCCATGTATAGCACTGGCTGCTTATGTTGCTATGTGTAACAAATTTAATGTCTGCATAGAATGGAGGAGTTCCAATTATTGCTGTAAGTACTTTGTTTAAATATGAGGCTGTTGACCCTAAGACATATAGTGTATGCTACAGAAGGTTGAACAGGTAGTGCAGCATATGAATTTGTATGGAAATTGATCCCACGTGTTCATTGCATATCCATTCATACACTTGATCATTTACTTTTTGAATAAGACTAGAGCTAATGTGCTTATACAGTAACCCCCCACCTATTGCGGGGGTTAGGGACCCAACCTGAGCCGCAATAATCTGCGATATGTGGTTGTTGGGTCAGGTGGGGTCTGGGAGGCTTATATGGGGCCCTTGTACTTACCTGAGGCCTGGTGCTGCCCCGAATGGACTTCTGGAACCTGTCGGAGACCTCAGAAGTGCTTTCCAGTGATCCGGAAGTCACTTCCGGTTTACCGGAAGTCACTTCTGGTTCGCTAGAAAGCACTTCCGTGGCTTCCAACAGGCCCCAGAAGTCTGTTGAAGGCCTCAGAAGTGCTTTCCGGTGATCCAGAAGTCACTTCTGGTTCGCTGGAAGTCACTTTTGGGGCCTCCGACAGGCCCCAGAAGCCTGTCAGAGGCCCATTCGGGGCAGCGCCAGGCCTGGCGTAAGTACAGGAGGCCCGAAACAGGCCCATCCACCTTACTCCAGGGGGGCTTTTTTAATATACTGCAGTCCCATGATATACCGGGACCATAGTTTATGAACTGCGAAAGGGCGGGGAGCTACTGTATTAGAGAAAGACAAGACTTTGGATGAGATGAGAAACAGCATGGGCAGTTTGAGAATAGAATCCAGCAAGTGATGGTGGTTGTGTTTTTTTCCTTACTGGATTGGAATTCATGCAGAGGCTGAACAGCTATTTCTGGATGTGGAAGTTGAGTCATGGCTACTGGACTTCTTTTTGAGAGATAGAAACGTTTCACTGCTCATCCAAACAGACTTATGAAGCTGTTTGGATGAGCAGTGAAACGTTCTATCTCTCAAAAAGAAGTCCAGTAGCCATGACTCAACTTCCAGATAAACTCACCTGGATGACTGAGAATCTTCACAGAGCTATTTCTGGAATTTGTGCGAGCTCCAACTTCTGGCATCAAGGAGGGTTTTGGACTAAATGGCCTTTTCTGTGGTTCATTATGTGTGGAATTATATGGAAAAGAAGTTGAAAAAAGAGATCTATGGGGGAAAGGGGGAGAAGGCAAATATTAATCGTATACTACAGTTTTGTCATTTAGAATTTCACATGGCAATGATTTTTGCCTGAGTCCCCTTGCAGTAGGAACTGATGTCCTTCCCTTATAAACAAGAACTATTACATTAAACACATTGTTTGTTTTCTTATAGCCTTCCCGTGTCCAGACGGTTTCGCCTACAAGTCATGTATATCGGCCTGTGATTCTCCAAGTACGTGTCAGAGTGTGGATGTGGTACCTCGGGATAGAGACTCTTGCTCAATAATGACAGAAGGGTGTGTGTGCGCAGAAGGAACAATTCTCCACCGTCTTCATTCTGCTGTTTGCATCCCAGAGGAAAAATGTGGTAAGTATCTATCTGTTCCCCACCCCCTCTCTCACACACATTTATTTATTTATTTATTTATTTATTTATTTATTTATTTATTTATTTATTTGCATTTTTAAACTGCCCCATTTTCCCATAGCATAGGCAACTCTGGGCAGGGAACAACATAGAGAAAAGAAGAGCTGCAAAATATAAATAATATTCAAAAAGCAGATAAAAGCAGGCCAGAAATTACTAGATGGCGGCAAACAGACAAATAGGGCAAATAAACTGGCAAACAAGCTACCTCAGCAATCATCGAAAGTGGCCTTAAATAACCAGGATTTTAATAGTTTCTTAAAGACCGAGATGGGCTCCACAGTCTTTATCTCACTAGGGAGATAGTTCCATAAAATCTGTATTCATGCTAGCCTTCTTATAATCAGGGATAACTCCCAGATACAGATACATATGAGTAGTAGGTATATAGTGTACAGTATGGCTATGACTGGCTCTTAAGAGACTTCTGAACCGAAAACCTTCATAAAGAGTGTTGCAGTCTAGAGACTCGTCTAAGATCGTGGCGGGCAATTTAAAAAGGGCCAGAGCCAGCAGATGCCTCCCTCTGGACCTTAGAAGGCTGACTCCACTCCCTCTCCCAATGTATTTAAAAATAAAGGGCCTCTCATGGCACCTAGATAATATGGGAGCAATTTAGTTAAGTATTTCCTCTCCTGGTCTGTATGAGGCCTGTGGAGACTTCCCCTCCACAAAAGAAGTAGGAATGAAAGTCCCTTCCTGTTAAAAAGTCCTGAAAGAACCTGGTGTGCACAGGACAGAGCCCCATGCAGTAGGTCTGAAAAGTGGAGGAGACACTGGTCCCTTATATGGTCAGCCAAAAACAATAATACTACGAAAAGCTGAAGGCAATAGGAAAAGGCAGTAGGAAAAGAAGAAGACCCGAAATGAAATGAGTTCATTTCATAGCTTAGAATTTAGAAGAGCTGATTAGAGCTGCTAAGGATCAGACATATTGGAGGTCACTGATTCATACAGTCACTGTAATGTGGAAACTGTTTGATAGCACATAACAACAACAGCAATATGTTCAGCTAAGACAGACACAATCTCATTAATAGAAACTCCTTGGTGACTAACTGAGTAGTGTAACTGGCACTAACTATTGGCAGAATATCAACCCTAACCAGCCTTTTGAAAGATTGTGACCACTGTTAATAATGCAATTGTTATTTTATGTACCTTATTTCACTCTGTCGCATTACTATAATCTAAACAGTGTGCATATAAGCCAGAAATATTGTTGCTTTCCCCCTGCAGGCTACATTGAGAAAAGCTCATGCCAAATGAAAGATAATAGATACAGTATAAAGGTGCATAGTGTGACATCCCAGCTATAACAGTGAGCCTTTTCACACGACCCCTAAGATCCGCTGGCCACTTAAATTCGGACCAGAGATCTTGGGGGTTTGTTGCTGTTCCTGTGTTCCCACCCCCTCCGCACTCCTGGCTGCTGTCTGCGTGAGGGGAGGGAGAAAAAAAGGAAGAAAAGAATGCAGGCTCATCTCCGTTCTGCCATCTCGCTCTGCTCCCGGCAGCATTAGTATCTCTTAAAGGGGTTGGGGGGGGGCCAAAAACAACAAAAAACAGAAATGAGGAGAGCCCGGCACTCACTACGTTACATCCACATCAGGAATTTTTCACCCCAGGAGAGCAGGTACTTGAAAAGTGTACTGGGACGCACTTAGGTGGGCGTGGTCGCACTTAATTTTTTGTAAACTCTGGAGCTGATGGGGAAACAATTTTAAGCTCCGGATCTGGGAGCCGTTTGCCACGGATTTTAGGGGTCGTGTGAAAAGGCCCAGTGCCAAAAAACACAACAGATAGTATTTGATTTTTTTTAAATTTAATCTTGTTTTTGCAACAATTCAGCTTGTACAGACAGCTTCGGAGTTCCCCATGCAGTGGGTGAGTCTTGGAAGACCTCTCCAAGTGGTTGCTGCATGCTTAAATGTGTTGACAATGAAATCATTGCTCCTGCGGAATACAACTGTTCAGTTAGTCACAACTTGGAATGCCAGCGTTTTGGGGAAGTGGCCCTTCTTGTTCCAGATGATCAATCCTGTTGTCACCAAAAAATATGTAGTAAGTGTCTTTACTTGCGTGTTTTGGAATTATGTTTCATTATTTTAGAGAAACTGGGGGAAGGTCAAGATTCACTTTTGTGTCCCCAGATACCACTTCTGCATTTTAAAACAGGCTAACAGCAACAGAATGACTTGTCACAAACCTTTTTTACATGCTTTAATGTGGTTTTCTGCGGAATCACAAACTGAAGGTGAAGAAATAGGGATTCTGTGGATTGTGAAGGAAGGACAATCTAAGTGATAATTAAGAACAATTAAAACAGTGTGACTGAGGCTCAGATAAGCATTTTTTATCATGGAATCACATAGTAAGATCTTATTATAATTTAAGTAGTGGCAGGGCAATTTAAGATATGAAGACCTAAGGAATCTCCTACAAAGAGTTCAGAAAAGTTACTCTTTTGGACTTCAGCTCCTAGAATCCTTTAGCAAGCATGGCTAGTAAGCTGGTAGGGCTTTCTTTTGAAAGGGCTGAGAAAATAGCATCATTTTAAGTAATGTTTACCAGTGGAGTTAATGTATAACTACATTCAGTGTTTTTTTTCTAATTTTGCTTATTTGCCTGTCTTTATATTTAAAAAGTTTGTAATCAGAGCCTGTGTGAAACAACTGTTCCTGAATGCAAAGGTCTGGAAAAATTGGCAACCTATTACCAGGATGATTCTTGCTGTCCTAATTATATATGTGGTAAGTATTGAATGAAAACATCCAAGTATCTGGTGAAGTAGCTCTGTCCTTTGGGATATTTGAGCTTCAGTGTAGCTGTGTGAGAATGTAGAGATGATGTTGTGTGGTGTAGCGGATCAGCATTTTACAAGGCAATTCTAAAAATGTGGCATGACAAACAATCAATTATAACTTTTAAACTGGCTTTCTGTCAGCATTAAATTTGTAACAGACACTTGTAGCAGACTGTCTGCTCTTGCTGTGTGCCAAATTAGTGGAGGTTTAAGTGAAGAATGTTTGAGATATGATTTCTTAATTGTAAAATTTATTAATCACACATTCGTAACTTATCTGCCTCAATTCATAAATTAATGACCCCAAGCTATCCCATACTTTTAAAAGTTCACACAAATTGAAAAGACTAGTCTTGTTATCTTGAAAGAGGATTGTTTGTCCCACCCACTATCCTTTGTTTGGAAAGAATCCAGGCTTCAGGGGCTAAAATATTGGCCATCAAAAAAGGCCTGTCAAATGGGAGAAACCACATATTCTTATCACAGCTTTCATCATTAAAATAGACAAGCTAAAAGCAGTAAGTATAAAATGATAAAAAGAATCAAGCAGACAGCACCACTAAAAAGGCAGCAAACAGAAGCAACACCAAAAACCACATTCAAAGCAGTAAGGCACAACCATCCATTTAGATTTTGCATTTTCCAGGTACTTTCAGAAAAAGCCTCAGTGTTCTGCATCCACTACACACAAAACATGGGTACTCTAAACAGGAACCCCTACAGCTACCCCTTTCTTACCTTGCCCATCCTAGAGCCCACAAACCACATGCAGGACAGAGACAGTTATATCACAGAAGCTTGGAGCATCCAGGAACTGCATATCATGGCAGCTGTTGAATAGATCTGGTTTGTCAAAATCATGTGAAGAATATGAAGATTTTGCTGGCACTTCATGCTGATTTTTCACAACTTACTTAAATGTGAAAGCTAAATTGAGTCTGCATCATATTTTGCTGCAACAGAGAAAGGAACTGTGAAGTTCTCATTCATATTCTGTAATCCTATACATTGTTTTTTTTTCATGACCTGATAATTGACCGGTTGCTTCCACAGTCAAGAGTGAAGAAACTGTAATAGTGTAATATTTAGGATCCAGCAGATACAGAGGGCAAGTACTAGACCAAGGGTATCTAACCATTTGAGACCTCAATGTACATGTGAAAATTTGAAAAACTGTTCTGGGTGCTCTCACATGGTATGTTTCATGAATGACAAAGACTGAGTATAAGATAGAAGTTACATGTGAACTCCAACACATGGACACCAAACTATGTGAACGATTAATTTTCTATATCAATAGAAATCTATTTTCCAGGTTCCAAACTCCTTTTCCATCTTAAATGCTTTCCAGCTTTCTTCACTCCAGTGCGCTATCCTTTCAAATGTAAATACTTTCCCTCCAAATTACAACACAAAAATTTACTCTCTCATTCCTGGATTAGCACCCATAGGCACATGGGCACTTTGTCACAACACTTTATCACATACAAACCAAAGATGTGTCCGTATTTACCCCAGCATTTCCTTCATTTCTTGAAGGACATGAAAACACATGTTTTGTTTTGCTTTGTTTTTTTCTAACTCTGCTAGAATTCCTGAACATTGCTTCTCCCTTTATCCTGATAGAAGCAACAGAGGATCCCATTTCTCCACTCCATCCTATTCTTGGTTACTGTACAAGTTGTACATGTAGGTCTGCAGAGTCCTGCCAGCTCCATGTCCTATAGATGTCCCCAATCACAAAGTGTACCAAAGGAAGTGAAGACGACAGTCACTAGAAGTCCCCCTTTTACTTTAAAGCAATACCAGCTGTTGGGATACACATGGTCAGTTAAGGAAATAAAAATAGGTATGGGGAAAACCAGGATGCCTAAGTGGATATCATCAAAGGTGTGGGGCATGTGGTTGACTACCTGCCACCATGTTGTATCCATCTTTTTCCAAAGTGTTGTAGCAGATTCAAGATCATTGCTTCATTTCAAATATATTGTGTTATTTCATGTAAGCTGTATTGGGGAACTGTTGTCACCACCACTACCACCAACACACTTCTCTTTCTCATTATTCTCTGTCCAAGCATTTTTATATTTTATGACACCATGGTATTTGTTTCAGAATGCGATCCAGCAAAATGTGAGTCCATGGAAGAGATTCCAAACTGCCGAGCGGATCAAACCCTGATTGCTGCCCATGTAGAAGGCACGTGCTGTGTGTCCTATATCTGTGGTATGTCAGATTCCATTCCTACTGTTAATATTGCTGATTGATAAGTAAGCAAATAAGAACAGCTAGGAGAAGATATATACATGCCATACTGTAAAAGCAGCCTCTATTGCATTCAAGAAGGCTTTGTACAATCTGTTGTATCATGTTGTATCTCAGTAGGGACATTTAAAAGGAAGGAACCACATGGGTAGAATTAGTGTGTTGATCAAGTATTCTAAGACTTGAGGCATCTTACTTCCTGTATCTTACAGTCAAACTCTGTTGCAGAGGTGATTAGAAATTATGAACAAAATGCTTTAACTCTCACTAAGTCAGTGTTGAAGAACACGTGGCATTCCAGATGTTATCAGCTGCCAGCTCCTACTTTAGGCAGCAGGGCATGTCATGAGGGATTGTGGGAACTGTAGTCTAGCAAATATTATACCTTAAGCATTACTGGACTTTGTAGTGTGTTTGGTCTTCTTGGGATCTCTAAGTTATTCTATGTTATAACATATTTTGAGTCATCTACAGGTTTTCCCATGGTTTCTACTGGGCTAGTGTTCAAGGACCAGCCTTAAATCTGGGGCAGGGTGTTAAGGGAAGTATAATTGCCAGGAGTTTCATTTTTCAGGAACTCCCAGAAGGCATGCAGCACCTCCCACATTTCTCATGTTTATGTACAGCATTATTAACGGTGATAGTACTTGTCCTGTTGGACTCAAACACTGACAGAGTGGCCTATCATTGCCTGAACTTTTATCAAAAAAGAACAATTAAATACATAGTGTATCCAGAACTGACCTGTTCTCCCTGAATCTCTCCCTTATCTCTAAACATTTTTCAAACGTTGTCACTGAAATTCTCAAAACCCCACTTGTGTCTACGTTAATGGGTTCCTGCTACAGTGCTGAAAAGAAGGCAGCCAAAATGGCTTAGTTTGCAGACTTGTGCCTTCAAGAGCAATCAGTCTAAAACATGAATGTGTAAAGGGAAGGTCCCTCTTAATTTCTGCAAAAAGGAAAATCTCCTCCAATGGTAATACAGTGGTACCTTGTATAAAGGAATTAATTCGTTCCAAATGAAATTATGTTAAGCAAATTTTCCTTTTTACAAATTTCCTATAGGTATACATTGAAAATGGAGTGCAGTGGTACCTTGTGTAAAGGAATTAATTCATTCCAAATGAAATTATGTTAAGCAAATTTTTCTTTATACAAATTTCCCATAGGAATGCATTGAAAACAGAGTGATCCCATTTTTATGTTGTTTAGGTTCGCCCCATAGGCGATTATGTTAAGCAAATTTCCCCTATCTGCAGAATTTTTTTATGTTGTACAGATTTTATGTTATAAAAACTTTTTGTTATACAAGGGTCCACTAAAATATAGTACTGTAAAATTCTAACATTTTACAGTTTTCCATTCTGGAATGACATTAATCAGCTTCTTCTGGTCAGTACTTGACTTTCATTGTTCTTGTTACAAAGAATTTGTGCTAGAAACTATACATTGATAAAAGATACACTGCATATGTACTTCCAAATAATTTAAATATGTGTTCTTTATCTCTTTCTTTCTTTCTTAAAATCAGCATGTGGGATTTGCTCTGACCAAATCCCAGAGTGTCAAGAAGGAGAGGTCCTCACTGTAGATGGCAATACTACTGACAGATGTTGCCCTGCTTACCAGTGTGGTGAGTTTTGCCTACATCAATGGTGCCCAAACTTCGGCCCTCCAGATGTTTTGGACCACAATTCCCACAGTCCTTTGTCATTGACAATACAGGCTTGGAATTTGGGGAGTTGTGGTCCGAAACATCTGGAGGGCCAAAGTTTGGACAGCCCTGGTCTACATGTTCTGTAGCGGTCATCTCACGATCAAAAGATTTGTCGTGCCATGAATAGTGGCTTAATCAAATGTTCATTGGTGGTTAAATCTTCAAAGTGCACTTTTAAGGCAGTTGTGCAGTGATAAAGCATAGTTATTAACTCTCTAATTAATGTGTAGTACCGGGCCAATATTACGCACCGCATTCCATTATTTGGATGGACAAAGGGCAGAGGGTGGGGCCAAAGCACAGTGGATGAAGCTAGGTGTGATTCTTCCTACTATGGACATTTCCCACCAACAGTACATAACTCAGTTCTATGCTTAAGTGCCAGTAGAACTGAATGTATTATATGTTTTATTCAGCATGTTACCTCTCATCAAGTTTGTTAATATATTCTCTTTTAAGACCTTGATCCAATTTCCTTCTTTTCTTGTACTTTTAATTTCCAGTTTGTGAAATCTATCGTTGTCCTCAATTTAAGTGTGTCTTAGGGATGTCCTTGGTGGAAGTATGGAGTCCAGAGAAGTGTTGTCCATATCGTAGATGTGGTAATTATAGTTCTTTTCATCACATTTAATTAATGTATACAAATATATCTGACAATATAAATATGAGGAATGTATTATACAAAATTTGGAAAAGGCCAAGCCATCAGTAATCTAGCTATGGTATTCATAACAATCTAGACATATCTCTTCTGGAGATGCATGGCGTGCTGAAAAGTTTTGAAATATTCTCTCTGGTGACCTGACAAAAGAGCTCTCCCATCTCCAAAACATCTGGATGACAGCTAAAATGGTGCTTCTGATAAAATCTTCACTGTTGAATCTGAAATGTAAGGTATAACATTTTGAAGGCATTTTAGAGATCTCCTAGCTCAGAGAAATGGCATCTTGGCAGGCAAGAATGCTGCAGTACGAAGGAAAAACTGAAAGGTTATTCTGAATGAATGGGACTTGGTTTGCACTTTTGTTACATACATTGGATATAAAAAGTTCACACACCCCTGTTAAAATGCCAAGTGTCTGTGATGTAAATAAATAAGACAAAGCTAAATCAGTTCAGAACTTTGGTTTGCACTTTTGTTACATACATTGGATATAAAAAGTTCACACACCCCTGTTAAAATGCCAAGTGTCTGTGATGTAAATAAATAAGACAAAGCTAAATCAGTTCAGAACTTTTTCCACCTTTAATGAGACCTATGAACTGTACAACTCAGTTGAACCACAAACTGAAATCTTTTAGGTGGAAGAAGGAAAAATAAAAAAGTGAAATAATATGGTGGCATATGTGTGCACACCCTCTTATAACTGGGAATGTAGTTGTGCTCAGCAGTAAGAAATCACATTCAAACTCATGTTAAGGAGTTTAAAGTGCCTCTGAGGAATCCCAAATAAAGATCAGCTGTGCTAGTAGGTCTTGCCTGACATTTTCTTAGTCACATCCTTCAGCAGAAGCCATGGTCGTCGAAGAGCTTCAAAAGCATCAGCGGAATCTCATTGGTAAAAGGCATCAGTCAGGAGAAAGGTACAGAAGAATTTCCAAGGCATTAAATATACCATGGAACACTGTGAAGACAGTCACCATCAACAAGAGTGACATTATCAGGAACTGGATGTCCCTGCAAAAATGATGAAAAAGACTAGAAGAAAATTGGTCAGGGAGGCTACCAAGAGGTCTACAGCAAGATTAAAGGAGCTGCAGGAACATCTGGCATGTACTGGCTGTGTGGTACATGTGGCAATAGTATCCAGTATTCTTCATGTGTCTGGGCTATGGGTAGAGTGGCAAGGCAGAAGCCTTTTCTTATGAAGAAAAACATCCAAGCCCAGATAAATTTTGCAAAAAATACATCTGAAGTCTCCTAAAAGTATGTGGGGGGAAGTGTTATGGTCTGATGAAACCAAGGTTGAACTTTCTGGCTATGATTCCAACAGATATGTTTGACGCAAAAACAACACTGCACCTCACCAAAAGAACACCATACCCACAGTGAAGCTTGCTTTGGGGCTGTTTTATTCAGCTGGGACAGGGGTACTAGTCAAGGTAGAGGGAATTATGAAGAGTTCCAAAAACCAGTCAATATTGGCACAAAACCTTCAGGCTTCTACTAGAAAGCTGAACATGACGAGGAATGTCGTCTTTCAGCATGACAACGACCCAAAGCATACATCCAAATTAACAAAGGAATGGCTTCACCAGAAGAAGATTAATGTTTTGGAATGGCCCATCCAGAGCCCAGACCTGAATCCGACTGAATATCTGTGGGATGATTTGAAGAGGGAGGTGCACAGGAGATGCCCTTGCAATTTGACAGATTTGGAGCAGTATTGCAAAGAAGAGCGGGCAAATATGGCCAAATCAAGATGTGCCATACTGATAAGCCAAAAAGGCTTGAGTGCTGTAATAAAATCGAAAGGTGCTTCAACAAAGTACATTAGTTTAAGGGTGTGCACACATATGCCACCATATTTTTTCAGTTTTTTTTGTTTTCCTTCCTCCACCTAAAATATTTCAATTTGTGGTTCAACTGAGTTGTAGAGTTCATAGGTCTCACTAAAGGTGGAAAACAGTTCTGAAATGATTTATCTCTGTCTCATTTATTTACACCACAGATACTTGACATTCAAGAGGGATGTGTAAACTTTTTACAGTATATCCACTTGTAGCCAGGGGTGGTAAACTCTGGTCTTCCAGTTATTTGTGTGTGGTGACTCGGACAGTTCCCCACGACTGACTATGTTAGATATGGTTGATAAGACAACTATAAAGCAATTCGGCTCTTGGAAAGAGTGTTCAATGTGTAGTATAGTCAAAACCATTATTTTCAGTTCTATGGAGAGCAATCCCAGGGAAAAACAAAACAGATCCAGTATATCTTAACAACAAAATGTCCATCAAGTTCTTGTTGGAATTAACAGCTATGCTTCTGATTAGCAATTTGAAGGTTATACTGTAACCATTTGATCAGATGGCGTCCGCAAAAGTATCTGGCAAATAAAGCAGCAGCATGTTCATTGTTAAGATGCCACAAGACCTTCTAAGTCACTGGAGAACCTTGATGACATCTGAACTGTATCACATAGGAAAGTAGTCAAAATAGTTCTCCGGTGCTTAATTTCCTTTGACAAAAATGTATAGTTTTCAGAACACTGATCATGTGATTTTTATATTATTATTTTAGAGTGTGCATGTGACACAATTCCTAAGCCTCAGTGTAAACTGGTAAGGAATATATCTTACTAAACTATGTTCTAAGTGTCTTTGTTATATCATAACACAAGCTTACAAGTTCTGCTTTCTTTCACCTAGGACCCTGAACATATTTGACAATATGGCCAAAGTGTTATTGTGTAATGCGTGAGGGGGTTTGCACAAGCAGCTTTTGGTGTGCTGGCCATCTATGGCAAGCCAGGGCATGCAGCCAAATTTGCATCTGAGTGTGCAACTGGGGCATGTCAGAGCACATGACAGGCAGCTGACACAATCACACACACCAGTTACATGATTTCCAGATTGTAGTGCACAATCCTAATGGAATTTTAGCTATGGACTTTGCTATCATTGCTCTATAAACAGAGTGTATCTGAAATATTCAGCAAAAATGGGAGGGCCGATGGTAATTCATTAATCCATCACAGTTGTCCATTCTATAAAGTTAGCAAGGCTTCAATCAATTTCAGTTTTGATCTGTTCTTTCATGCAATCAGAGTCAAATTAGTATATTTGACATGTAAGGAAATGTTACTTACATTAAACCTTCTAGTATATTATCTAAATGAAGCATGTGCTTATTTCTCTATGACCAAACTGCTGTGACAACCAGACATTTTCAGTCCTTAAGGAACTCCGTCTTGTAATTACATGTTTTCTAATCTTCTATATGCTGTATATTATTTGGCCTTCACTGCTAACAAGAAATGTTTTGGTGCCCTACTTTTAACATGAAATTTATAGGACTGTCTGCAAACTTGTTATCAACGAACAAGCAAGCAAACAGTCCCAAGTGCAGCAGATCTGAAGGGACATCCCATACTATGTTTCTTAGCACTGATGGGTGCCATAGAGGAAAATCCACTATTATTTCTTATAAAACATTGGTACTTTTCTTTTTCTATGGACAGGGAGAGAAAATGATTATAGATGAACAATTCCAGAACAGCACCGAAAATTTTTGTCACTGCACTCAGTACAAATGTGGTAAGTAAGACTTTGAGCTTCCTCCCCAATGTATAATTTATGCTCCTCTGTTATGAGTTATTTCTTTGCTCAGAATGTAGACCACAGTGCAATGCAATATCTGAGAGATAATACAGTAATGTTAAATATTAATAATAGTTGATAAATGTTCCCTGAAACATTTTGACGAAGGCTGGAAAATCATTGAATAAAGAAGTTGAAAGGGGCCTATCCAACCCCTTGTTTGGTTCTGTTTTTAAAGGGACAGTGCCAGTATAATATCCATACGCTATTTAATTCTACCAGTTTCTAAGGGAAATAATAACCAAACACTGTCCAAGCAATCTTCAAAAGCTTTCAATAAAATATATGTTTGATGGATCAGTGCAATGGTTAATACTGTTCTATGTGATTGCAGATAACATTGGACCACAAGTTGATATTGGTGCCTACATTTCATTTTTTAACAGACCCATAGTTCTTGTGAAGATTCAAAAGCATTATTAGGTTTTTATGTTCCTTGATTTGAAACAGACTTTTCTTAACACGATTTTACCAAGTTTTCTGTTTTGTGTTTTTGGTTATCTCTTCCAGCGAGAGACAAAGTGTGTCTGAGCAGTGAGAGAGGTGTTCTTCTCCCAGGGCAGTCGATTGTTGAACACTCGCCTGATGGTGTTTGCCACACTTCCTACTGCACAAGCATAATTGACCCTGTCACCAAGTACTATCAGCTAAATATCTCCACTGTAGATTGTGCGGCAAGGTGCAAATCTGTAAGAAATTAAGAATTAAACTATCAGTTTTCACTGGGAAATTAGAACATATTAGAAGAAAAGCTGTACAGCATTCTGTTATGAATATAGGATATCAGTATTTGCATGATTTATCTTACCAAATCTCCATTATGTTTCCTTACATAAAAGTAGAGTTTGAAAACAGGGGTGAAAATTAAGAACAGGGGTGAAAATTAAGAACAGATGATGTTATACTGTAATCTGCTCTGCAAAAGTACTGATTGTTGCAGACTGTCTTCTCTAGATATTTATATCTAATAGCTCCAAGAATAATTTGTACTATGTACAATGGGTTTTCACAGCAACAAGAGTCTCAGTAAATAATCAAGTTAATATTTCATGATGTTAGAGGGAAGAGCTCTTGAAAATGTAAGGAAAATTAAAGTTTAACTTGCACTGTAATTGGACTTCTGTTTGTTATTTACAAAGCTCTGCCTCCATTGGTTAATATATGTGTTAGCACATATTTTCTTTTCCATGTGCATATTCAATTACACGTCACAAAAACACACATGCATACAGAAATCCTGAGCTTGACAGTAAATAGTTGCAAGTGATTTATCTACAACTACAGTAATACCTTGGTTTATGAGCATAATCTGTTCCAGAAACATGCTTGGAATCCAAAGCACTCATATATCAAAGCAAATTTCCCCCTAAAAATAATGGAAACTCAGGTGATTAATTTTGGGGCCTCACAGACCACATACTGTACACACAAAATGCCAAAAGTCACCAAACAAGTTGGCTAGAAGTCCATATCCACACCATGGCTGCAGAATCTGTTCTGCTTGGGACTAACAACTGTGTTTTACTCTGTGGTTTTAATGGGATAATACCAAAGTGCAATTTGTAGACCTATGCACACTTGACTAGCTGCCCCGTGACTAAAAAAATAAGAAAGAATGTTGAAAACAAATTAAAGAAAAATATAAAGAAAAAATAAAACCCTAAGGAGCCCTCCATTCCTCTCTCCTCCCTCTGCTTTGGAGGTTTGCCAGAATGTTCTAGACAATTCCCCAGAATCCAGCAGCAAGAGAGAGAGTGCACCACCATTAGCTCTCTTGTGATCCTGTGACCTGCTCCAGTGTTCATATTGCAAGACATTGTTCATTAATCAAGGCAAAATTGATTGGAAATGTTTACTTATCTTGCAAAACAGTTGTAGACCAAGGTACAGTACTTATAAATCAAGGTATTGCTGTAGCTGGGGTTTTTTGGGGGGAATAAAATAAATAATGCATGATTTAAGCATTTACTTTTAAATGACTGAGCAGTATTCTATATTCCATATCTGTTGTTTCACAACTGTGTGTAGATACAGGCTTTGATAAAGCAGAACTACCATTATAACCTGCTCCTGTATAAGGCACTGTTGGACCAATTCTCTGTGTTGCTGTTTAGTTTGTTGTTGGCCAAGTTTTTGCCTGTTATATTTCTTTGTATTGGGTTGGAAAGCATTTTAGAAAACTATTTAAACAATAGTTGAAATGGCTTTTTAACTTTTACAGCACCAAATATATGAACCTCCAAAAGATTTGAGAACCTGTTGTGGGATATGTAAGAATGTATCTTGTATCCACACTTTCAGCAATGGAACACTTTCACATTTTAAGGTAAATCATTGTTTATGGGTTTTTTTCTTGGTAGAGCCAGTACTGTAACAGGTTAATGAAGTACAAGTGCTGAGTTTAGCTTTTAGTTAGTTTGTTGTGTACTGTCAAGTCAGAACTGACTTGAAGTAGCCCTAATGGGGTTTTCAAGGTAAGTGAGATATTTTAGAAGTAGAGATGGGCACGAATAAAAAAAATGGCATTTTGTTTGTCGTTTGGAGGGTCCGTTTTGGTTCGTTTCCGTTTTTCATGACTGTTTTGCAAAAAATTCATTTTCGTTTTCATTTGTTTCATTACCATTTCGCTACCATTTATTTCTTTTTTTTTTGTAATTTTTTTTTGGATTTTAAGCAATTCATTCATATTGCAGTAACGGAAACGAAACACACGACAAAATTTCCAGTGTTTCTGTTCGTTTCGTTTCATTTTAGAACAAAAATTGTTTGTCGTTTTGTTACGTAACGAAATGAAAAAACAAAAACAAAAACTTGTTCGTTTTGTGCCCATCTCTATTTAGAAGTTTTAACTAGGAATAAGTTTTACAACTGAAAAGGGCTTTTTTACCTTCCAGAGATCTAAACTATTTTGAAATAGTTTTGAAATGCTGGGGAGCCAGTAGTACTCAGGGTCCCTTAAAATGCAGCAGAGTTTATCCCCATGTCTCCTATAGGGCACAAAGGGTATAAGCAAAACAATGATGGAGGAATGGAGCATAAACTTCATTTTCCCAATACCTGGTGTGAAAGTATTTTTTGTGCACCACTATTGACTTCAAGGATACAATTGGAATTAGATTTCTCCAGAGAGAAAATATCTATTAGGAAAGACAGTGGCATCATCAAGCCCTGTAAATAAACCAGATAAACCAATTCAGGTTAACCCATGTTTTCTCGTGCAAATTCTAACTCAAATGTTGATATGCTTTTATGGAAATATACTGTTCTGCTTATATCCCTGATAATAATTTTAAATGCTTACATAGCCTGGGAGCACTTGGATTTCAAACTGTGTCAGATACGACTGCAAAAACACGCCACTTGGACCGGTTCTAATTACATCATCCATCAGTTGCCCACCATTCAATGAAACAGAATGTGTGAAGGTCAGTGCTTTCATCCATTTTTCATCCATGATTTCAGAATGATTCTTAACCTCCACATGAAATGTCTCTGTCGCTGGCCATCACTGATTGAGAGAGGGACTCTGCATTGTTACAACACGATGGCAACAATGAGGGGTCGCAATTCAGAACTGTGAAGATTAAATGTGACAGTGAACACTGTGATGGCTTACTTATTTATCATATTTATGCTGTGAACAGTTGAAGTTGTTTTTAATTTGTTGTTGCTTTACTGTACTTGTGTTCTTGTTTATGTTATTTTGTTATTTTTGTACAAACTGTCTAAGAATAGTGAATCAATCGAATTAATTAATTAATTCTAAAAATGTGAAAAGGCACACAACGCTCTAGAGAATTACTGTATGTGAAACTTAAGCGTTTGCCAGATTAGTTACCATGAATGAAAGCAAATGGTGCTATTCCACTTCTGTTTAGGTTGTGCAGGCAAAATTACATATGTGTACATGCTCCTTTAAGAACGAGCTTTATTATTATACCTCCCTTAGTCTGTTTGGGCAGAATTTTGTTTAAGGTGAACTTATGCTTTATTGGTCTTGAGTTGCTTCGTGACAAACTTTTTAATATACGAGATTTGCTATGGTAAATTTCTGAAAGTTCATGGGACATCCAGAGGATATCTCCGTCATTTATTGATCATTCCTCTTTTGTCCATTTTTCTCCTAATGGAAACAACTCCAGCCAGAAAAATCTGGATCATATATGGATTTCTTCAAAGTTGTGGATATTTTCTAGCAGTTTACTCCTATAGATATGGAGAGAGACATATCAATGTGCATAATAACATTATCAATCCCCAGTTTCTGTTGTCGTCCTGCCTGAATACCTTGGTTGTTCCAACCACTCATACGGTTGTTTTCAAACATTTATCTAAACGTTTATTTCCCACCTTACTTTTCTGCAATGTGCACTGTGTCTACCTATGTTTCTGTCATCAGCTTCATAGCATTTCTGTGCATGTATGGACTTTCCTGCAAACATGTTTTCTTAACATGCGCATGCATGTGTATTTGTATAAATGTACATACACATATAGACTTGAAAGAGTGATTAACAGACAAGAGTTTTTAAACCAAACATTTCAGCTTCTGCTTTCTTCAGTTACTCTATAAGACTCCATTTCATTAAATGCCCAAAGTAAAATATCTCTGACTTGCAAAATTATGTTGTAATACATATTTTTCTTTTCACGTTTAATGAAATGGAATCTTCTGTTTTCTTTCTCATGCTCAAGCTTTGCTTGTTTGCATTTATTAGCATTATGTTTGCATATTTTGATGCTCTTGTTCCATCAGTATAGAATCTAAGCAGGCACCTGTTTTACAGTGGTGTTCTGAACCATATTTGAACAAATACAAAGTGTCATCTTTAGGAGAAAGATCAGTCCAAGACATCCCCCCATGGGGGCATTCTGAAATTCTGCCTTTAAAAACAATCTGTTTTGAAAGGAGGTGCATAGTGGTAGATAAAACAATTGTTTACATGCTCCCAGATACACATTGTGTTCAGGAGAGCAAAAAAAGGTAGACATTACAGGACAAGTCTGTAGAAACTGAAGTATATGTTGTCACAACTTGTATGGATATGACATAAAGCTTCCTTTTTAGTAAACACATGTGTGTTTTGTGTTGTCGAGTCAGTACGGACTTATAGCAACCCAAACCAGGCTTTCAAGGTAAGTGAGATATTTAAGGAGTAGCTTTCCCAGGTCCACTACCACACCCAGTCAGTTTCCATGGCCACCAGGATTTGAGCTCTGTTCTCCAGAATCCCAGTCCATCATTCTATCCACTACACCGCTCTGAGAATGCAATAAAACATGTACTAGGAATTTACCATTCAATGCTACAGTGCAGATCCACAATGTTTATTTCTCAAAGTAGCCATTTAATTAAAACAATTAAATCTTTTTTCTAAAAATTGGAACAAACATTGGATAGTTTCCCCCTAGTCTACCTACTTTTAAGACTCCTTAAAATAACAGACTGGCCAGCCAATAATTCCCAATTCCCGTAATTATCTGTTCCAATGCAGGGGACCCTCATATAACAAGTGGTTTGTTTAAAAGAAAATTCACTTAAAGGAAAAACTTTCTGGAGATAGGGGGAAATTGCTTAACAGAATCACCTATAGGGCGAATTCGTACAACAGAAAAACAGTTGGAATTAGGGGATTGATCTATTTTCAATGTATTCCTATGGGAAATTTGTACAAAGGAAAATTTGCTTACATTTGGAATGAATTAATTCTTTTATACAATGTACCACTGTAATTCCTTTCTTACAGAAAATGGACTAGTAGTGCTAAAAAATTTCATTGCTGATCTTATCTTTCTTTTTATTTTCTTCATTTTTTTGTCCTTATTCAGGTTGGAGGATATATTGTGCCATTCCTAGAAGGGTGCTGCAAGACATGTAAGTAAAACATCAGTATTTGCATATAGAAGAGAAAGGTCCTTGAAGGAATATTTGCTTTTTAAAATATCTGAGTAACAACAAGCAGAAATATCAACAAAAAGAACTGCTGCCAGTGGAACAAATGTATACAAAATATAAAATGCAATTAAAATTAATAATATAAATTCTGTTTAAACTAATGAATCTTGGTTCAAAGTTTACGTTGAAACAACGTACAGAGAGTGATAATCTAACATTGCAAATAACTCTTAATCTGTATTTAAAAGGAGTTTGGACCATTTATACTAAGGCCAAGATACACCAGGCTTTTATTCCTTCTTTCAGGAACTATGGCTGTATTACTGCCATTAGCAGTTATTTAATCAGATATTATTTGCAAATCACTCTCCCAGGTCTATTCCAATGAGAGCAGGGAAAGAACTGGAAAGTTGTTGGCCAAATACATCCATTTTATCATCTGTATGAATTAGGGATGGGCACGAAACAGAAACATTGTGTTTCATTTCATTTTGTTTCGTTTTCCCCTGTGCTTTGTTGCATTTTGTTTATAAATTATTTTTTCAAAACAATTCATAATGAAACAATTTGTTAATCTATAAAATGGCTTCCCTGGTTCCTAGAGGCATCAAAGTTGGTGGGTAGCTCCCTTAGATTCTCCCCTTTAATCCCTCCAAATTTGGAGAGGTCTGGGATTCAGGGGGCCGAGTTATTAAACTCTAAATGGGATGCCCAAAGGGAAAAAACATTTCTAAGTGCAATGTTATGTACTTGAAAATACTGATCCCAGGCATGTAGCAGCATGGAAATTACAGTGGAGCTTCCTCAAGCTCTTCCCTTTAAGCACCTCAAATTTGGAGAGGTTTGTGGTTCAAGGGGCCAAGTTATTGAACTTCAAACGAGGTCCCCCAGGAAAAAAATCATTTGTAATATGAAAGTACTTGAAAATAGTGGTCCCAAGCATGGAAATTTCAATGGAGCGTCTTCAGGCTCTTCCCTTTAAGCCAAGTATGTCCAAACTTCAGCCCTTCAGATGTTTTGGACCACAACTCTTAACAGTCCTTTGACATTGGAAATACAGGCTTGGAATTCTAGGAGTTGTGGTCCAAAACATCAAGAGGGCCAAAGTTTGGACACCAAGGGTGCTATCTCATGACCGCCAAAATGCACTTTTTGCTGTGAGAAAAGCCATCTCTAAAAATCATGTCCTAACAGAGACATGCCTTTTTTTAAAAAACTCCCCAGCCACACTCCCTGAAATGCATATTTCTGGAACCACCGTTTTTGCTACACTTAGGAACCGACTTTTTAAACAACTCTTACATGGTGGGACTGGAAGAGCTGCTTCTAATCACTTTACATCCAGATTTTCCACTGCGGTCTTGGTTTTAAAAAATAAATAAATTAAAAACCTTTATATTTTGGTACAGCGATAAAACACCATGCATCAAATTGTTGCTTGCTTTGTTTGTGCACCGCCTAGAGTTCCCTTGGGAAAATCGGTGCAGTTTATAAATCTAAATAAATAAATAAATAAATAAATAAATAAATAAATAAATAAATAAATAAATA
>JAHTLZ010000016.1:67808064-67826571 GCA_023846285.1 Phrynocephalus versicolor
ATAAATAAATAAATAAATAAATAAATAAATAAATAAATAAATAAATACTTCAAATCCTCTATTAGATCTGCCATAACTTGGAAGCATCTTCATGGCATATAACAATAGGCACTCTTACCTAAGAGTAAGCCCTACTGAACTCAATGGGATATATTTCAATATTACATTGAGCAACTTATGAAAATAATCAACAGGTGTATTTCACTGGCAGAATGATGGGATGCAACTGAATTATATGGGGAGTGTCTTCAGAGCTGGCTTGAACATGAAATGGAAACCTAGTGGATGGAAAGGAGGAATGTGTCACCAGTGTAATGTTGAATTTAGTCCATTGGCCAAAATCCTTGCCAAGGCATGGGACATTTCTCCTAAAAATCGCTTTACAGTGTTGATACTAAGATAAAGTGGAATACCCAAATATTATGTTCATGTGCATGTACAATGCAAGTTAATGAATGATATATAATACTTTGAACTCCATGGAAGAAATCTGGGATTCAGACCATGAAAAATAAGACACTATCATGTGTAATTTAGAATGAAGCAACTGATTGAAGAACAACTACATACTGTATAGACAAAATTTTTGCCACAAAAGGAGCAATTTGTTTTAAATTGAATACAAGAAAATATTGATTAAAAAGCATATTGGTTACCTCTTATAAAATTATTACAGAATCACTAACAACAGAGGACTGAACTAAAATGGAAAAAACTCTGAAGAAATAATTCTTAAAAATCAACAATCTTGTCAACAGACTTCTTGCACGGAACATGGATGAATCTAAAAGTCTGGGCCCCAACTTGAATGACCAGCTATCAAATGTTGAATGTTGGCATTTATTTACTGTGTATAATGGATTCAATTTGTAATATTCTTATTAGGTTCTGGAAAATCACTGTTGCTCCCATTCCCTGTTAGTCCAGTCATTACTACACCTAGGGCTAACTGTAAAGAAGGTACATTTTCTTGGAAACCATAGGGCAGTGTTGGCGAATCTATGGCATGGGTGCCAAGTTGGCAGGCAGAGCCCTTTTTGTGGGGAAACAACACCTCCCCATCACAGCCATGACACTTCCCCCTTCACTTGGAGCATGTCACTGTGCTTCGTGCAGAGAGCCGGGTGAAGGGGAGACGGTAGCTTGTGGGCTTGTTCATAGCCCCAGTTTACTATCCAGCCATGCCGCTCTGGGCATCCCAAAAGCAGTGTGGCTGGGGAGGTTACTATGGCCGCGGGAAATTCAAAAAGCTGCTCTTCGATGCTCCCTTTCCCGAAGGGTAGCACCTGAAGCTTTTGTAACCCGGGGTACCACTGTATTCAGGTTAAGTTGCCATATTGGCACTTCATGAACTATAAGTGAGTTTTCAATCACATTTTGGGCACTCGGTCTCTAAAAGGTTCGCCATCACTGTCATAAGGGGAAAATATAGGCCCAAACCATTGTTGATTTCCAACAATGTACTCCCTCAAAAGGAGCATAATACTCTCAAGTCATAAAATCTGGTTGAAATAAGCTTTTTTTCTGTTCATATTTGCTTTCGTATCGTGTTCATTCTTCAGATTTGCTTTCACATCTTTTTATATTGCACTGTATGGGCAGTGCATTGTTGTTAGCCAACAATGTACTGTTGGTGCCACACATTTGCCTGATATTTAGTTTCATGCATGACTATTTTGTTAATTTCAGTAATTTCTGTAGTTCTGTAGAATTTAGAAACTAACCACTTTCTTTGTGGAAGCTTACTGTTCAAATAACACTTCTGGGAATAGCATGGCTCATGGGTCTTCAATGGTACAAGCTGAACGAACATCTAAATATTTTTGTAATGCATTGCTAAAATAATAACACTCATGAGGAGGCATACTCCATACCCAAATCTTTGAAATGTATGGAACTAGGTACACTTTCCGGGGAACCAGATAGGTGATGTCAATAACACTGGCACAAAAGTATACTCTGAGTAGAGAAGTCATGGAAGTGATTCAGTGGGTTGTGGAGAACTGTTCCAGTGAGTTTATACCCACACACTTTTGTTTGTTCATTCCATGACAATTTGCTTTTACTTTTTGTGTTGTTGAAACAGATGTTTGAGTGACATAATAGAAATCCACTAGGCAGCTGCCTTCAAGGCAGATACAGACATAACATGTACCCTGATTAGACATAAAATAACATCAGTGTTGGATATACATGGTTGAGGAAGTCTTTTGAATTTGAAATGATCAGACTTTGAAATACTCTCATGCTTAAAACCAATCACAAAGCTTGAAATTCTGGTGACTCAGGGAATTCTTTTATGATATTCACACACACCAGTTCTTAAAATATTTTCCTGTTTGAGTAATAAACTAGCTATCACACTTGTTTCTGCCATCGGTTTTCTAGCTGCGTACAGTAATTAAGCACTTCAGTTTCAAAATAGAAGAAACCCACCCCCAAAAAATCTAGCTCTCCTACCCTACCTTCAAATTATTTTAGATTTTTTTCCCCTCAAAAATAGCTGAAAACACCTTTACACTTCCGTATTTTGCAAATCCAGGAAGACACTGTACATTCACTGCTTAGGTGATCCTCATACAACCACTAACATGTGTTTAACCCCAAAAGACCATTTCCTTTTCATAGCAATTGTCAAAAAAATTAAATAATATTTTATGTATCTTTCAATAGAAACAAAATAGAACAAAAATATTTTATTCTGTATTAAGGATATTTTCTTCATCTCTGAATGCAAAATGTCACACAGTATAAACCTTATTTCATACTTGTGGCAACTAATATTGGCTCATATATGAACAGAATGCCTGATCTAGAATGGTTCTTTTTGCATTTCTCCCTTCAAAATGATCATGTTTTTGCCTTATTTCTGGAGGAAATGCTTTCATCTCAGAAAAGTCAGTGGCTCAAGTAAGGGTTGCCACGGCTAAATGATAAAGTACTGACATGTTTCTGCCACAGACCTGGTCACATAACTGTCTAAGATGCAGCCTGGCACCTCATCCATTAGCTCCAAGCAGCCTGGTCACATTGCACAAAAAATGAGTAGGGTTCTGGACAATATAAGTTAAACCTCACCTAACTTGGGGGAGAAAATTGTTTTGTTTTTGTTGTTATTTTTAAAGAAGTGTACAGAAAAGTTGAGGCGCCCTGTTCCTAAGCGTATTACTTGAAGTGTAACAAGTAATGAAACTTTGATTTCCATGCAAACTGGCACCCAGCAATCATGCCCCTTTATATCCCAGAGATATATGTAGCTGCAATGTTGCATAGAATAGTTTGTGGCTTTGTGCCAAATGCCAATATAACAACAGTGCTGTCCTGGAGGTGGGAGATGAAACAGGTCAAGCCTCTCATGCTGCTTGCCTATTTTTTTTTCCATCTGTAATTCTTCCATGAAATAATTCATTACTGTTGGGAAGAATGAGCTTGGATGTAGAGTACGAAATGAATTTAAAATCATAAGGAAGTGTTTCAGTGTTTCACTCTGCCGATTCTGTGCTGCACTGGTGCCTTTTGCCTCTGTGGCTATTCTGATTATGGTATTGGGAGTGGGGCATCCACATTAGACAACACTGTGGATGCTTCCGAGAGGCTCCTTCCTTTAAGAGAGCTAGTTGTCATGAAACCTAATGGCATCGCTACCCCAGCATATGTCTATGTCCGATGTTCTCGGTATCAGTATGGGACTACACATACCACATGGATTGAAGTGCCCAATACCAGTTTAATTATACTGAGTTCATTTGAGTTAGGTTACCTTCGCCATTGCTATTCCAGCTTTAGGAATAAGGTATAAATGTTCCTTTTGACTTTGATATTGTACATTGACTCTTTGGGGCAGAACCATCTATATTGCATGAGAGAACTTTTCAGTAAATGTCTCAAAGACTAAGGACCTTAGATTATACTTTGAATTCTTGCAAATAATAGTTAAAATCACTAAGGATTCCAAAAAATTATTTGGAATTAAATTTTCTATAACCAAAGAAAATGAGTTTCAACTGTTGCTTCCCAAACATGCCACTGGTTCAAGTTCTGTTCATTATAATGACCGGTGTACTGGCTTAAAATCTGTTGATAATCTACATTACATGTAGAAACATTTAAATGCCAGAAATGTAACAACATCAATAGCCCTCCCTCCCCCATTTTAGTATGTTAGTGATGCAAGTCTACTGGAGGTTTTTGTTTCTTTTCAGAATTTTGTAAAAAAATTGACTTTAAATTTTCACATCCATTCATTCTTCACAGGCAAAGAAGATGGAAAGTTCTGTAAAAAAGTAACTGTTCGGATGACAATACGCAAGAATGATTGTCGAAGTAACACACCGGTAGGTAAAGGATCAGGAATTAGGAGTGGGGATTTTGTGTTACCACGAATGGGGTCAAACATGGAAAAGGAGCTTCTTTCATGCCTTTCTGGAAAAGAGCTTTTGAAAAACAAATTATCCATTGTAGTGGGAGAGAGATACACAGAAGTTTCATGTTTTTCCATGTTTCTCTCATTCATGTAATCTTTACCTTAACACTGTGTGTTAAATCACTGAAGAAGTTTTATGGAACAGTGTCATGAAGGCTGCTGTGAGCAGCCAATTATAATGTCTGGAGAGAGTGGGGCTTTTCAAATGATAACAATTATTATTATTTAAAAGGCTAGATTGGTCAGAGAACACACTGAAGAGGAGAGCTCATTTCTTTCAAGAGATTAATGGGAGTTTGTGTACCCTCTCTATCGCAACTGATCTCAGCAGCAGAGCGCTGCATAACCAATCTGGCTGATGTGAGATAAGTTGACTTCCTTGGTTCACCTGCTGTTGTTGCCAGTGGATAAAATGAGTGTGAGGCAGAAGCAGAGGAGGCAAAAAAGGAAGAGGTGGAGGACATTATTTCTCCTGTCTGGGCTGTGGCAGGAAACAAAGAGCCAGACAGGTGGTGCTGCTACAGTACAGAAAGGAGAGGGAAGCTGGCAGCCCCTTTGGCCTTGCTCCACTTGGGGTGCCCTTCTCCCTCCTGCTGCCTCATGTGCTGGCTAATCATGTATGGGGCAGGGAGCAGTAGCCCGAGAGGAGGTGGGCAACACAAGAGGAGCATGAAGCAAAGAAATGGCATGGGCATTTCTAGGGTAAGAAGTGAGAAGAATGCCCGAGAGAGAGAGAGGCACAGAAAGCTGCCACTTTCCAGTCTGGTGCAATAGGAGATATGGAAAAAAACTCCATGGCTATTGGTTACATGTTGGTTATGGCCGTAAAACAGTATTACTGCTGCCTGACAGTAAACAAATGGGAAGACAGGCACAGAAATAACATGTTCAGTGGAAGGACCTCTACTGAAAACGCAAAAATGGAAGAGACATACAGACTGCCTCAAAGAACCTGGAGTGAAACAAACATGAAAGTTTTTGCCATGTGCATACCTACAAGCAGTCATCCACTACTAATTGTCCTCTATCACCACAAATGTTCACAGTGTCCTTGGTTGGGAATGATATTTTTATTTTATTTTTTTTAATTTACTTGCTTGATTAAAATTAGGGCTTTATGCTTCTTTCCAGGTAAACATTGTTTCCTGTGATGGAAAATGCCCTTCTGCAAGCATCTATAACTATAACATTAATGCCTATGCAAGGTTCTGCAAATGCTGCCGGGAACTTGGGCTGCACAGACGCAACGTGCAGTTGTATTGCAGTAGCAATTCAACCTGGGTCAGCTACACAATTCAAGAACCCACAGACTGTTCTTGCCAGTGGTCATGAATCAACATCGTAAAAGAAGTCAGTGTGCCCAAAGTCTTGCAAAGAAAGTAATCTTAGTGCCAGAAACATGATTATAGATTTTTTTTTCTATCACCCTTTGCCAATGTAGCTGTCAATATTTAGAGGGAACAACAACCACAGCTTACTGTACATTTGAATAAAAACCACCATGTTCTAATCCGTTTTGCTTAACCAGATGGATTTTCTGCAATGGTAATTGGAAAACATAATCTTTCATGACTGAACTCATTCAGTATTCTGGGGATTGGTTAATGCAATGTGCTTGGCTGCTTTCTTCATGCCAAGTGCAGGTAGCCTTCTTGTGAGAGCAGTATAATACATGATGAGGGAATTCAGCATACCATGGCAATAGTAACTATGGCCAGAGAATTTAAGAAGTTCACATTCTATTTGTTCATGGAAGCTATTGCTACATTATCTTGTTAATTTAACATGTTTTATGACAACTCTGTTACAGAAACTGTTAAATGTACAGATGTGGTCGACTGTAATAGATCAACCACTGTAGAACCTATTTTTTTCCCCAAAGGAAAGAAGGCCCCATTCAAAATCCAGTTGCAAACAAGCTGTTGAACATAATTCCTGTTGGCCTGTGATGGAGGGATGCATTCTGCTAGGCCCTCAAAAATAAATCCAAGCCATTCCATTTTGAGGAGACTGGCATGTGTTGCAGGATACACATCTTATAGTTTATAGAATTCTGGGGCATACGGTGCTCTCGTACTGCTTTCTGCCCTTAACATTTTTATAGCTAGGCATTTATTAGTTACTTTCTCTCTCACACATTCACACATACACACAGAGGCACTTGAGGTTGTACATGATTCGGTCCTTGTTCTTCATTTTAAGAGCTTACAGTATGTGCCAACTTGACAAAAGAGAAGGGAATGCTGTTCAAAGTGACTTTTGAGACACAATGACACTGGCTTCTCTGGAAGCCTGATGAATTCTGTCTCGACTATAGTACCACTTAAGGGAAACCATTTTCAGGAGGCATAAAACCTTCAATATATCACAGCATGAGTTACAAACTGGGTGCTCGCCACCGTAAAGAGTAAGAAAGATATCAGTATAAATATGTGCTGAGAAGAAGAGCACGAGGCAAATGGTACAACAACTGGCATGTTTATCAGGGAAATATTTTCATTTATTGATAACTGTATATAGAAAAATGTTCCCTGGTATGATATATGATCTTTTAAAAATAGTTTGTGATGTTTTTATGCAAAAATGTATTTTCTATGAGAGATAGATCAACTACCTGAGGTTACCCAGTTTAAGTATTAGCTGTAAATATGTCTTTAAAACAGTATAGAAAATTAAGGAAATGTATCAATTTAATGAGTGGGAAAAAAACCTTCTTTTTCCTGTACCTTATTTGCAAAATAGTTTGCTTTTCGAAGCATATCACATTGGAAGTGTGACACTCACCTGTTTTCCCCCAAAGTAGTACATCTCTAAAACTACTAAACAGAGGGACCCACAAGCTATTGTTTTTAAAAAGGCATTAAAAACTATGCTTTTTAAGGAGGCATATGGCGACCTCTAATTCAATTTCTTTTCTTTTCTTTTTTTTCCTCTTTTCTTCCCCCTCGCACGTCCTTGCCCCATTCTGCTGAGGGTTTCCCCCCATTTTTTGGTTATACTGTTCTTTAACTTGTGCTTTTATCTTGTGAACCGCCTAGAGTTCCTGTAGAAATATAGTATGGTATATAAATGAAACAAACAAATAAATAATAATAAATTTTTACACTGTAGTCCTATTTCAGGTTTATGCTGCAGTCCCTGTAAATCTCAGTAGTTAACTGTTGCAAGTCAAGAAGTCAACATAGGCATTTCCAACCAGGATCCTGTAAATCAAGAGCTAATTGGCTCCATGACTTACACAGTTTCCCTTATGTGACTATAAATCATCAGTAGGATTCTGGCCATTGCTGATAATCTGGTGATGTGCAAACCAGACTTGTATAAATAATCGATGGATTTTGACCATTTGGAGAATCCCTGTTGCTAAGTTTTGCTTCTTGTCATTATTTTTTTAAAAGGCAGTGGTCATACTGTTTGTTATTCATTTTGCATACTCTGCATGTTATTCACATTTATCAATATGTGAACAATAGGGAGACCTATTTTCATACGGTTAGTTTTCTATCCTTGCTTTAAAGTGATAGATTTAACAATACATTACTTCTATATATTTATGTACTTCATATATACAGTGTAACACAACCCTTGACTGAATTTTTACAATGATTTTATGGTGTGATTTTTTTAAAGTCAGTTAACAAAGGGATGGTGTTGGGTTTTTTAAAAAAAATTTAAGCCATTTGTATTACTTGTTCCTCCCAAAATGTGCATCATAAACAGTCATATTTTACAATGCGAAATAAAAACCATGTCTTCTAAAGATACTTTTTTTGTCTCGTAAAAGTCAAACACTGATTCTGTAACATAGTATTTGTGTCTGAGAGCTGTTACCAAAATCAAATTTCATGATCATATACTGTATATCACTGATCTGCGGAAACAAAATGTTTCATGTCTATCCACCAGTTCCTAAACTGTTTCTCTGGTAGTTGCCTAAACCTAGCCAACAATGAATGAAACATTTCTAACTTTGTACTGTATTTGTAACATGGCTAAAATGTGCTGTGATTCTTCTGAGGTTACTAAGTTATGAATATGAGATACAACTTTCCACAGAGATCTTAGATTCCGCATTGAAGTTCATTTGCTAAATAGAGATGGGCACGACCAGAAAAAATTATGTTTCGAGTTGTCATTTTTCGGGACGGGTCCGTTTCGGGTCGTTTCCGTTTGTCACGAAATTTTTCAAAAATTTGTCGTTTGGTTTTTCGTTTTTTCGTTTGTCGTTTCTACCCGCTTTTTGCGCGATTTTAAAGCATTTCCGGGGGCTGCCAGAGCTTTTTATGCCCTCTGTGGCTGCCAGACCTGCCCAGTTTGCAACCTGGGCATGCTATTGGTTGAAGTTTTCCAAGAATTTACATGATCCCATCACATGGCTTGCCTCCATGTTGTGGCTGGAGTGGCTGGCAACATCCATTTTGTCATCCTTATCGCGATGGGAGAAGACAAAACCAAACGTTTTAAGGACCCCAACCCCCTGGTAGGTAATAATTTCAAATAATTTTCGCATTATCGCTGCATTTTAATGGATGTCCAGGGCGTTTTAATACCCAAGAAATCAATATTAGGCATCTGGGAGCCATTTTGGGTCAATGTCCCCAACTCCCCTTAAAGGAAAAAAAAATACAGCAATCTGAGAAAAGACATAATGCACGTTTTACGGACCCCCCCACCCCCCTGGTAGGTATTATCAGACAGTATAAATAATTATTGCTGCATTTTTATGGATGTCCAGGGCATTTTTTAACATTTAAAAAACAGCTCATTTCATTGTGCGCTGCCAGTAACGGAAACGAAACTAACGACCACAATTTTCATGGGTCGTTTCGTTTCGTTCAATTTCCAGCTCAATTTTCGTTTGTCGTTTCGTTACGTAATGGAAACGACAAACGGAAACAGAAACGAAAATTTCGCCAAGTCGTGCCCATGTCTATTGCTAAATACTTACATCTGGCCATTTTGACATTATGAAGATGAATCTCTGTGACTATTTTCAGAACACATCCCATGCACACACCCATGAAGGATTACATTAAAATACCTTATGTGGCATGCAAATGTTTGTCTAGTTAAAAGGATGCAGTGCTTACTACCATCTAGGTTTGTCAAATTTACTCTGGAAAGATAGTACAGAAATGTTTAATTAAGTACAGTATGCCCATGTTATGAAATTAAAATATATCCGTTTTCAACCAAGACATTAATTTACTGTATACCTGGTCTGACCTAAGTTTGATTCATGTCATACTGGATAGTAGTATTACAAACTCCAGCCACTGCTAACAGTGGCAGATGGTTGAGAGGACTGTTTGATTTGATATAAGCATGCTGTATGTTGAGAATGATTAATATTTAAGCATATACATAGATCCAATGTTCCTTTGTTTTCCTCATTATCTTCCTGTTAGGAGAGACTGAAATACAAATAAATTTAGCTGTTTTACGAATTTGATCTTCCAAAATACAATTTGTTCCACATTTTGTGTTTTAATTACAAAAGAAGCTTAAAGTGCACTCCTGCTCTTGATCTCCATTTCCTAATCCCACAGCTGTGTTATCTAAGCCCTATTCCCTATTGGCAGCTGTACTGTTGACTTCTTGCCTCCTATGTTCCTACAGAGGAGAGAAGACAGACAAGCTCTATTCTAAAATAGACACTTTGATCAAGCCCTAATAGTCATGGTCTTCAGTTTCTGTGTGAAGAGCAATGTCCTTGGAAAAGCTTCTGTCTATCTTGAAGGGATGCAATACTGTACATACTTCTCCTGAAGGTCTGGGGTTTAGTTAGATGTGGCCTCAGCATACTGTATAAACCAGTATACCACGATCCTGCTAAAATGTGGTGTTTTTAAACAGGAGCGGAGTGGTGCAGTGGTTCAACTGCTGTACTGCAGCTGTAACTGTGCTCCCAACCTGGGGTTCAACCCCAGGTAGTCGGCTCGTGGTTGACTCAGCCTTCTGAGTCTCAGCCATCTGAGTTTGGTAAGGTTAGTATCCAGCTTTCAGGGGCATTGTGTAGCCTGCATAAATAAACAGCAAACTGCCCAGAGGGTGCCTTAAGCACTATGAGGTGGTATATAAGCAGAGCATTTTGTTTTGCTTTTTAGCTTCATGAGGAAAGTAGTCTATCTTGCATTGTTCTTGCAATTTATTTATTTATTTATTTATTTATTTATTTATTTATTTATTTATTTATTTATTTATTTATTGGATTTCTATACTGCCCATCTGCAGCGAGGTCACTCTGGGCGGTTTACAACAATTAACAGATTAAAACAATTTATACAATAAAACCATAAAACAGTAACACAATGAAATAAAAATAAAAATGATATTAAAGTGACATAAAACAATATATTATTATTGGCAGGCTAATCAGTCAAACCAAAATTTAATGGGTGAACACTGAATTGCAATTATGTTTGGGGGAATGCCTGCTTAAATAACCAGGTTTTTAATAGTTTTTTAAAGGCAGCCAAAGAGGGGGCCAGGCAGATGTCTGGTGGAAGGTTATTCCACGGGCGAGGGGCAACAGCAGAGAAGGCCATATTTCTTGTTTGTTTTTTTTTCCTTTCGGGCCTCTCGTGGTGTTAGTTGCCTCAAATGCCTAGCCTGGGATGATCGGGTATTATGGGCAGTTTTCAAAGGGAGAAGGCGCTCTGAGGATCAGTAATGGGAAATAATTTGACTCACAACTCAAACAATAATGGTGGCTGTCAAGAGTAGTGAGGAAACAATGGAGCCTCCACAACCCCTACTCCCAGTTTCAAGAACCCAGAAAAATGGATTTTCAGAGTCCAATCTCACACTACTGCCCTTTCTGTCTACTCAGAAAAGCTTCTGCAGAACGTCCATGATGCCCCTGAAAATCAAGGCACTGTAGAGGCCAGCAAGTGGGACAAGGGCTACACTCTCTCTGAAAACTAGATGAGGTTACACTCTCTGAAAACACAGGCATGCAGCTGGGGGTGTTCCTGGATTCATCTCTAAGCCTGGATGTCCAGGTTTCAGCTGTGACCAGGACTGCTGTTGCAGAGTTAAAACTAGTGTGCCAGCTACACCCATTTCTTGAAAAGTCTGATCTGGTCATAATGACACATGCCCTAGTTACATCTTGTTTGGATTACTATAATGCACTTTACATGGGGCTGTCTTTGGACAGCGTTTGGAAACTCCAAAGGGTCCAAAATGCTGCAGCCAGATTGTTAACTGGGGCTGGTTACAGGGAATATCATATTCACTGTTGTAGCAGCTTCACTGGTTGCTGCTCCATATTTGGGCACAATTAAAAGTGGTGGTTTTAACCTAAATAGCCCTAAACGGCTGGGGGCCCAGATATTTAAAAGTATGCATGTCCCACTATGACCCTGACTGGGAATTAATATAGCCAGGGGAGACCTTGCTCTCAGTCCCAACACCTTCAGAGGTGTGATTGGTGGGGGCATGGGAGAAGGCCTTCCCTGTCACTGCTCCCCAACTCTGGAAGTTCCTCCCATAGGAAGCTAGGGTGGTCCCAATATCTGTATGCTTCCACAGGCAGGGAAAGATCGTTCACTTCAGACAGGCTCTTCTTTAAGGGCTGGTGGACTGAGAAGGGTTTTTAATTGATTGTTGTGCTCTGTTGTTTTAAATGTGTTTTAATATTTATTTTAGCTACTATTTTAATATATACAGTACTGTACTTGCTTAATTATTTTTTAAATATATGTATACTTATTGTTTCTAGCTTTTATAAAAATGCTAATATAAAAAACATTTCAAAGTATTTGTGATGTGTAAGCAACAATTAAAAAGAAATAGAAAAGTTCCTTTCTCTTCTCCTCAGCAGGTGAGTGGGAAGGAAGCTTTCCATTTCTCAAGACTGTTACGCAGCTTACGCAAAGGGGCAACTTAAGTCGGCTATTTTGGTTTGATCCCAGCAATTTATTCATTTGTTATTTATTCATTCATTTATTAGATTTTTATGCCATACCTTCTAGTCTGAAGTGGGGTGGGGTGGCTCAGTGGGCAAGAGCACTGAAAACTGTCGGCTACAACGTCGGCAGCTCAGCGGTTCGAATCCCAGGTGCCACACAGCAGATTGAGCTCCTGCTATTAACCCTAGCTCCTGCCAACCTAGCAGTTTGAAAGCATGTAAATGCAAGTAGATAAATAGGTGCCACCATAAAAATGAGATGGTAAAACAGTGTTTCCTTGCAGCCAAGCCAGCCACATGGCCACGGACTTGCTTTGGCTTACATATGGAGATGAGAACCGCCCCCAGAGTCAGACACGACTAGCACGCATGTGCAGAGGGAACCTTTACCTTTTTATCTACCCTGAAGGTTACTCTGAGCGGTTATCACACATACTGCAGTCAAACCGCAGAAATGATCCTATCTGCATCAAAAAGACAAAAAAGTAATTTCTGACAGGGATGCAAAAAGGTGCAGGTACAGAAGCTGTTTCACAATAGTGTGGTCACTGGAAAAAAAGGAGCAAACCAGTCCATCCCCAGCCTGGACCAAACCATGGGACAAATACCTATCAGATTACAGTACACCCATAGCTGATCTTAAACAAGGCAACATCAAATCTTCTCCATCCTGTTTGGCAGGTATTTAAAATGGCAGAATTGGGTGAGGTGAGAGAGCATACTTCAGCAGTAGAGATCATCCTTCACATGCAAAATGTCTAAATTTCAGTCCCCTGCATCTCTGCACATACCTGCAAAATCTCATCTAAAAGCCCGGAGAGCTGCTCCCATTCAGCATTGGCAGCTTACCAAGCATCTGACTTATTATAAGGCAACTTCCTTGAATCCATTTTGAATCCGCATGGTGCAGTGGTTAAATGCCTGTACTGCAGCTGATGTCTGGATGAATCACAAGCCGGAATTAAGATTACCGGAAGAAATATCAACAACCTCAGATACGCAGATGATACTACTCTGATAGCAGAAAGTGAGGAGGAATTAAAGAACCTCATAATGAGGGTGAAAGAGAAGAGTGAAAAAAATGGGCTGAAGCTCAACATAAAAAAACCTAAGATCATGGCCACCGGTCCCATCACCTCCTGGCAAATAGGAGGGGAAGAAATGGAGGCAATGACAGAGTTTATTTTCTTGGGCTCCTTGATCACTGCAGATGGTGACTGCAGCAACGAAATAAAAAGATGCCTGCTTCTTGGGAGGAAAGCAATGGCAAACCTAGATAGCATCCTAAAGAGCAGAGACATTACTTTGCCAACTAAGGTCAGGATAGTCAAAGCTATTGTTTTTCCAGTAGTGATGTATGGAAGTGAAAGCTGGACTATAAAGAAGGCTGATTGCCATAGAATTGATGCTTTTGAGCTGTGATGATGGAGGAGAGTCCTGAGAGTCCCCTGGACTGCAAGGAGATCAAACCTATCCATCCTGAAAGAAATCAACCCCGAATGTTCACTGGAAGGACAGATTTTAAAGCTGAGGCTCCAGTACTTTGGCCACCTCATGAGGAGAGAGGACTCCTTAGAAAAGTCCTTGATGCTGGGAAAGATTGAAGGCAAAAGGAAAAGAGGACAGCAGAGAGTGAGATGGTTGGATGGTGTCATCGATGCAACCAATATGGATTTGACAAAACTCCAGGAGGCAGTGGAAGATCGAAAGGGCTGGTGAGCTCTGGTCCATGGGGTCACGAAGAGTCGGACACGACTGAACGACTGAACAACAACAACTGCAGGTAAAACTGTGCTCACAACCTCGTGGTTGACTCAGCCTTCCATCCTCCTGAGGTTGGTAAAATGAGTACCCGGCTTGCTGGCAGTGGGGGGGGGGCAATGTGTAGCCTGCATACTGTAATGAAAACTGCAAACCACCCAGAGATTATTTGAAGTGGTACAGGGCGGTATATATAAGCAGAACACTTTGCTTTGTATCTAGTCTTGTGAACTCACAAGCTTGATCATGGCTTTTGTGTCATCCCAGTTGGCCCTCACGATGCTACTACTGTTTGTTATTTTTCATTTAATAAACAAAACTGGTAATGTGGCTAGCAATTTTTAGAGCACAGCAAGTGTATCACAGGCTACATGTGAACTAGCTTCAGAGTCAGAAACATTAGCCAATTGTTTTACCTAGATTGTTTTTTAATCTTAAAGGAACTACTAAGACTGTGCTATCCCCCGTAGGGGTTGTCCCTTAATTAGGAAAATAATATAACATTATTGTTTTGCTAACTCACACTGTGAATTCTCTGTTTCAGCTTCGCAATCTGTCAATTTTTACAGAGATGATTAGAGCCCAGAGACTCCCACTAATGAGAGAGTCGTAGGTTCCTATATTTGAATGTAGGAAATGTCACAGTGCTCCCATCTATAGTTATATATCTCCATAGATATGTTAGTGCGAAAATCATATCATTGAAACATTTTTGCCTCAGCTTACTTCTCCATGATGGGGAAAACAGGGGCAGAATGATGAGGTTTCCTAATTTTTGGCTCAGCTGTGTTGTAACACCTCTAAATCCTCTGTCAACAGTGACATGGTGTTGCATACATGTTTTTTAAAGTCTCTTTCTAAGATCCATCTGTTATATAAATAAAAATAATGCAGCCCTATATTTTTTATCGTACACTAATCCACCTTGGCTATAGTGTAATTACCCAATGATTTCATGCTACCCTGGTGGCAGGCTACATCCAGGCCTCTGAACACTTGCTGCAGAGCTCTTTTTAAATCCTCTTTCCACACTTTCATTCATAAATTTGCCATGGCTTTTAAAGCAACATAGTCTGAAGCTTATTCAGTGATATCAAATAAGTGCATTTATACTTTCTACAATGTATCAACTTTTTTTCAAATGGTCTCTTCATACATACTTGTTCTTCTAGGCAGTAATTATTTGGTTCGGGGGCTCTTAGATGTAGTGTCCCCATTCTTGTACAATACTAGTTTGTCATGTCTAATAAAGCCAGGTGAGGTTATCAGAGCTACAGTATGTACAAGAAAGGAGACACTACTTCTCAAAGCCTCCCAAACCAAATCACGAGTGGCATTGTTTTACCTGTATTTCAATATAAAGGAACCTTCAAGGTGACTGGGATGTGGTTGCCTTGAACTGGTGGTTCAGCAGTGCGGAACCAATATGCCATCAGCATGGGACATTATAGTTTTGCACAACCTATATGTGAACAGACATGGAACCAGCTTCAAATACTTGGAGGGTCAGAAAAATTGAACCATGAATGGCAAGGAACTACATTTGGAACTTTACCAATTATAACTAACAACTTTTTAAAGATAACTTACCAAGCTTTGTCTTTCTGTGACATGGTAAATGTTCCATTCAAAAGGAAAATAGATGAGTAATCAAAAGTACAACATGATCCAAAATAATGACCTAAAACACACAATTAATAGCAGTTGAAAATGGCTCTAACAAATAATAAGGCCACTGGAATAATATACAGTGGTACCTCGGATAACAACTGCCCTGGATAACGAATAATTCGGATAACAACTGCAAATTTCCGGGTATAGGGCTGCCTCTGATAACGAATTTTCCCTATGGGCTGCCTCGGATAACGAATCACAATTCCTAGCTATAGGTCTGCCTTGGAGAACGAATTTTCTCTATGGGCTGCCTTGGATAACGAATCTTCCTATGGACTGCCTCGGATAACGAATTTTCCCTATGGACTGCCTCAGATAATAAATTTCAAGCATGCATCAGTAAAAAGGTTATCCCAGGTGAAATTGCATCTGTACCTTTAAAGTGCACTTTTAAAAGAGTTTTGAGCAAAAAACCCGGTGTCTGTGTCTCTTTCCTAGGCTCCAGAATGGATTAAACGGTTTCCCATTCATTCCTATGGGAAACTGCATTTCGGATAACGACGTGTTTAGGATAACAACTAACCTCGGAGAACGAATTACCGTCGTTATCCGAGGCACCACTGTACAGTAGTCCTAAGAACAGGCAAACAATGAGCTAGATAAATTTGTCTCGGGCATCTACTCCACATTCTAGCTACCACAGCTCAAAAAGTTCCTTCTCTCATTTTTACAACCATGTCTGAATTGGCAAAGGACCAATGATGACATCCTCAGAATTGAAGCCAATATCTCTTACAGGTGCAATTTATGATTGCACATTGAATAGCATCATAGAGTCTCAGTCTACAAAGCCACATCAGCTGCCATGGTTTTCACCATAGCCGCTACTGAAGCTAATCTTGAAAGGGCATGGGTCAAGCAACAATTGCCATGACAAATCTATTGCTATTTTTAGAAGGAGAAAAAAACCCAAGGAGATGAAGCCTGCTTCTTCACAATTTGGTTCCTTGGCTACATGGTAGGTTCTTATGATGGCACAACACTGATCCTTTGATAGCCAGCTTTGCACTTTAAACCTTAGAAATGGTCAAGTACCTCTAACAGGGCAATGGCTGAACACATATATAGAAGTTATTGCCTACACCAAGGATGGGAAGAATGAAGCTTGTGAGTCAACAGAGTCCTCCTGGACACCAAGCACTCCTATACTCCACCTCTGCAATTGCAAAAAGATTCCATTCCAAAAGGCCCACCATGTTCTTAGGCAGAATTCTGGGGCCTTCAAATTTTGGGACCTTCCTTTTAATCTCCTGGACAACACTAGGACCCCCCAAGACCTAAGGTGTTATTTCCTGCTGCAGTCAATCATAGAATCATAGAATCATAGAGTTTGAAGAGACCTCAAAGGCCATCTATTCCAACCCCCTGCCATGCAGTAACCCCTATCACAGGACTCCAGACAGATGGCCATCCAGCCAAGTGCTTCCTGGGTGGATGCTGCCCAGTGCATCCAGGGAGGAACTGGTGCTGTGGTGGAGCTAACTTGGGATCCAAAGGCCAACCCCTGGCTGGAACCCTTGGGTGGTTTTGCACTCTTCATGGTTGGAGGCAGGGGACAAGGGGCTCCAGATGCTGCAACTCCGTAGCCCAGTATGTTGAAGGTGACAGGCAACAGCCAGGAAAGAGGGGCATCACCCATGCCAGAACCAAATTCAGCTCTTTCACTGGTAACTTCCTAGCACCCCAGATACCTGACAGTTTCCATGGCTCTCACCCCTAGGCAGCTGTGGTGCTGCCATTGCAAGCATTCATGGGAAAGAAGGAGCATTACAAAAAGCAAGAGGACAACCATCACTTACAGCCAGACACCTTGACTAAAAGGATCTAAGCCCAGACTGGAGTTGTTTATTAACAAGACGTCCCTTCCCTTGGGGATTGGAACTGAGGCCAATTCTGAAATTACTGCTGCCCGTAGACAGATGCCAGGAACTCAGTCCCCTGGAGTGCAAGAGAACAATGAAGGGGAACTGCTATTTACTGCACTTAACATAATTAAAAAAAATTATGTGTAATGAAAGCCACTTTCAACAGCAGCCTAGATTCAATGGAATTATTGGCAGGAGACTCCACCCACCCACCCACCCACCTGCCAGATCTGTAGATGGCTTGGTGAGGATGGGCACAGAATTGTGGCAGCATAACCTTAGCGCTGGCAAAATATGACTCTTCAGTAACACTGGGCTTGATGGTTCCACCCATTCCTAAAGCAAGCTAGAGTTATAATAATGTCTTTGACCAACATCTTTATCATTTAGCCTTAGTATAAATTGTCCTCTAGTGCACCATTCTGAATTAATCCAGGAACTAGTGTTAGGCCTTGAAGAAACCATCACCTTTCCTCTACATCCAAATCTGCCTTCTCCGGAAGTTGTCTTACTCAAAGGTTACTCAGAGGTTGTGTGTACTTGAGTGCCAATTAAAAGAAGGGAGCAATGGCAATAACACCTTGATGATTTACAAAGATATTTCAATAGACAACACCCTATGGAAAAGTCTGAGCACTGATGGTAGCCAAATGTTGCCTAAGTAAATGTTCATTTGATTAACATTTACTCTTGACTCCCTTTTTACATCCCGCCCCGGACACTGTCTGTTTGCATTACTGCCTTCGGGCAGGAGCTATAGGACAATTAAAATAAGGACAAAGAGATTAAAAATAGTTTTTATCCAAGAGCTATAATCACTTTGAATGCTGCGAAAATTTGAGTGTAATCCATGGGAATCATGGTGGATG
>JAHTLZ010000016.1:67834022-67847335 GCA_023846285.1 Phrynocephalus versicolor
AGATAGATAGATAGATAGATAGATAGATAGATAGATAGATAGATAGACTCATGGCTCTTACTTTCTATGTTTCATTTGTGACATTACAGTCTATTATTGTACCTCAATTTGTTAACCACTTAATGTAAACTGTTAGCTTCTGAAGGGGCAGTCAGCCAAGAAGAATATTATTTATTTATTCTACAGGTGCAGTGGTTAAACTGCTGTATTGCAGCCATAACTGTGCTCATGACCAGTAGTAGTTCAATTCCTGGTAGGAGGCTCAAGGTTCACTTGGCCTTCCATCCTTCTGAGGTTGGTAAAACGAGTACCCAGCTTGCTGGTAGCCTACATAATTACTATACTTGCAAACTGCCTAGATAGTGCTTTAAGTGCTATGGGGAGGTAAGCTGCATACTTTGCTTTTTATTCGTTTATTTTATGGCTGAGGTGGGAAGTGAAAGAAAATGCCCCTACCCAAGACGCGGACATTCTTTATGCATGGTCAGACTTAAAGGAATGTAAACTAATGTTTTAAATATAAAATGACTAGGGGATTTTTCTTTCTTTTAAACTTTGTTTTTTTTAAAAAAGAGCTAAACAAATAAGATATCACTGTAATCGCTTCAATTAGAGGCTTCACTACTTTTCTCAACTGACTATCCCAAGGTACGAAGTAGCACCACAATGTGACATGATTCTCAAGGGCATAACTAAAGAATAAAAAAGACCCCACCAATGACAGACCCAATGGCACTGGTACAAAGCTGCACTTGTGCTGGGATGAACTACTGGATTCCAATCAACATGCCTTCCCTCATCGTCCCTTATAGCTATAGCAAGGTTGTTTAATCCCAAAGGTCATTCAATATATTTTCAGTTTTCACAAATTCCAAAGGGTCCAGGAAATGTGGGGAGGGAGAGACTGTGAAAGCAGGCCGTCCTGTGCCTACATGCTGACCTTGAAAAGCAAGTGTCACAACAAGCAGAAAAGAAGCAGATTCTTTCTCTCTTGACTAACGATTCAGTTCCTCCAAGGATGGAATAGGCAAGCATGAAAGTCTTGTACCCCAAATTTACATATTGAGGATTCTGGCACCATCTAGCCTTGGCAGATGACAAATCACAAGAAATCTCACCTTGGCTTCCTGCAACTCTGAAGGTGCCCTGTGAGTTGCTTAAAAGAGAGACTCCCCTTATACCACCTGATCACTAAACCTTGCTTGTGTGAACCATTTCCCTACAGTACTGTATGTTGTTGGTGGTGAGTGCCAACAAGTTGCCCCCAACCTATGGCAGTTCCAGGGGCAAGTGATCTCCCATGATGTCCTGTCTTCAACAGGGCTGCTCTGCTCTTGCCAACCCAGCCCTGAGACTTCCTTGAGGGAGTCAATCCATTTTGTAGTTGGTCTAACTCTTTACTTGCTGCCTTCCCCCTTTTGCAGCATTATCGCCTTTTCCAGAGATCCTCCCTTCTCATGATGTGCTCATAAACAATCTCAGGATAAAGATACTTTTACTGTTGCTTTGTCTCTTCCTCTTCCTCCTCTAGAGCAGTGGGTTCTCAACCTGTGGGTCCCCAGATGTTCCTGGACTGCAACTCCCAGAAATCCTGGCCAGCTCAGCTAGTGATGAAGACTTCTGGGAGGTGCAGTCCAGGAATATCTGGGGACCCACAGGTTGAGAACCACTGCTCTAGAAAAACAGGAATAGCCATGCTACCCTGCACAATGCATTTTGTGTTTATTTTAAGATACCCTTTGCTTCTTTTGACCCTTTTAAAAAACTTTTATCAGAATTGCCTTTTGTTCGGGGCTTTGGCTGTAAGAGCTGCATTTCCAAACAGTTTTCTTTCTTATATCTCAGTCCCTTGGTCTTTTACATTTCTATAGCTGTTGGTCTGTCTAAGCAGTGGAGATAGAAGAAAGGACATGACACCTATCTAGCATCACCTATCTAGCACAGCTTCTAGGTTCCTTCGCACTCAGAAGGAACAGCAGAAAAGAGGGTGGTAGAAGGATTAATGAGGAGGGAGGCTATAAATCAGATAAACTCTGATATTCTGTAGTATTTCATAGTCCATATGGGTGAAGAATGCAACAGCTAGGAAGACTGTATAATGCATTCTTTACACACATTACTGACTATGAAAAGCAACAAATTATCTAAGGCAAAAAAAATGGGCATGTGGATTTTGCAATATGTCGTACACATTCTTTACACATGCCAACTATGAAATACTGCAAAATATCAAGGTAGAACATAATATAATGAAAGCAGTTACATAGATGCCATGTAGCTAACAAAACAATCACATAACACCTGAGTAATGCAAATACTGGAGAATAATTTATATCAACCTTTACAAAGATGTATTCTATGCTGCTTTGTGGTATAACTAGTTTCTAAAAATCTCAGCCATATTTTGAAAGTGGGGAGCATCTTCTGTCAGCCATCAAGGCAGCTTCCCAAACAGGTCTCTAGACCTTTGTATTCAGACAATACCATTGACTTTCTCTGTCCTGAACCGTCCCTTTTGACTGAGTGTCATAGATTATGGAATCCCACTCAAGTCTCATGATTTTATGTGAATCATAAAATATATATACACAACAAATGATAACAGGACAGCATGTGCCATAATCATGCCTCATCTCCACTTAGTGAGGGGTTCCAGGGATGCAGTAGATTTGCTTTATCTGCTCATTTCTTCAGAAGAACAGTGAAGAACCTCAGGGTGCAAACTGCATCCAGGGGAAGTCAAAGATTTTCAGCAGAAAACTAGTGTAAGGCCCTTTAAAAATCAGGAGTGTTTCCCCACCCTCTTCTCACTGCTCATCCATTATTCCTTTCTTTGACGTTTAAGTAATTCATGCAGGAATTATTTATCTCGGAAGGTGTAAAGTAGTTTAAACTAGAGTATAGTTCAGCCATCAGTTTAATCTACTTGGCTTCTCTGTGTACAATTCAAAGCACCATCTTGTCATTCTTCTCCAGAACCATATACTATTGGTTGTCTACTTGTGACAGATGAAGCCAGACTGACAATCCTTGAGAGATGCCCCTGCAAGAGAAGCTTTGTCTTGTGTTCTTATTGCTCTACAGTAGCTTCTGAGGGGCTAAGACATGCAACACAGCCTCTGTCATAGACGTCATGCTCTAGACAGGCTCATACAAGAAAGCAAAACAAAGTGTTTTCCTTATATACAGCCCCATACTACTTCAAGTAGTCTCTGGGTGGTTTACAGTTTAATTACAGTATGCAGGCTACACATTGCACCCCACCCCCACCCCAATAAGCTGGGTAGAGATGGGCACGACTCAGAAAAAAAGTTTCGTTTTCGTTTTCGTTTTCGGCTAGGGTCTGAGTCGTTTCGTTTCCGTTTTCGTGGGCTAATTTCAAAATTTTTCGTTTTCGTTTCGTTACATAACGAAAACGAAAAAACGAAAACAAAAACGAAAAATTTTTCGTTTCTCCCCATTTAGCTCAATTGAGTGCTTTTCCAGTAACGAAAAACGAAAATTGGCTCGAAATTAGTCGTTTTGTTTCCGTTTTCGGTCCAGGTTGGTGCCGATTTTCGTTTTCGTTTTGTTTCCATAACGAAAAAGAAAAACGAAAACGAAAACGAAAATACCGCTAAGTCGTGCCCATCTCTAAAGCTGGGTACTCATTTTACTGACCTCAGAAGGATGGAAGGCTGAGTCAACCACGAGTCTGCTACCTGTGATTGAACCCCGGGTTGTAAGTACCGTTTTAACTGCAGTACAAGGCATTTAACCACTATGCCACAAGGCTCCCAGGTGCAGTTTCTTAGTTATCCTGGCCTCAGGATATTTTTTAGGCTTTCAAACAGTGCCTTGAGCAGAGGTTGGAAGCAAACTGGAAAGTGAGCAACTGAGTCCAGAAGCATGCTTTCCTAATGTCCAACAACAATCCAGTTGCCCATTTTTTATCACTAGCTGCGCTTTAAGTAGTCCTTAGAGTTTCTGGTCTGTTTTTAAAGAATGTTGACATTCAACATTGATATTTAAAATGGTCTTTAATTTGTTTTTAAGGAGTTTTTTTATTAAAAAAACTTTTTGTTGTTGTGGATTGCTTTGTAGGCCCTGGTCTGGAAAGAAACAATCCAATATTTTAAACATGCGAGCCGCTCACTAATTATGTATGGTTCATCCTTTGCCCTCCCATGCAAAATAGAGAGGCGAGACAATATTTATTTATTTATTTTATTTATTTATTGCATTTGTATCCCGCCCATCTTCCCAGAGGAACTCTGGGCGGCTTACAGAATAGCGACGAGCGCAATATTAAGAGTACAATATAACATAACACAAACAGAGTGAACCAATCAACAATTATAAACAGTATTAAAAACACAGTGCACATAAGCGCCCTAGCATCACCATCTAGAGAGAGGTGAGTTACTTAGGGGCAAGTATTGATGGCGGGAAGGGGAAGGAAGGAAAAAAAAAGTTAATTAATACTCGCCAAAGGCCTCGTGAAAAAGAAGTGTTTTCAAGGCTTTGCGAAAGGCCAGCAGGGACTCTGCAGAGCGCACATCACTCGGAAGGGTGTTCCAAAGTGAGGGGGCCGCCACGGAGAAGGCCCGGTTATGAGTGAGCGTCTTCCGGGCCTCTCGAGGGGTGGCGACCCAGAGCGAGTGCGCTCCATCTAGCTACTCTGGGCAGTTTACAAGCTGAACAGAAATCAAACCATAACAAGAAATCAAACCAGTATGTTGGGTTTAACTGGGTCACACTATATTAATTCAGAACATAATATCAGCACCATAACACTAAGAGGGGCCTGGCTTAATGCATCTCATTGGTTGGAACACCAGGGTCTCCCGGAACCCCTCCAACTAGGCAGATTAGGGCGAGTCACTATCTCCTGCTGGCGCAGTCTGCTAGACAGCACTCCCTGCGATGGTAAATTTGCGTAACACCCCCTGGGTCCTGAAGTTTTGCTACAGGCCCAGAGAGGCATCCCTGTGCATCCTCCCCCCGATGCTGTAATCTCACAATCCGCAGAGTCCTGGGGTTAGACGGGCTAGGAACAGATATTTATTTCTGACTCACCGGATGCTTTTTCACTCCTTCCTGCTGCCAGTGTGACCTTGAAAGAATCACTAAGTTCCACCACCAAGCACCAGTGTGGGAATAGGCAAAAAATCCCCGCTCTCAACCAGCCAATCCTGAGAACGGGTTAAAAATTCCTATTAGACATGGGCACGACTTGGCGAAATTCTCGTTTCCGTTTCCGTTCCTCGTTTCCGTTACGCAACAGAACGAAGAATGACAATTACTCCGCCAGAACTCGAACTCGAACCGAGAAAAGAAAAATTGGATCTGATTTGTCATGGTCGTTCCTGGCATCGCAGCGATCGCGCGATGCCAAGTGGCACAGAAAAAAAGTTTTAAAAATAAAAAAACCAATTCCCGGCCAAAAAAGCAGGCGAAAATATGCCGGCCTGAGTGAGGGCACCTACCAGAGGGGTGGTTTCTGGGGGGGGTCCCTGGCCTCCCCCTCTCTCCTGTCCTGGGCTGCTCTGGTGGGGGGCATCCTCGTCGTCTCGCCAACTCGCCATGCCATGCGGTGCGGGCGGGGGATCTAAAATGGGGCGACCGCAATATTTGTTTTGAAATTGTGGTCCAGAAACACACCAAAGCACCACAGAAACATGCGAAAATAGCTATTTTAAAACTGCCTGAATTTTTACAGAAGCAGCAGTGGGTTTTTCTGGCAACAAAACGTCTCCATTGATTTTATTTTATTGTATTTTTATTTTTTTTACACCTGTGCAATGATGGGCTGGCCATGGGAGTGGACCATGCAAATTTTTGGAGCCATTCCCCCAATTGCATGGCCACTTGACCAGGTTTTGACCGAGACTTCTGGGATGTGCCAGTCGGGCATAAAAAGCCCACTAACCCTAACCAGAACCCAAACCCTAACCCTAAGCCTAACCCATACGCCAGTACACTGTCCTTTTTAGTGGGTCAGAGAGGCACCCAGAGGTGCACCCCACTAACTCACCCTAACCTTACCCATAACCCTAAGCCTAGCCCTTGCGCTAACCCTAACCCTAAGCCAGATCTGTGTACTCGCATTGCACTACACGCAAGTACACTTCCCTTCTTGGTGAGCCATAGAGCGCCCAGAGGGCTTACTCCCCAGCCTAAGTGCACCATATGCTGCCAGTATGCCAGTATGCTGTCCTTCTTAGTGAGTCAGAGTAGAGGCACCCAAAAGAGGTGCCTCTGCCTGCCACTGCAACTTGGTATGCATATCCAATTGGCTATGCGTACCCTTTTGTAGCAGGCCAGAGGAGGCACCCACCCCAGAGAGGTGCCTTCAGGAGCCTGCTTTCCCTTCATAGCAGGCCAGAGGAGGCACCCACCCCAGGTGCCTCCAGGAGCCCACTTTCCCTTTGTAGCAGGCCAGAGGAGGCACCCACCCCAGAGAGGTGCCTCCAGGAGCCCGCACCCCCCCCCAAAACCAGTACTAACGACAGACGAAAAAACGACAAATGAAATGACAAATTTTTGAGAAATTTCACGAAGAACGGAAACGAGCCGAAACGGGCCGGCTCCGACAGACGACAACTCGAAACGTCATTTTTCCTGGTCGTGCCCATCTTTAATTCCTATCCGTCTCCACAAGGTGACCAGTTAGACTCATGCTAGTGCCAAGAATTAGTGGTAGTTGGGTGAGGAATGCTCGAGCAGCAAGAGGCTTCACTTGGGGGAGGAGTCCTGTTAAATACAGGCCTCCTCCTCCTCCTCCCCTCACAGGACGCGATCCTTGCATCCAGTCTTGCACTCATTCGCCCAATAGGGCAAACTGGCCCTGCGTTCTGGAGACACCCAACTGCGGAGCCACCTTTCCTTTCTGATGCAACTTTTCCATATAAATGGCTGTTTCTGAACAATAGCATGGTGCTTAAAACTTGTAGCCTCATTTGGGATGCTTATTTGCAGCTGCAAATATGCAGCTTTCACAACTGGAAAGGAGAAAGACATGTGTGGTGTTCGTAGATCCATGTTTCTGTTGCATCTTAGGCAGTGGAAACTATCCTACCCTTTGCTCTTCAGTGGTGCCTGCAACATTGGGGCGGAGGGAGAGAGAATGAGAGAACTGTTTCACAAGGGGACAAGAGACAGACGCAAGGCTCCTACAGTAGCTTCTGTGAGAGCAAGTGGAGCCTCCTTTAAAGAATAAATTATCAGCTAGAAGTAGCTAATGGCACTCATCCTGATTGGGTTTCCCTTTTTGGACTTATAAATGTCCCTGGTAAATAAAAGGTTAATAACCCTGTTTATGGTAAGAAAAGCTCCACTTTCTTAGATACACACTCTTCACTGTACTTGGCTAATCCCTGGAGCAAGGAGTTTTAAGGTAATTTGTGGTGCAGCTGTCCTTTTCTGGAACACCAGCAAAATTTTCTGCCCATGGTCAGCTGCGAGAACAAATGTTGCGAGCAAATGAAAAAACAAGATGTTCAACCTTCAGCTCGAGCAGGAAGGGCACATGGGGGTGTGTGCGTTGGCATTGTCTGAATCAAACTACACAGCACGAAAGGGTTTACTATACGGCTTTCGGCCAAGTAGAAGCAACAGGTCAATGGTAAGGAAAGAATGCTGATGATGGAAACTCAACTGATTGACAGGTAGATGCTATAAGAGCCACAGTCAATCTATTGTTCTGCTAAAAGGAAATGGGATTAATGAATGTCTGCTCATTACAACCCTTGCATTATAAAGCACCAAAGCGACCATCTAATTTGTATTTTATAATCAAAATTTCTCAGCTCGTGCTAGGACAAGCACCACACTGAACTGATCTGCTTAAAGTGGTTCTTTTTGAGTGAGTCTGTCTTGTTCCATATACATGGTACCTCAACTTATGAATTTAATCCATTCCGAATGCATGATCTTAAGTCGAACTACTCTCAAGTTGGGGTACCTATCTAAAAAAATTGAAAAAAAAATAAGTTAAAAAATAAAAAGAATGAGAAAAAATATTTGTAAGTCGAGCAGACCATATCTAAAATTTGTAAGGCAGCAGTTAAAATGCCATCAGTTTTCTGTTTTTAAGTTGAGCTGCTCTTAAGTCGGGGTACCATTGTATTCTTCAATATCCATAATAATCAACACTTTGTGCGACTGTTGTGGACCTGGATATGATCACTGCCACCATATAATGATGTAAGAGGTTTAGAGTTGGTACATGTTGAATTTATTGAAAGGGTGGGGAAAGACATGTACATCCTTTCACGATTTTGGTCATGTCAATGCTGGTTGATTAAAAGGCTGCTACAAAACACAAGGAAATGCCCAGTGTGGTTCATCAACTAGAGTGATGAACTAGAACTTGGAATGCCTGGGTTCAGTTCCTCATCCAGTCATGGAAACTCACTTGGGGGTGAGAAACTGGCAAAACTACTCCTTAAACATCTTACCTATCTTGAAAGTCTTATTAGGGTTGCTGTTAAGTCAACTCCAACTTAAAAACACATGACAACAAATGAACTAACAAGGACTCAGAGTGCCTGACTGTCAGATGGGTGGTATATAACTAACTAAATAACTAACTAACTAAATAAATAAATAAATAAATAAATAAATAAATAAATAAACAACAATATTTAGTATTCAATATTAAGAAGACAAAAATCATGACCACAGAAGCATTAAACATGGACTATAAAGAAAATGAAATACAGGAGTTAGAGATTTTGTATACCTTGATTCAATCTAAATAGAGAGACTGCAGCCAAGATATCAGAAAAAGACTGGAAAAGTATCAATGAAGGAATTAGAAAAAATAATAATCAAATGTATGGCTACATCACTGGATACCAAGAAAAAGACAATCCATACTCTTGTATTTCCATTTAATATGTAAATTTGTGGATACCCCAGACTGCCTAAAACACGAAGTGAGTCCCAGATCAAACAACACTGAGCTATCCTCTCCAAAGGAAAACCTGTTGAAACTGAGGCTGCCCTACTTTGGTCATAAGGTTCTTGATTGAAAACAAAATAATGTTGGGAAAGGTGGGAGGCATCAAGAAAAGAAGGAGATCAACCATGAGTGAGATTGACTCCCTAAAAGGAATCACTAACATCAATCTACATGAGATTAGCAGGGTCGTTGAGGGCAGAATATTTTGGAGATTAATTCATAAAGTTGCTATAAGTCAGAGGTGCCTTGATGATGGTGGCAACCACCACCACCACCACCACCACCACCACCACAACCACCACAACCACATTGTTGTGAAGAGACTATTTTCTAACTGTCATGTCTGAAGGCAGATACTGACTAAAAAATGAAAATGAAAACATTAAATACTTCCATGTCCTCACTAAGCAACCTTTATCAAATATAGAATCATGATGAACTAGTTGCATTACCAAGAACAACCACCACCACAAAACTAATAAAGAACTACATTCACAAGAGATTGGGGTTCCACACTAAATGCTTTGTGGATTCCTTTGGGTGTTTATTCCATTGGTATTACTTCACTAAAATATTCAGTGCCTGAAGAGCAGTAACATATACTGTGTATACCCTAGTATTGGATACTAGTGTCAATCAGGGTAAAAAGATATCAGTCCCTTGGAAAGTTTCTCTCCTTTTGCTCCACACACTTTGGTGGTGGTATGTTTAAAAAGCTATAATGCCAGAGGAGATCCTTAAACCTTCACCAGGTGGTGCTGTAGTGCCTTTTCACACACTAGGATTATTTCAGTGAACAATCAAAGAGACTTACCTGAAAATAAAACTGAGAGGTTGCTATTCTGTATACATACCAATGAATAAATGAAGTTGCTTCTTAATAGCCATATTCATGATTGCAATGTTACACTTTTTTACAGCACGGAAGGAGAAAATTCTTCAGTTCAATAGATTGTGATGCAATCTGCTCATTTTTCATTTGTAGCCCTTCATGAATATAAATATCTGGCATTGAAAATGCAATCCTTTCCCATCTACAGACTACTAAGAAGTGGGTTACTATTCCCTTCTAGTGGCACTGTAGGACTGTGCAGCTTGCCCAAGACTATGCTTTTAGTATAAGGTTTTTATTATTGTTTTAATTATGTATTGTTGTTTGATGTTTTTAACTGTTTTAATTCTTTGATTGGAAGCCGCCCAGAGACCTTTGGGTAGTGGGCGGCATATAAGTTGTAAAAATAAATAAAAATAAAAATAAATAAATAAATAAATATAGGCCAGTGGTGGCAAACCTTCGGCACTCCAGATGTTTTGGACCACAGCTCCCACAGTCCTTTGTCATTGGTAATCTAGGCTCGGAATTCTGGGAGTTGTGGCCCAAAATATCTGGAGTGCTGAAGGTTCACCACCACTGACATAGGCTAACTCTTTTCCTTGGGGAACTTAACCCCCATCAGATACCAAACTCACTGAGCTGTCAAATCATCTATAGAAGACATACTAACATTAATTTGAAAAGAAGGATGTTAGATTTAGCTCTTGTAGTTCACACTGTTAAGAGAAAAGCTACAGAGTTGTTGACCAAAAATTAAAATATGAAATAGCCTTGGATATAATTTGGAAGCAAATTATATCCTTCTGGCTGCAGCCTGGCTCTTAAGGGAGAGAAAGAAGAGATTTCTTTCTAGCTTCAGTCTTGCAGCCTCCCTGTATGTGTGTGTACCTCTCGGTGAGTACCCTCCCCTGCCCCGCAGTGCAGTCACTCTGTGGCTGCCTTTCGCCCTGGGCAACGCCTGCCACTGCCTTTGCAGCCTCCCTGCATACCTAGTCTATACTGTGTCTCTGCCAGCATCAAAATTTTTTTAGTGGGGGACGCCCGCACGTGGAAATGCTTTAAATCGCGCAAAAAGTGGGTAAAATGAAAAACGAATAAATGAACCAATGAAACAATTTTTTTTTCAAAAAAATTCACGAAAAATAAAAACGAACTGAAACGGGACCAGTAACAAAAAATGAAAAACCAAAATGTCATTTTTTCTATTCATGCCCATCTCTATTATACAGTATAGTCTTATTTTTACCTGTACTTTGTGGACTGAAGGTTTTTCAGAGTGATAACTTGATGCTAATTTTAAAATGCAAAGTTGTTGTTTTTCACATTCACCTTTCTCCTGAAAAAGCTAGAGATGGTGGTCAATGACTGGGGGCCTTTTCACATGACCCCTAAGATCCGCTGGCCACTTAAATTCGGACCAGTGATCTTGGGGGTTCGTTGCTCTTACTGTGTCCCCACCCCTCCGCACTTCCTTGCTCCTGTCTGCGTGAGGGGAGGGAGAAAAAAAAGGACAAAAGAATGCAGGCTCACCTCCGTCTGCCGGTCCAAGCTACCTCGAGCCCTGTCGTCATCCTGATTTCTTCTCTTAAAGGGGCGGGAGGCAAAAACAACAACAACAACAACAACAACAACAACAACAACAACAACAACAACAACAACAACAAACAAAAGCGAGGAGAGCCCGGCACTGTAGGTTACATCCAGATCTGGGATTTTTCAGGTACCTGAAAAGTGCGCTGGGACGCGCTTAGTTGGACGTGGTCGCACTTAATTTTCTGTAAACTCCGGAGCTGGTGGGGAAACAATTTTAAGCTTCAGAGCTGGGAGCCATTTGCGGTGGAGTTTAGGGGTCGTGTACAAATACCCTGGCTTACTTCAGTCAGAAATCAGACTAGGTTCACCCTAGCCACAGTTTTAAGAGCTATACCATGGAAAGTCTCTTCCTCTCAGGAAAGTTGGCAGTGGGCTATGAGAGACATTGGTTGATGCAGCTGAATCATGATCGAGTGTCTGTCGAGGCTGTTTTTCCTTCTAGAGACTGCACACCTCTGACCAACATTCTTTCTAAGCTGCATGGGTGCACAGTGCTGTATTGGTGTTCTGCTGTATTGGTGCCTCCCACAGTTAGTGCTGCCACCCATGTGGCTCAAATCGTGGCTGCAACTCCATGCCTATGGGGCAGGGCCTCTGCCCAGTGTCAGCAGAAAATTAGAGGGAGAGGTGCCTCTAACCAATACTGTTTGCTGTGATCTGACCTACTATCCCCAGATAGCTACAGGGAATGAACCTGAATACATATGCTTCATAGCTGGAAAAAGAAGAATTTACTGTTCCTGACACCCACAGGGCCCCTCTGGTAGAAGCTCAAATCACTTGTAACAATGTTAATAATGTGCTGAAGGGCAAAGAAGGAGAAGCAAGGCTCCTCTCAAAATAGACTGCACTTAACCAGATGTAGGTTTGGACCCTAAATATGGTTTGATAATTTCTGCGAGTCTTAATTTACATTATGTTTCGTTAACCTTCCATGTTTTTGCTAAGATTGTAAGTAGGGATTTGTACTGTCCTCTCACAAAGGGACCAAGTTAGGGATATTTGTAAGGTTTGGGACTAACTATGGACCAGAGCAAGGAGTTATCCTTACATACTGTTGAAGTGTATTAACATTCTCTCTCTCTCTCTCTCTCTCTCTCTCTCTCTCTCTCTCTCTCGGCTTTGATTTAAACACAAACAACAACGAAAGCAAAAACCAAACAAAAGAACAATTTATATTGGATGAAGTGTTTTCTCCTCCAAAAGGATCAAAGGTATGTTTTGCTTTACTTGTCTGTTCTTAAGAGCTCTTAATTTCTATTGCAGCAGGTACCTTTTCAGTACACAGAATCACAGACGTTGAGGTGGTGTTGGTGTCTTCAAGATGGAGCCATTTTGAAAAAACTGAAGGGATCGAAGGATCTGAATCCCATAACTGGAAGACACTCTGAAAGACATCTAAGTGATAGGAAAGCATGTGATAAAACAGACATGGGCAAATTTTATCATAATGAAATATAACTTTACTGAATGAAATGATTAATAATTTACAGAAATTTAAAAAGTTTTGTTTAATATTTACAAATGTTAAAGCAGCAGCAGCTGGCCTCAAGGAGTCTGGCTTGCTGAGTCCTTATCTCACTGTTTCCCTGAGCTATTAACTGGCCACAATTATGAAACATATCAGTTACTGCCATCTGTTTTTTTGGGAGGCACTCATCGGATCGTGGCCAGAAAAAGAGGATTAAGTGGAGAAAAGCAGAAATGACAAAATGATTCTGTAGTGTTCAGCTTCTACAGTCAGGCACCCTGGTATAGCTGGGCACACACAGAATAGTCTGCAGGCAGGAACAGCTGCAAAGATTTAGGCATAAACATAAACTGTGAAGACTATTTCAAAGCTGCTATAAAGGAAATACATTTCTGAATGCACTTGTAATGTGGGATTCTGAAGAAAGAAAGAAAGAAAGAAAGAAAGAAAGAAAGAAAGAAAGAAAG
>JAHTLZ010000016.1:67848462-67881372 GCA_023846285.1 Phrynocephalus versicolor
TTGTTTCTTAGCTTTTAAAATTAAAATTAAATTTGTATTTATTTAAGGTATTGGAATGAGAACACTTAGGACGTGGGAGTTTTGTTTAAGCTAAAAGTGTATGTCACATTTAGGCTGTAATCCTATGAATATTTTAGGTGGGATTAAGGATATTGGGATTAACCTACTGGGGCCTCTTTCTGGGCAAACACAAACAGAGGCAATACAAATGTAATGAAACCATTAACAGGGTTTGTTTTATCTAACTAATTTTAAATAATGTTCCCCAGTTTAAAAATCTGTCTTCTTGTATACTGTCATTCAATAGAAGATAAGCTATGCAGTACAATGTCAAAGAGTAAAGAACCACTACGGTTCAACAGCTGTACTTTGATTCTGATTTTCCCCTTAAAACCCAATTAATTGAATTATTCCATAATATGCCATGCTGCCAAAACAAAGGACATTGGGACTTTATTGCTTCTAGTAAATTAAATTAAAGCCTAATACAGATTTTATTGTCAGAAAATTAATACTGCAGATCCTTTCCTTTGTTAATATATAATACCCCTCTTTAATATTTACTGAATACTTGATAGTCAATATCCTTTGGATTATCTTCAAAGGACAAATAAATCTTGTTATCTCTCAGAAAAATAAAGAATGCACAAAGGTGCACTCAACAGAGGACATTATGTCACCAATAGTATGTTAGGCCAATTATATTATATAACCTAACATACTATATTGTGATATTGTGGTGTCCTGGGGTCATTCTTCTATTTCCCACAGATTCACAGCACTAATTTGGGGTTGCCCTGGCTGTTGTAAGATGTTAATATAATTCCTGTTTTCTTCTGCAAAGCCTTTGCACACTCCAACAGAACAACTGTGTACCTTTAGACTTTGCCCTATGTGCACTAGTATAGACGTGAGCTCTACATGTGCGTATGCACATTTAGCCTTGGGTGACCAGTCAGCTCAAGCTGCCATGTCTGACTGAAGCAACGCAGTGCTACTGGTTTACTTCAAAAGGACAAAATGGCTTGGCATTGGCACCTTTTTGGCTGTGTATTCACAAAGGTAGTGAGAGGAAATGTGTCCAAAATATAAACAAAGGTTTGGGTCATTCTGTGAATTAGGATACAAATTTGTCTCTGCTCCCGGTTAAATCTCAGGCATGTGGGTAAAAGGATGATATGAAGAAACCTAGCTACTATATGATGAGAGAGTGTTGTTCTCCCTGAGGGGAGATGGGATTTGCTTTATTAAAATATCTGCTTTATTAAAAATATATTCCCAATAACAAAATTATACCTAACTACAGGATATATAAAGAACTTATAATTTATTTTACGTGGAAGAGAGATGTACATCTACCACTGTACATAAATGGTGAGGAAGTGGAGAGGGTTGGTAGCTTTAAATATCTCAGAGGACCTCTCAAGGATTGCAAACACCAACATGATTGTGAAGAAGGCTGTATTTCCTGAGAATGCTCAGGAAGATGAATTTATCTCAGCATCTACTTCTGTCCTACTATCACAGCACCATTGAGAGTGTCCTAACCTATGGCATGTTTTCATGGTATGGGAGCAGCTCTGTAGCACGGAACCAAAGTGAAAGGGTTTGATTGAGTTGATTCCAAGGCAGAATTTTCTCTGAGAAGAAAATCAACAGTTTGGGGATATTCAGAGTCCAGCTTGATTTGCGTTTCCTACTGCGGCATGCGATCAATGGCAAAAATATGAAGCAGCCTGTTCTAAATCCATAATATTTCCTGTGTAGTCAAGTTCTCAGTGATGGTGTAACACATTTACTCTTATCAATATCTTTCTATATAAAGATTGTACTTTCAAACAGAAAAATAAATGAATAAATAAAGTAAATTAAAGCTATAGGTGGTAGTATCTCAGCTCTAGTAGGGTGTTTTACCCATCAAAACAGAGAAGGAGCAAATGCAGGTGTCCACTGGAGTGTAACTGGTTCCAGCCCTAATCAGCACTGCCAGCAGTGAGGCCTGGGGAGAGTTGCCATCCGACAGCATCCAGAGCAAAACACTGTGCATCCTCTTAAGTCCCCAAAGAGGCACATAAGCCTAGGCTCCTATTGGCATCGAAATGGCTTCAGGTGCAATGCACACACAACCAGAAAAAAATGGGCTACGTGCTCCAGTCATATACCTGACCGTTTTTAAAATATGACTAACCTTGAACCCAACTCAGGGTATTTCTAAGGCGCTGGAGAGACTCTTTCAATACACACGAGACCTACGAAACAGCAATTGTCCCTGGTAGTCTTTCTCCTCTTCACCGGTATTTATAGCAGTCATTTTGCAACAAACGATGGGAAAGGACAAGTTACGGTCCGTAGGTTTTAGAGGCATGAGAGACATTTCAGTTATGGCAAGACTAGATTTCATGTTCCTCTGGTGTCATCCAGTGTTTCTTTAAATAGTTCCACCCCCTCAGTGGGTCTAGCAGGTTTCTCTTACATTTTTACTTCGTGATAGATAGCTTAGTGAAAGAAGAGGAATATGGGATCCCACAGCTTTGCATTTAGATACCTTTTACCGTTAAAGATACACCACCAGAGATTTGCTCCGAATGAATTTGATAGGCTTAGCCCATAGGAAGGAAGATGAATGATTTCAAAGGCTTAAAAGGAAATTTGGAACAGAAGCAGAATCATATGAAAATTGATTCTGGGGTCCCCTAGATGAAGCATTTTTTCCTACAACATGTACCTTATTTGACCCTGAATCTTCCTTTGTCCTCCCCAAACACCCATGGCATAAGGCTTGAATTGGTATGACAAAAACAGTGACAAGGAAGCAAGAGTTTTTCATGGCAAGAAAGCCCTCTTGTGAGGCATGATCTGACTTTAAAAGTTCACATTGTTTGCAGCTGGAGTGGGATGGGGACTAGAGATGGGCACGAATAAAAAAAATGGCATTTCATTTGTCGTTTGTCATTAGGAGGGTCCATTTCGGTTTGTTTCCGTTTTTTGTGAATTTTTGCAAAAAATTCGTTTTCATTTTCATTCATTTCGTTACCATTTTGTTACCATTTATTTCAATTTTTTGTGATTTTTTAAGGATTTTAAGCAATTCACTCATATTGCAGTAACGGAGTAACGGAAACGAAACATATGACAAAATTTCCGGTGTTTCTGTTCATTTTGTTTCATTTTAAAGACAAAATTCGTTTGTCATTTCGTTAGCTAACGAAACAAAAAACAAAAACGGAAACAAAAAATTGTTCGTTTCGTGCCCATCTCTAATGGGGACAGAGTTTAGCATTGTGGCACTGTTGAGACTTTCCAAAGCCGAACATGACTGGAAGCTCTCTCTCTCTCTCTCTCTCTCTCTCTCTCTCTCTGGATCCCAGCCCTGCCTACCTGCCCTCATAGAGGGAGGGGAGGGTAGAGCCATGGCTGGTAAATCACTGAATGTGAAAGTTAAGCTCTGGGGAGAGAAAAGGAAGCAAAAGAGAGCAGCAGTGCTCTGATGTCCATGAAGGCTTTTTCCCACCTCTTCCTGGCTTTTAAGATTTGTGTGTGTTTCGACATTCAAGCACTGCCCTGCTAGCCAGCCTGCCTGCCTGCCTGCCTTCCTCCAACCAGGCTGAGCAATGCAATAACATTTTGACACGGCTGCAAGAGTGAAAGGCAGTTACTTCACGTCCCTCTCATCACAGTTCATGGTCCCGCTTGGGACCGGCACGAAAAAATGTTACTGCAGGTCCATTGCGTGATGATGGGAGTTTGTCCCGACCATGCCCCCTGAACTGGGATTTAAGCGTGATGAGCCATACCTCTCCCTAACCTTGGGAATTCTCTAGTCTCGGTTCTTGTTTCGAGACGAGAGCCCGTGAAGTAAGGCTCGTCACGCAACATGTGTATTCTCCATCTAGTGGCAGGAGTGCGAAGTTGCATTCTCCAGTACAATCCCAAATGGCGTAAACAATGCATTGCAGAGAGGGAAGAAGGCACAAAACCTCGAACTTTGCTGCTTAACGCATGAAAGCCAAAGTTACAGAGAATCGAAATATTGAAAAACGGAAGGTCGGACCAAAAAAAGAAAAAGGGAAACGAAGACAGGGAAGTACAGATGTTGTCACGAAACAAGGATGTGAAGTAACAGTCATCATGATACCATCAATCACGCCTGTGGGTAAACGGAAACAGGGACAGAACTGGGACAAGACCACGTGACGACGAACGACATTATCACGAAATGAACGTAATCTCGGAACGAGGAAGGATGTCAAGTAACGGTCAAAGATAACAATTTCTACTCCGGTCCCACTCTCTGGATTTGTGGGCACGAGCACCACTAAATGACTTGCCTGGAACTGGCATTTTTACAGAAAGTAATTTGAACACTTAAAGTGATGGTAGCAGCCTAACTGTCATAGTCAGGTCTACCAGTATTTTCAGTCCAGTGGATTGAATGGCCATAGCAGACAGGAAGGAGGATCGCGTACTGTTTGTTCACTTAGAACCTGCCTGTTTCCATTTTAAATTTCCTACATGGTAAAACCTGCATCTTCGATACTACAAAATACAGGAGAAGATTTTTATTAGACCACTAAAAACAGTAGTAATCAAAGAATCAGCACAAGTTTCAGTGAACTTTTTCAGGCAGGCCCGTTTCAGGTCTTGTGGACACTGCAGAAAGATTATAAATGAATATCCCAAAAATTCATAGCAGACGCCAGGGAGGTACGCTTCTTACAGTCAAGTGAGCTTAAAGCTGGTTACAAGTGAGCTTTGGAGTTGTGTGGATTAAAACGGCAGCCAAACATGGAGGTGCTGAGGAGTTTAAACACAGAATGTGCTCCCATAAATTTTTCAAGTTGTGTTTGTTGCTAGGGTTGATGACATTATCAGATTTCCAAGTACAAATTCTTTCCTGTAGAGGCTGGTTTGTTTTCTTCCTAGAACAGCATAATGAGTCATTATTTGCTTTAGTCTTGCAGTAATGATTTTACTGCTGTGAAATTAAACCTTGGCAGGATCGGGGGGTGGGGAATGAAATTAAAAATTGAAATAAGATTTTTTTTAAAATGCTGAATTCAGTCAAACTGGCACTAAATGTCCATTTGCATTTGCATGTTTTTTTCAAAATGCCTGTTGCATGTCACTTTTACATGGAAATAGGTTCCAAAATGAATGTCTGTAAAGGACCTATCCATGTATTAAATTGCTAGTGTTAGAATTATTTAGTATTAAACTGTAGTGTCCTAGTTTTAAATTTTTAAATTGTAATTTAGTCTTCTTTGTTGTTGTATTGATTGTATTTAATCTGTTATTGTGAACTGCCCAGAGTTCCCTTTGGGAAGATGGGTGGTATAGAAGTCCCACAATAAATAAATAAAATGAATAAATAGTGCTGAGTTTGTGTCTACTGGGTAGAAGTAATTATTCTGGAACCTGGAAATAAAACATGAAGGACTTACTTCATAATTCAGGAAATCCATATTTTGTGCATGTGTTGTGTTTTGTTAAGTTAGAAGTGACTTACAGCGACCCTCATCGTGCTTTCAAAGTAAGTGAGATGGTGAAGGAGTAGTTTTATCAGTTTTATTCCCCCAGTGAGTTTCCGTGGCTGAGCAGGGATTTGAACCCTGTTCTCCAGAGTACTAGTCTGTCCCTCTGGCCACTACACTACACTGGAAATCTGAGAATAGAGTAGGAAAAATATTTTTAAAATATATTTCAGATGCCCTTAAGTTGGCTTCTAGGTCTGCTTCTCTACATAAAATAGAGCAGCAGGGAAAAATCAGAAGGCAGCCTCTGAGAGAGAAGAAGAAGGCAGAAAGGGTACCCTAATGTTAGAAATCTATGAATAAATCTTGGAAGACGCAAGAGGTAGGAAACAAGCAGACTATTTATTAGCCAGTTGTCCCCTCAGTGGCACTCATTATTTTCAAAATGCTTCAGTATTCTGTTCTAACTCGTATTTTAATCACTGTCCTTTTAAACAGTAGTTCCTAATAGCAATGACTCCTTAAATACCATCCCAGGGAGATTATATCATGATACCTCGGCCTCCCAATGTTAATGGACTACAACTTCCAGAAATCCTGGCCAGCACAGCTAGTGGTGAAGTCTTCTGGGAGTTAGTAGTTTTTTTTACATTTTTATTTTGAATATTTTTACCCCACCTTTCTCCTTGGAAAAGGACCCAAGGTGGCTTACAACGAGGGACAATATACAAATTTAACATTAGAGCTACAAAGAGCACACAACAAAGAAAAAAAATCCATTATGAGGGGTGGAAAATAACATGGAAATCACTGGTGTTCTTATGAAATTAGTAAATGCATGGTAATCAATGTAAAAGTCACATACTAAATAGACCCCCATTCAGGGAAAGCTTGCCTGAAGAGGAAGGTCTTTGCCTGCTTCCAGAAAGACAGCAGACAGGGCAGTCCTGGCCTCCAGCGGAAGGGAGTTGCAAAGTCTGGAAGCAGCAACAGAGAAGGTAGTTGTTGTGAGTTTTTCAGGCTGTTTCACCTGTTCTGGAAGTTTTCCAAAAACTTCCAGAACATAGCCGAACACTCAAAAAACTCACAACAGCTATCAGATCCCAGCCGCAAAAGCCTTTGAGAATACAACAGAGAGGGCCTTTTCATGTGTTCTTCTGAGATGCACCTGTGAAGGTGGAGGGATAGAGAGATAGTTGTAGTCCAACAATAGCTGGGGACCTAAGGTTGGGAATCACTGATATAGAGGCTAGAGGATCTGCAGATGGGTATCTTGAAGAACACGTCTGCTACTCCCTCTGCAAATTCCTCATGGCCGGTCTGTGGAGATTCTCAGTCATTTGGGTGAGGTTATCTTGGGGCTGAGTCATGACAACTGGATTTCTTTTCTTGTGGGACTGAAACATTTTGCTACTCATTCAAGTAGCTTCTTTAGTCTGAGGAAGGTTGGTGGGAGGCTTACAATTTATAGCTCACCTTGGTTTCAGCCCACCATGGTCTAAATAGGCTAGTTTGATGGACAATGGCCTAGGGGTGTGTGTAAGTCACACCTATGCAGCCCTTCCCAACACCTATTAAGTATGGGTCCTTAGCAGTGGCCTTACTGGTGGAGTTGTGAAGTGGTTCTGATTTGTCTGGGGACTGGTGAAAGAGCAGCATGATCAATGGGAGGCAGTTTGTGCTTGTTGAGAGAGGGATTTCTATATATACATGAATGGCTTCCTCTCTCAAACCACCTTTCTTCTCTGTCTAATACAGGGATGGCGAACCTTTTTGGCACCGAGTGCCCAAACTTGGTGATGGGGGCGGTAGCAGCAGGCGGGGTCAGGATCGGCGGCAGCAGAGGAGCAGGGGGGCGAAGGCAGCAAGGGTGATGGGGGCAGCGGGTTCAGGATCACCGGCAGTGGTGGTGGGAGGGGCAGGGATGGCGGCAAGAGCGATGGCAATGGTGATGGCGATGGCGGCGGGGGGTTGGGATTGGCAGCAATGGGGGACAGGGATGGGGGTGAGGCCAAGGGCAGCAAGGGCGCCGGCGGCAGCAGGGTCAGGGTCATCGGCAGTGGCGGGAGGGGCAGGCATGGTGTCAGTGATGGCGTCAGGGAAGGCGAGGGCAGCAGCAGCAGGAGGGGGGGCAAGGGCTGTGATGGCAATGGCGATGGGGACGGTGATGGCAGGGTCAGCCTGGCACGCAACATGCTCCCTGTCCCCCACTTCCCCCTCTGCAAATTCCTCATGGCCGGTCCAGAGAAGGGGGAAGTGGGGGGCAGGGAGCATGTCGCATGCCAGGTGAAAGCTCTTTGCGTGCCACCTTTGGCACTCTTGCTATAGGTTCGCCATCCCTGGTCTAATATGTGCACATTCTCATCTTTGAATGAATGTCCTTTTTCCTTCAAATGAAGGTGCACTGCTGATTCTGGACCTGAGCTATTGCCCTTCCTGTGCTGGGCCATCCTCCTGTTGAATGGCTTTTTGGCTCCTCCAATGTAGGGCTCTGCACACTTCTCACTGAATTGGACTGCATATACTATATTACTCCTCTTGTGTCTTGGTATGGTCTTTTCAGCTTCGCCATACTTGCTGACCGATTGTGAAGCAACACTACTTTGCTCCCCCTTTTACCTTTGCCTCTGCTTGTTCTGCCATGTAGGAAATGGGATGACCAGCCAAGACAGCTGTGTCTTTCCTCTCTTCGGCACTCAAGCTAACCAACCACGACTTGTAAGTTCTATTTTCTAAGATGATCCACTGAACTGTTCACTCTTGGTGCTTTGTGGCCTTTAGAGCTCGTGATCCTAAAGCAAATAAAACAATGTAAATAGAAATAAGGGTACTTGATGAGCTGCATGTTACTGCACGAAGCAACAGGTGTATGAGCTGATATTTTCTTCTCTGAATCTAATTTAGGAGTCTGAGTCTGAACAAAATGAGTACACTCTAATGAAGCCAAAAACTACAAAAAGTATCCATGTCTATATAGTCTGTCAATTAACAGAAATGAAAAACCAAAATAAAACAGCTTTTCTTCACATGAAACAATAAACCTATTAGCTCTGATAATCAATTAAAAATATTAGACAATCAGGCAATCACAGATGTAGAAGATTATCTTCCTTTAAGGCATTATAAATCACATCCTTCCTTAAATCTCTCCATTCCTGATATTCTAATCCTCTTCTCGGGTATCATTTTCATTGCTAAAACATACTGTTTGCCAATCGGTTTATTAAGGTTTGTCCTGATGGTGCCAAAACAAATGCTCTTGTTCGAAGATAAAAGGGAGCCTAATATTAAGATAATAATTTCACATCTCTGCTTGCCGATCCTAAATATGGGATAAATTGGCACGTAGAATCTCTGAGGTGAGATAGAATTCATATGTCAATAGTCAGTCCCTTTGAAGTTGGACCATGTTGTTTCTTACTATGTTAGGCAATTCATATCTTTTGAATTACATCGCCAGGGAGATTACACTTTGGAGAAATAGCTACTGCATGGAGCTAACTTGCTTCCCAAAACTTTTTATAGGAGTTTAAGGTTATTTACTTTTTAGCAGTTGCTTGTGACACAATTTGTGACACATTATTACTTCAGTGTGTTAACCATCTAGCTGCCTGCCCTACAGGAACTTTAATAGCAGATTACTGGAAAGATCCAGGAATTGCAGGGATAATATCATAGACAATTAAAAATCAGTATCCACCGAAATATCTTAAAATTGCATGTTTGTTAGCAAATATGTCAGCCAGCTACACCTGAGTTAGAAAGTCATCAGTTCAATCTGCCCATCCTAGTGTTCTCTCTTTCTTCTTCCTGAACCCCAATTTTTAAAAATGTGTATGCATTTGCTCTCCCCCATACCTCCACCACAATATGTACAAGTACCATAGATTAAAAATGCAGTTTTTTAAAGAAACAAACAAGCTAACAAACAAAAATAACCACCTCATTTTATGAATATGGGTTATTGTGCTTCTGAATGCACAATTCAAAATGCCAGGAAACAGCCTGATAGAACTGCACAATATTGTAACCACATTGCCTGCAGGAAAAACGCTCCTAAGCTTTACATAGGAAAGGGCAGTCTGAAAGTTGACAGCATCAATGGCAGTAATCAAGATAGTCTATAACAGGGGTGGTAAACCTTTGGCGGTCCAGATGTTTTGAACTACAACTCCCAGAATTCTGAGCCTAGATTGCCAATGACAAAGGACTGTGGGAGTTGTGGTCCAAAACATCTGGAGTGCCAAAGGTTCGCCACCACTGGTCTATAGGATACTCTCTTGTAGAGATGGGCACAACCAGAAAAAATTACGTTTCGAGTTGTCGTTTGTCGGGATGGGCCCGTTTCGGGTTGTTTCCGTTTGTCGCGGAAATTTCCAAAAATTTGTCGTTTCCGTTTCCGTTTGTCGTTTGGGTTGGGGTTGGGGTAAGTGGGCTCTGGGAGGCACCTCTCTGGGTGCCTCTGAGTTGACCCAGAAGGGAAGGGAAACGTAACGCATAGCCGCCGCGTACCATACATTACATTATGTTAGGGTTGGGGAGTTAGTGTGACAGAGGAACCTCGTCAGCGCTTCTCTGACTCACTGTTAGGGTTGGGGGGGTAGTGTGACAGAGGAAGCTCGTTGGCGCTTCTCTGACTCACTAAGAAGTACTGGCGTACAGGTTACGCTTAGGGAGGGAGTGGGTCTGGAGTTGGAGGCACCTCTCTGGGTGCATCACTCTGACCCACTAAGAAGGGAAGTGTACTTGCGTACGAATCTGGGTTAGGGTTGGGGTTAGGGTAAGGGCTAGGCTTAGGGTAATGGTTAAGGTTAGGGTGGGTTAGTGGGCTGCACCTCTGGGTGCCTCTGGCCCACTAAGAAGGACAGTGTACTGGTGTATGGGTTAGGGTTAGGGTTAGGGTTAGGGTTAGGGTTAGGGTTAGGGTTAGGGTTAGGGTTGGTGGGCTTTTTATGCCCTCTCTGGCACATCCAGAAGTCTCAGTCAAAACCTGGCCATGAGATTGGTGGAATGGCTCCAAAAATTTGCATGGTCCCATCCCATGGCCAGCCCGTCATTGCGCGTGCGCAGGTGTAAAAAAATAAAAATAAAAATAAAATAAAATAAAATCAATGGAAACGTTTTATTGCAAGAAAAACCCACTGCTGCTACTATAAAAAATCAGACATTTAAAATACCTAATTTTCACATGTTTCTGTGGTGCTTTGGTGGGTTTTTGGGCCACAATTTTAAAAAAAATTATTGCGGTCGCCATTTTGGATCCCTCCCACCGCATGGCAAATGGAGATGACGAGGATGCCCCCCCCCCAGCCTGGTACCAGCAGCCCAGGACAGGTGAGGGGGGGAAGACCGGGGACCCCCCCCCAGAAACCACCCCTCTCTGGTAGGTGCCCTCACTGAGGCAGGCATATTTTTGCCTGCTTTTATGGCCAGGAATCGGGTTTTTTTATTTTTAAAACTTTTTTTCTGTGCTGCTTGGCATCGCGTGATCGCCGCGATGCCATGAACGACAACGACAAATCAGACCCAATTTATCTTTATCGGGTCGGGTTCGAGCTGGAGCGGAGTAATTCTCGTTACCGTTCCTCGTTAGGTAACGGAAACAACGAACGGAAACAGAAGCGAGGATTTCGCCGAGTCGTGCCCATGTCTACTCTCTTGTTTTCTATAGGATACTCTCTTGTTTTCTTTACCAATCACCAAGTGACACCACACAAGGGAAAATCCTAGAGGTTGGATCCTTTTTTCATCTGTTAACCACTTATTCTACAGTCGAAGTGGAGGCTTCCAAATTCTGAGCAGAACCTACTAGAAAAGAAAATAGGAAGAGGGGACAGTAGGAAGGGAAAACAATATAATATGAGTTATTTTTGGTTTGCAAAATCTGATCAAAAAGGTTAATGATAGGTCATTTACTCAGTCACCACACATCCAAAGTTACTTGCTAGCACATAACATCTTTGAAATTTTTAAAAATTTCTGGGATAAGACAGGTGCACTGCTTGGGACCATGAGAGCATATAGGCACCAAAGCACTGGTAACAATGAGGAGCATACCCAGATACAGAGCAATGCCCCCAGTAATTTTACACTTTAAATGAGTGAGCTTCTGAATATTTATTCTCTATTGTTTTTGGAAACATCTTAATGTATTTACAACCAGATATAAAATCCCTTTGCCAGCATGAATTCCTGTTTGGCTATGAAGGTGTTACAGATGCAGTTCAGTTTGGCAGATTCAAACAAATCAAACAAACAATCAAACAAAAAGAAATAACAGGACTAAATTTTGAAGTAGTTAAGGCATTATATTTATGAGATTAACAGCTCAATACTATACATATCTTTTCAAAGGTATGTTCCAGTGTGTTTAGTGTGTCTAATTTCCAGGTAAGGAGAAATCAGATTTCCAGTGTAAGGCTATAATCCTGTATCACATTCTGGGAGCTGCTCAACACTGATTTCAACCTATTTATCTCAACCCAGAGATCCTCATGAACTCAAATTTGTAGACAATTGTATGCATTCATTTTAGTGGAGATATATTTACATGTACAAAGTAAGGTGCCTCCCTTGAAATGAATTGAAACAAAAGTGCTTTGCAACCACTAGAGACATTTTATCTGGAAAACTGTGGACATGTTCATCAAGATAAATTTAATGGAAATCATTGATATTTATGCCTACCAGCAAGAGTGGTTGGATCCATAAGTGGATTGTTACTGATTTTCTATTTTGCAAAACACCAAGAATAGCTGGAATGCACAATATCAGGAAAGTAAGGAATGCACATGAGATTACATTTATGCTTATCTAAGGGCGCTTTTACATGAACTTTAAAATCCGCTGGCAACTTAAATTCGGACCAGAGATTGTGAGGTTTTGTTCTGCTTCCTGTGTTCCACCCTTCCACTCTATTGCTCCTGTCTGTGGTGAGGGGAGGGAGAAAAACAGGGAGAGAAAAAAAGCAGGCTCACCTCCATCTGCCGTCGGAGCAGCCCCATAGTGATTCCTATATGTTAAAGGGGCGGCAGGGACAACAAAGCAAACAAGGTGAGGAGAGCCCGGCATCCACAGCTTTACATTCCGCATCGGAAAATTTTTACCTCCGGAGACCAGGTACTTGTAAAATGCGCTGGGACGTGCTTGGGTGGGCATGGTCGTACTTAATTTTTTTTAAAAAGTCTGCAGCTGGTGGGAAAACAATTTTAAGCTCTGCATCTGGAAGCCCTTTGCATCGGATTTTAGGGGTCGTGTAAAAGCAGCCTAACTCTAGGATGCATCCACAAGTCTTAACATTGTGCTATTCCTTGGTTGCAAAAAAATTTGCTGTATTTATTGAACCATGTATCTTTGTATCTCAGTGCCATCCACTATATTTTTATAGACCACCTGCCTATACTGTACACGAAAAGCATTTTTTTTTTACAATGAATACAGCAGAGCAGCTGTAATCATGATTTCATGTTTCCTTTCTTAACAAAGGGAGGGCTGGCATAATGCAGTGACAGAGCGCTAAGTGATCTGAATGTAGAAATCCCAGGTATGCAGAAATTTTAGCCCCTTTCTTCTTCTCTGGTTAAAGGCAATTATGGAGCTGAATATGTGAAAGGTATCTGCCGAAGATTGGTTCCTGCTTGCATGTGGATGTATTCCACATGAGTGAGAAGGACAGCCATTTTCAGGGTTCTGAGTCAGATACAGGAACACACACACACACACACACACACACACACACACACACACACACACACACACACACACAGCCCTCTGTAGTCTCATCAAGGGAAAACAACAAAGAAGGAGAGGTTCAGCACTCGCCTCTCCATGTACTGGAGAGAACTGGATAAGTAAGGATGGAAAAGGGCTTCAGATGCCTCTGATCTCAGCCATCACTGGGCTAAGAAAGGAAAATGACTATACTCGTTTTTGGTAATGTGAGCTCCTGAAATAATTTGTGAGTGTGACAAAAAGGAATTAGTTAAGTGATGGACTGGCTATGTATTCTGATCTGGAAGATACATTCTAACCCACTCATGACATGTGTGCACTAGACATAAATATATTGTGACATTTAAAATGTGATATGAAAGCATATGGAGACTCTTGCAAAATACAATGGATGGATGTGTTTTATATCATTTGCCTAGAGACAGCTGGGAAGACTTGGAAGAAAGGGCTGTAACTATAAATACCATTAATATTTTGCCCTTTATTGCCATTTTTTCTCTATTGATAGAGAACATCTTTTACTGCCCAAAGCTTACAAATGCCTATCTAGACTATTCTTTTCTTATCTTACCTTAAACACTATACATACTCAAAAGTAGTGGTAAAGCTCTTATGAATATTGAATTGAAAAAGTATTAGAATTATGTTGATATTCTGATCTAACCTAAACATTCCCATATAGTTTATAAGTTTGTTTTTAAAAGTGTAATTTGTAAAGGAATACTTTAGAACTACCATATGTGGGTTGTGATTTGAAATGATACAAAATGTTCATGCACCAACACAGGGCAGCAGAAAAGGGTAGATTGCAATAAAGCTGTCTAAAATTCGTAAACTTACCCAACAATTCACTAAGTGCATTTTTAAAGTCATGGCAAAGCAGTCCTTGGGGTCGTGAGCTGGTACTTGGAATACTGTCGCAATAGTACGGAAAGCAGTGCCCTCATGGAGAAAAAGAAATTAGCAGCAACATGAGGCCATTTTTAACTAATTTAAACTTGAGGGCAAAATAATCAATTCATTGGAGTGCATTGGAAAAGGCAGTCCTTCAGAGAGATAGCAAATGGTGAAACTATGAAGACAAAGTTGTTCTTTCAACTGAGTCCAGAAATGGACAAAGATAGTGATGTCCCAGTGTGGTGCCTAAATCTCTGGAGCAGGTTTTACAGGGGCAGAATCGTCAAGGGAAAAAAGGTTACTAAAACTGGACTCTCCCTGTTCCACTGACATACACCTTCATTCAGTTGCATGGTGCCATTTGAAGCTCACCCAGTATGCCTTGATCTCTATTAAAAGAGATTGGGTTCATAAGTGTTTCACTTCAGTGAGTAGCATGACGTTCCCATCAAAAAGGCATAGATGTTCCTATTCATTTTTCCTTGAGTGCTAACACTGTGTTCAGTGTGACTTACCTATACATGAGATGAAGACTGTAGTGTTTACCCCTTTTTTGCTGGGGGTGGTGTGGGGGGATCGTGACATTCACAAGACCATTAAAAATTAATATTTCATTTGATGATCTCTTGCTCTGTGATATATAGAATGACCATCGAAAATTAAAGTAACAGGACTATCTTCTTTTGCAGATTGATTTGTTACATTTATTGTTGATTTAATCTTATATTGCATTATATTATTGCTTCTATTTATCAGTAATCCCCAATCCTTTTCGGTTCATAATGTCCTTGACTTACGGACTGCTGTCTGCCGCTTCCCCAGTATACCCCCCTTCCGGGGGGGGGGGGTTAAGGAAGGGAGGGAGAAGCCTAGTCTACGTAGCACTTAGAGGAATTCCTGGGAAGTATTTATGAAGATCCTGTGGCATCCGCAGCAGTGCATAGTCTGGGAACCACTGGTATATGATGTTTGCTAAACTACTTTAGGAATTTTGAAGTATACATTTATTTATTTATTTATTTATTTATTTATTTATTTATTTATTTATTTATTTATTTATTTATTTATGAGGTGTTGGTATACATTTGGTTAATGACATTTTCATGATATAAACCTAACATATTTGGGCAGATGGCCATTTTGCTGCATCCAAGATCCATATGGAAAACAGGCTTAAACGTTTTGTACATCAAGGAAGGACCGTGTCACCATCAAGATTTCAGGATTTCCCTCCCTTAGTTGATGGAAGTCCACGTACGTATTAACATGTGGGTCAAACCAACCTAACTTAGCTAATGGTAGCAGCAGGCCAGGACCTCAGCCTATACAGGTAGTTGTGCAAGCATGGAAAACTTAATTTTTGGGATAACAATTCATAAATCCCTCTTCCCAACACGGGTGATTCTAGGAACTGTAGTTCAAAAAGTATTTTTAAAAGAAAAAAATGACATATTTTATGTTGTTGACTTTTGGCCAAGTTTGTCACTTCTTCTTGTCTTTTAAAAGAGGAGTGTGGGCCAAAATTCTTGATACACTTTGGGAGGAAGTACATCGAATTCTATGCACACGTTCTTCCCATGTGTACTGATTTGGGTGGGAGTTCTACTTCATGCGGAGGGAATTCCTTCCTAGGAAATAGGTAGAGGTCTGGGCTGCTAAGGTTCGGCCCTCGTGACAATCATGGTTGCTCAAACTGAAATGACATCCTTGGAAACAAAACAAGTACCCGATCATGTCATCATTTGACAGCCTTGACAGTAAGTGGGCTGGTGAAGAGTGGCTGGCACGTGCGCTCTGCTTCCAGATCAAACTTCTTTAATGGCCACTTAAAGTGACCTCCGTGGGATGGTTTACAAATGGAAAGGAAGACGATGGAAGACAGTCCTCCTGGTCTAACTCATTTCAGGGAACCAGAGAAAGGCTCCTCCACCCCCCCCCACCCCTTCTCCAGCAATTAGCACCGTCCCTCCCTTTGCAAAGCTGTTCACAGCAAGCATGGCCATATCTTCATGACATACTCAAATTTCAAAGACGACCCTCAGAACCAGCTGCAGCACAAGAAATCAGGCAAATTTTTCTGCAGAAGATATAATGCCAAGCCTTTTGAAATGAAAGCTGGGGCAGGACTAGTAGAGATTAATGCAGAGAGGAAAAACTGCTTCTTGTTTGATAAGCCACAGATGTCCGCTTGATTTGTTGAGGAGGTTGACAGTTGGTGATGGTTTGCAGCTTGGGGTTTACCCCTCACCCACATACTGAGCTGCTGTCTTTTGCCAGCCCAGTATACTAGAAGTGTGTAACAGACAGTTAACTGCAGTAGGCCTGGCAAGAGAGGGGATCCTACTTTAGCTCTCATAAGGAAGCATGAGTAGAGATGGGCACGAAATGAATTTTTTATTCATTTCATTATTTGTTTTTTGTTTCGTTAGGGAACGAAATGAATAACAAAGGGACCCATGAAAGAAAAACAAAACAAAACAAAATTTCATTTGCTTTGTTTTTTGTTCTGGTGTACTAGCGCCTCTCAGCTGGGAAGCACTGGGCCCAAGACAGCGCTTCTCAGCTGAAAAAAAAAGAAAAAGAAAAAAGCCCCGCAATGGGGACTCTTTAAAATAATAACCCCCCAAAAAAATAAACATGTCCCTCGGCCGCACCCAGCCAGAAAAAAATGAAACAAAAAGTTTAAAAAGCAAAACAAAACAAACAAACCACGTAATGATTTTTTTTAAAAAAAAACATTTTTTTAAAAAAAATCATTTCGTATTAATGAAATGAAACAGGGGCCGGGGCAACGAATAATGAAACAAAACGTTATTTTGGCATTTTGTGCCCATCTCTAATAATGACCTAAATCCTATTGGGCAGTAACGCAGCTGGGATAGCTTTGGCCTCCCAACAGGAGGCTGTGTGTATGTGTTTTGTCGTTACAGTCATGATCGACTCTTTGTGACTCCATGTTCATGGAGTTTTCTTAGCAGGAATACAGGAGTAGTGTGCCGGTTCCTACTCCAGGCACCTACAGCACCTGGTATTCCCTGGTGGTCTCCCATCCAAGTACTAACCAGGGCAGACCTTGCTTAGCTTCTGAAATCAGGCGAAATCGGATGTGCTTAGGCCATTTAGGCAGGTCCAATCTTTAGTGTCCTTCCACAAGCAGGCCAAGAAACCACATTTGAACTCCACTCTCACTCTGTTTCTACTTTTCAGCCTTCTCTTTACAACATTCCACAGGCTGTCAATAGCCTAGCCAAATGGTCAGTGAGAGGGTGGACAGAGGAAGTTGAAGTGTGATGCAAAGGCAGCTAGTTCAGGGAAAGTTTAAAGGGAGTACAAATGTAGTATTCCCTTACAGTAATATGTTATGTTATGTTATTTAAAATATTTTACCTTGCTGCTTAGCAAGGTGGTTACATCATGAAAAGATAGTATTTATGTTTTTGTATGTATTTGATTTATTATTTTTGCTTTGTTATCAGATTTAATCATGTTTGATTGGTTAGTTTCATTTTTGCTTATACATTGTATATTGTTTAATTGTATTATTTATTGTATCGTCCATGTCTTAACTTTTGTAAACTGCCCATAGCAGTCAGATGGTGTGGTATAAAAATCAAATAACTAAATAAATAAATACAATATGAATTTTTAATTCGCTTCATTATTCATTATTCATTTCGGTAGCTAACAAAATGAATAACCAACCAAACCATCAAATGAAAACAACATGAAACAAAACAGAAATTTCCATTTCATTTCATTTCGTTTTTCATCCCCCCCACCGTCTGCTACCTTGTCGCCTCCAGCCTCCTCACCTGGAACTCTATCAGTGGGCCAGGAGGGGGAAAGAAGCCCCGCATCAGGGACTTTTAAAAATAAAAATAAATAAAAATAATTTTTAAAAAGTCCCTGTGGGCCAGCCAGTTTGGCCTGCAGGCTGGTGGGCCAGGAGAAAAATAATAAAACCAGGGTGCGCAGCAGCTAGCGCCTCTCAGCTTTTTTTGAGGGGGGTGAAGCCCCTGGCCTCAGGGACTTTTAAAAATAAATAAAAAAATTAAAGTGTTGACCTGGCCTCTAGGGCTGTCTGGTCGGCGCTGTAAAAAAAAGTGCGGACTCAGCCCCTGGGTCGTCGTCAGCAGCACCAGTGGCAGTCCCCTGGCACCATTGGCATCATTCTCCTGGCAGCGGCGGTGGTCCAGATAAGCTAAAACAGTTCATTTTGGTTCGGCTCGTACGAATTTTTGTTTTAAAAATTCATACAAAAAGTATCAAATAGATACCACACTAAAAGACAGTTTAAAAAAAAGCAACACCAAAAGCACATTCAGAGCAATATGGCACAACCATCCATTTAAAAATCTCCCTCAGGCAGACAGGCATTGAGGGAAAGCTTATCTGAAGAGAAAGTGCCTGCTTGCAGAAGGGTGGCAAAGATGGGGCATTCCTAGCCTCTGTGGGATGGAGTTCCAAATTCTGGAAGCAGCAACAGAGAAGATCCTCTCTCATACCCTCTGAAATACACCTCTCCTGATTATTTTAACACTTGGGCAGACTCATAAAGAAACACACAGTCCATGTTTCCAAACACTTTGCAGAGGCAACCCCACCCAGAATGCATTGCAGTAATCCAGCTAGGATGCAGCTAAGGCATGTGTCACCATGGCCAGATCACAACTCACCAGAAACTAGTTTTAACTGTGCCCAGGCACTCCTGACCACCACTGAAACCTGGGCATCCATGCTCAAAGACAAATCCAGGAGCACCCCTAAGCTGTGCACATGTCTTTTCAGTGGGAGTACAAGCCTATCCAGTACAGGTGGCACCTGTGCATCTTCAGTACTATCAACAGTAAACTCGGTATCCTTTATTATGGTATCGTTTCAGCTTTGTAAATAGTGTGCTCTCTTGTTAAGGCCCACTTATAATTATTTAGTAATGGATCTGCGGATTCTTATAATGCTTCTACCAAAACATGGGAAACACACAGAAACCCTTTCCTCTGTTGGTATTCTTTCATTTCATGAATGTTAGTTTTGAAGCAGAGAAGAGGTAAGGACATATTTGTTTATTTATTAAATTTGTATACTGTCCAACCAAGTCTAAAGCACTACTCAGGATGGTTAACAGCAAATCTAAAGAATACTGTCTATCTACACCCCCCCATTTCCAAATACAGTCACACAATATTAAATTATGGAGCCTAGACAGAACAAGAAGCTGTGAATGACAGCATCAGGGTGAAATAAAACCAAATTCCCACTTTCAGGAAATTAATCAAGAATGAGTCTTGATGAACCTCATGGGGAAGCCTATTCCATAAGGATGGTACGATGAGAACTTTCAATTCCTAATAATAACCTTTCATGTTTTTATAGGACTGGCCACTTGCAATCAATAGGCTTAAGAGGATTGGGTAGAGTGATCTGGGGTTCTAAAATTCTGACATGCAACACGGACCCACAAACTTTGCACATAAATACGAGTACCATGAGATAGAAACCCTGAAATATAAAAACCCTTGGCCCGAGTAAAAAAAAATGGCTTATATACCCACTATATCAATGTATTCAGCTTCTCTGCATTGTGTATCTCTCAAATCTCTTTATCCTTTATAACTCTCAATGGATTCTCTAGCAGGGCTCTGCTTCTGATGTCTTTGAAGTATTATTGTTTCTAATCCTTGGCCTTAATGGGCTAAATTCAGTTGTTATTCCCAACACAGGAAGCTCCTTAGATTGAGTTCAGCTAGGCTGTATTATCAGGTGTGAACTGGGTTGGTTCTCCAGGGTCTCAGGAAAGATTCGTTCCTGGATATCCCCGATTTTCCCTCAAAATACTAGATATTTTCTGGTAGTCCTCCATCTCAGTACTCACCTGCCCCAAATTCATTCAGCCTTTGAATTAGACAAAACTGGGTATGTTCTGGGTGCTTTGATTATCATTTTGTTGTTTAACCTGTAACTTCTTGAGCAGTACAAAAATTTTGGAGCACAGTTCAGGATTTGCTTTCCTTTGTAAGTAGTTGGACGCTAATTAGCATTTTGTAATAGTCACCTTTATCTAAATCTGTGTTTCCCAACAGGACCCCCAAGGGGTTCACAATGTATTTTCTCTGTGTTTTCTCGGTGTCTCTCTCGCTCTCTCTCTCTCTCTCTCTCTCTGTGTGACAGATCATCTTATATGCATTGTTGCCCTTGTTATTCTTCTTTCACCTTTTGAATGATCCATACGGTTCCTTCTAGCTCTGAACTTCCATGGTTATTATTCGTATTATTAAAATGCCTTTTTGCAAATGTCGTGGGGACACTGCAGATTACAGGCAGCAGCACCTCAAGATGCTTCTGCCTCTATTTCCTTCTTTTTGTCCTACTCCTCCTTCCTTTCCCATTCTGTCCCTCTAGAGGTCAGGTCTCATCACAGCACTGGTCATCCAGTACACAGCAAAAAAAGGACTAAAGGAATACTGGACCTGGTTTCTGCCACTCCTCACATCCTTTTACAAGTGGAAAGAAAAACAAGGGTGCAATGAGTGGTATGGCGCCAACAGTAGGAAGTGAGACATGTTTGCCTATGTGGAAGCTGATGTTCAACCATCTTTAGTGAAGACCAAGAGAATGAACTACATATCTAGAAGAGAGACAAGATGGGGTTTGTTACCACTGGCTAAGACAGAGAGAAATGTCTTGGAGGATGTAAAGTCAGCCAGAGAGTATAAGTCCAAGAAGAAATGACACAGCAGGTAGTGCAAAGATGGCATTGCATCAGGGGAACTTAACTACCTTTCTCTACTGCCCCTTACAGGCCGATAATTACATGTGCCAGCAGGGCTTCACATACCTTTCTTTTCAGAGAATGATGCTGAGGGAAGGCATTGCCTTCAGCCTTGGAGGAAGCCTTATGCAGCCCAGCTGAGGCCATGAAGGTCAAGGAAGAAGTGCAAAAAGAAAACTGTAATATAGCCGGTCTGATGAAACCAGACGATGCCCAAAGTGAAAAATTCAGCTCTTTATTCCATGACACAAACACAGGTTGCAAAGGGATAAAAATAACTGCTAAAATGGCCCAAGGGCCTGTTTATATACACTCCCAGGATATCCCTGTGGCAGGCCATTGGATGGTTTAAACAGCCTGCTGGCCCCCAATTGGATAGGCCAGAATCCTGCCCTTCAGTTATTCTCTACCCCCTGGCTGGGGGTAAGGTAATTTTGGAGCCTTCCTTTCTATTTATTCATGTATTCCAAACTCAGGCAATTCAAGGCTTACACTAAGAACACAACAAAAACTGAACCTAAGGTGGATTCCCGATAGAAACAGTCACACAAAATTATTTCCCCCTTGCATCCCTATGGTCCGAGCTCAGTAATTTATAGAAAGGAGTTGTGAAAGCAGAGTTCCCAGGGTTTGGCAGCTTGTGGACTAGGACAGGGAGTGTCTCATCCCTAAAGGTCAAGAGCAGGTTGCCCCAGTTACAAGTCAGTCATCACTGAGGGCAAAGATGGGGGGGGGATAGAGAGGAATTTATGGAGAGAGGAGACTGTCCATTTGACAGGCTCCCCACCCTTGTTCTGAAGAAAGTGCATCTTGCCTTATGACTCCATCCATACATATGTAAGTTTTGTGCTGCGTTTTGGAAAAATAAAGCATGGGTAATACATATACAAAAATGCACACAATAGAAAAAACTGAACATTTAGGAAAGAAGAAACAAAACCTTACAATCTCATGTGAAGAAAGACTAGAACAAGAATGAAAGCCAGGTTCATAGAAATGCAAAGAGGTTGAGATGAAAAGTTATTCATATCATTAGGAAAGGTTTTTAGTTTACCTGTAGATGAGCACAAATAAATGTACTGTCACTAAAACACTTCTTGTAAACAAATATTTAAAAGGTGTTGTTTATTATTTGTGGTCTCTTGTCACGTGATTGTAGAGTATCAGTTTACCCCATTAATATTTGAGGAACTGAGCTTATAACCTGGAGATTCTCTGAAAGAACTTGTAAAAAAATTCCTTAAAATCACGGCACAGTCTTAAATCTGGGTGTCTAAAATGTCAGCAGTAACAATGTTACATAAAACCAAAGCAGTTAAAAATGAATCAGGGGGAAAATGTAATTTATGTCTGTATAATTAGTAAGGCTTTAATACTGAAATGTATACGGAATACAGAAATAAAGCCACAAGGTCATTTCACACCTGCAAAGCATGTGGAATTCTAAGCAATTAAAAGCAAGGAATAATGGAGAGGAAATAAAATCCTTGTTCATTTATTTTGTCAAGACCAAAGTTGGAGGGAAGGATATCTGGTACCCAACATATTTAGTCCAAGATGATCTTCAGCTAGAATGCTTGGTTACAAAGGAATTTGGGGGTAACAATGCCATTGTTCATTTTTTATAATCTTACGATATTCATTAAAATGGTGCATATAGCCAAATATAGTTTTAAAACAATTTCCTCCCCCCCCCACACACACAAAGAAAAGCCGTCATGGTTCCAGGATTTGGGGACAAGGGGCCTGTTTATTATATATTCATTGCATTTATATCCAACTTTTCCTCAAAGAAGCTTAAGATGGCATAGATGGCAACATAATTCATTCTCACAACAACACTTCCTGAGGTAGCTCAGGAAGTATGAGTGGCCCTTAGTCACGTATTACGCTTCATAGCAGTGGTTCTCAACCTGTGGAACACCAGATGTTCCTGGACTGCAACTTCCAGAAGCCTCCACCACTCACTGTGCTGGAAGGGGTTTCTGGGAGCGGTGGTCCAGAAACATCTGGGGACCCAGAGGTTGAGAACCACTGCTTTATAGCCACATTAAGTATATAAATCCAGGTCACCTCAGTCCTATTCAGATACTCTAACAACTAGAGATGGGCACGAAATGAACTTTTAGTTTGTTTCGTTATTCATCATTTGTTTTGTTATGTAACGAAATGAATAACAAACCCCAGAGTGGATTTAGAATGAAATGAACCAAACCGAAAAAATTTGTTTTGGTTCGGTTCATTTCGCTAATTATGGCACTGGAGATGTCTCCTACCTGGTGCTGGTCCTGGAGGTCTGGTCTCCCTGGCTTCAGGGAGGGCGACCAGAAAAAAAAAGCCAACGGCCCTCGCTACAACTGTAGTCAGCAGCCATGTGGTCAGTAGTAAAAAAGAAAAAGAAAAAAGAAAAAGAATTGCCGACCCAGCCCCAGGGGTGGCCAGGTTGGTGCCCTAAAATCAAGGGGGGGGGAACCAGCACTGACCCGGCCTCCGGGGCCGTGCGGCCAGTGCCTGGGGGGGAAGGAGTGCCAACCCGGCCCCAGGGGTGGCCGGGTTAGCACCCTAAAAACAAGGGAAAAATTAAAAAATAAAACCAGCACCGACCAGGCCCCAGCGGCCGTGCAGTCAGCACTTGAAAAAAAAAAGCTGTAGCACGGGCCAGGAACCCGGAAGTGAAAAATATATAAAAATAAATAAAATAAAATAAAATAAAAGGATTGCCCCGCACTGCTGCCGCTACCCAGTATGATGATGAGGATGATGTTAAGGATGAGGATGCTGCCAGTCCAGTTTGTGCAGTTGCAACATCTGTGGGATTTTAATTTTATTTTTTTGAATTTTTTTCTTCCCTGCTCACTGTCAAATTGATTAAATCGCGCAAAGGGGAAAAAATGAATAACGAATCAAGGAACCAATGAAATGATTATTTTCTACAAAATTGTTAAAAATGAAATGAAGTGAACAAAACCTAAAATGAACAGAACCAAAATGAATTGCCATTTTTTTTCGGTTCGTGTCCATCTCTTCTAACAACTACACAGCGCTGGTAGGGTGGAAGGCCTTCCATCGACCACACCGATCTGACGGAGACAGTATATGCAAACTGAGATTCCTCTTAAGTGCATCTGATTGTTGTGGATCTTTTTTTTTTTTACAAAGCAGAAATGATGGCAAAATAATTTTGTAAATGGGGAAATAGACTGCTGATCCTGATATCCTGAGATACTCCAGTAAAGATACCATCTAGAGCCAACCCTGAAGAAAAATCCAGGCCACAGCCAAAAAGTGCTGCTCAAGCTTCCATGCAGGTTTTTCCTTGAACAAAAGGAAATCGTCTACAGATTTTTGATGTCTCTGAGACATGGGCCACCTAGAACAAACAGATAACTGCAGTACCATGAATAATAGGACAATAACCACCAATAAAATTTTGAATGTGCAAAAAAAAAAAAAAAGAATAAAATCACACTGGATTATCAAATATAAAATAAGAGTTTGTAATCAATATGCGTTGCAAATTGTCTTCTCCTTGAAAACATTATTGGCTGAATGAGGAACAAATATGAAAGGACTTCATGTCGGTGCTTCCAGTTACAATGATGTTAGGTAGCAGGGTCAAGAATCATCTCTATTTCAGGGTGTTGGTATCAGTTGTATAGTACAGGTTGCAACAAAACACCAGTCCCCTTCTATGCCCAGAAGGGTTGCCAGGACTTGAGTTCTAGCACAGTGGTGGTGAACCTTCGGCACTCCAGATGTTTTTGACCACAACTCCCAGAATGCCTAACCTGTATTGCCAATGACAAAAGACTGTGGGAGTTGTGGCCCAAAACATCTGGAGTGCCGAAGGTTCACCACCACTGTTGTAGCCCTATGGTTTTGGGGTTACACATAGCTATTATTTGGGGGTTGGCAAATGACAACAAAACTGATTGAATAACTAATAACTTAGAAATGGGGGATTGGACTCAATGGTTTCATAGGCTCCTTCCAACTCAATTATTCTATGATTGCAAGTATTGTGTGGACAATGAGATACCCCAAATCTGTTCTTTCCAACCACAAAGTCTTAACTGCATTCCAATTGTAACTTAACAAAGGAAATGTTGCTTCTTTTTAGGAATGACTTCAATTTGATTCCTGGTGCTTACATAGTTATGGGGATATGGTCTCACTGAATGTGAAAGGGGGAACATTATTGGGTTTAATTGCTAGCCTGCACTGCTCTTTCACTATTTATTTGACAACAAGCTGGAAGGGAATAAACAAACTTTGCACTGTAGTTCAGCAGCTTCTACAATCCAAGTGCTTTTAAGAATTGGTAAAGCAAAGAGTTTATTTTAAGAATTACAAATATAGAGACAACATTGGCTATATTTTGGTGACAGCAATTCAGTCACTCAGTACCTTTGGCTGGCATCATAAATAATGGGGAGGGTTGGATTTTTCTTTAAAATAACTGGCAGTCCTGATCTGCCCAGGCCCCTCCTGAATTCCAACCCTGCCATTACGGATCTATTTCAGTCCCAGACTTTTTTTAAAAAAGCACCTCCTTAAATGAATCTTCATCTGCCATGTGATTTTTTAAAAATGACTATATAAATCAACCCAAAGTATAAGCAAATAGGGCATTACAATGAATTGCTCATGAATGCATCAAAGACATGCTGATCCTGAAGTTATCTTAAGGACATGAAAAGGGAACTCAAAAACAAGCCTCATTATGCATACAGCAGGCGTTCCACCAAATCCAAAATGAAGATGGCAAATATCAAGTGAGATCAATTTGGCAGCAATTGTGCTAAAGAGGGATTTTCCAAGCTTGGCTGCTAACCGGAGATTCCTTACTTTGGATCACATTGCTTGTAGATTACAAAATTGGCCGCAGAGTAGATGCCCTGCTCAAATGACAGATCTGTCCAACCCGTGCAATGCCGAAAGAAACTGGGGCATGTTTTGTAAACCAGAGCTAATATTTTCCATCTGTACCTAAGAACAAGATTGATGAAGGACATAAAGAATTGCCTGCAATGGTAATGGGCTGAAAAGGAAGCCACAAATGAGAAAGGGGGAAAGAAACCAATGTTACATTTTAATTTTTTTCCTTCGTCCTCTCTTCCATTTCATATTGTCTAGGAATATATATGCACACATGCAAGAAAATGCTGCAGATACTGGGGAAAAGAAATAATTATTCCAAAAAGTCTCTTCTACTTTCCATTTCACTTTATACTTTTCAAGCAATTTTTGACATGCTGACCCGAAACAAAAGTAAGACTTTTTCTTGAGAATGCTGCAAAGATGTGGTCTTCAGCTTCATAAATAACAAAATACTTAATGGCTGTTGGGAAAGGTTGCATAGATGGGACTTTAATGCACCCTAGGCCATTGTCCACCTACAAGCCTATTCAGGCCATTGTCCAGTGCGTGAGCCTATTCAGACCAGGGTGATGTGAGGCCTCACCACTAATTTTCCTCAGATGATGAAGCTGCTTGGATGAGTAGCAAAATGTTTCAGTCTCTCAAGAAAAGAAAGTTGCCATGACTCAACTTCCAGATACTGTACTTGATGTAATGAAAAAGGAAATGGTTATGTATATGTATCAATGCATATATCTTAGCCAATCACCGAGCTTATGGGAGGGGCTATTGATGATAGATAGATAGATAGATAGATAGATAGATAGATAGATAGATAGATCCATGTTGTAAGTGGGGAGAGACAGCTGAGTGTTAATTGGTCTGGTGTCAAGTCCAGTAACTGGCTAGGGTCTGGTTAAAATAAGACACTGTGTTATTAATATGTTATTAATTTTAATAAAGCATGTGATTATGTCAACCAATGTTATAACAAGAACATTGAACATCTGATTGTATTATAATAAACCTTTCTTGTTTTTATTTTTAAACCATAAAACTTGGCGTCTCCCTCTTTAATATATGTGTCCAGTGACCGGGTGGTGGCAGTGTGGGCATTTTAGTATCATCACACTTGTAGTGAAGGTATTTTTAAGATTTTTTTTCACAACTTTTTAAATTATTATTTTTGGAACAGACATGTTTACTAATGAGGAGCCCATGAATGGCAATGAAGCATTTTACCTTTTACACATCTATGTGAAAATGTAAAGAGTTGAAAATGATTTCAGAGCAAGTAGTGGCAGATACACTGCCCCCCCCTTTTTTAGTGGCAGATACACGCATTTCTGAATGTCTTCATAAAAATCCCTCTCCCTGTTTTGCATTTCTGGGGTAGAGCCAGCTATGGGTGCAGATGAAACCTGGCCCTTTTGGGATGCCTTTCATTTTGAAACTAAGGATTCAGTTTCACAGTTGAAAGCTTTGCATCAGGTTTAACTTGCATGAAGATTTGAAAATATCTCCCCACATGAGATATAGCTAAGCTATGGATGGAAAGTGAACTTCTTTTAAACAACCATGAAAAGCTTATTTATGTTAACTCATTTATGAACATGGTTTATTTTGATTTTGAATATGTAAATGCTTCTTTTCAGAGTAATAGAACGTCTGCAGAGTTTCCTGAAAAGGGTGGTTAAGTATAAGAGGTTTTTAACTGCAGGATACCCTGCAACCCAAGCTCTTAAAAAAAATCTGCTTCCGTCTTTTTTTTATTTATTATTTTTAGAGTATTTTTACCCCACCTTTCTCTTGCCCCAATCCAGCACTATGTGTGCGTGTGTGTTGCGTCATTACAGTCGCGACTGACTCTCCGTGACCCCATGTCCATGGAGTTTTCTTGGCAGGAATACTGGAGTGGTTTGCCAGTTCCTACTCCAGGCGCCTACAGCACCTGGTATTCCCTGGTGGTCACCCATCCAAGTACTAGCCAGGGCCGAACCTGCTTAGCTTCTGAAATCAGGTAAGATTGGATGTGCTTAGGGCATCTAGGCTGCACTATGCCACATCTTAACAAATAAGAAAGATTGAGTATTAATTTTTTAAGTCTTAAAAAATGTTGAGGAACAAAGGCATGCGGTCCATAGTGTCTGAAGAAGATTTCCTTCCTATGGAAACAAAATAAAGCTCATCTTTCTCTCCTCTGCCAAGGCTGGAAATCAGCTTTTCCACCTGCAAATGTGATCATTGTCATTGCCTTGTCCTTCTCAGCTTGAGCCGGACTTCCCCCATCTTTGCCAACAATCTACCAAGCAGGAAGGAGATATGGAAGCAAGTTGGAGGCAGTAATTGTGGCAACTTGATCTCTTACACAAGGAAACAGCAACTACAGATGCAACTGTTGTGTTACCTTGCCCTCCTCAGCTCTAGCAGAACTTCTGCTGACCTTGCCAGCATCTTCTCCCAGAGCTCCTACACAGGAAGGTGTCAATCATGGGGACGTATGCCTCCATAGGACTTGGTGGGTGAGAAGGCAACAAAGCAAGAGGTCCTTAAGAGCAGCTTACAAAGTAATTCCATGAATGTAACAAAATTCACAGGATGCTAAACTGATTTATAAAAATCTAAACTGGGTCCCAATTTAATTCAATTATGGAGTTTTGCCCTAAGTCTAAAAGAAGGACTCTCATCTTATTCACTCATTTATGCTAGGAAATACACTCCACATGCTAAGGGAGGAGCACTGTATTCCCACAGTCCTCTGTCACTGGTCTTGTTATTCTAAAAATGTTCAGTGAATCTGAACAAGAAAGATGCTGCCACCATCCATGGAGGTTTCTCCTTGGAACACTGATCTTCTAAGGTTCCAGTACATGTGGAGAGTACCCAGGGGTCACACAATCTCTTCCTCCATACATTCAGGATACCACCATGCAATCCGGCAGAGATTAAAGGGTGCTCTATTTGCATGGTTCCCTAACACAAACACCTAAAGGAGATTGTAAGATATAGAACAATGGGATTTTCACTAACGAAGCACAAATAGAGATGGGCACAAATCGGTTTTTCATTTTTCATTTTGGGTCCCGTTTCGGTTCATTTTCATTTTTTGTGAATTTTTTGAAAAATTTTTGTTTCGTTGGTTCGTTTTTCATTTTTCGTTTTTACCCGCTTTTTGCGTGACTTAAAGCATTTCTGCACGTGGACCTCCCCCAACGCCCCAGACCAGAGGGAAAACACTAAAAAAAATGATGCTGGCAGAGGCACAGTATAGACTAGGTACACAGGGAGGCTGCAAAGGCAGTGACAGGCATTGCCCAGGGTGCAAGGCAGCCACAGAGTGACTGCACTGCGGGGCAGGGGAGGGTACTCACCGAGAGGTACGCACGCACACGAGGCTGCAAGAGAAATCTCTTCTTTCTCTCCCCTAAGAGCTAGGCTGCAGCCAGCAGGAACACAGAGACACACACCTGCCTGGCTGACCTAAAGTAATGAGTCGCAGAGACAGCAATCCCACCCTAATTCCCACTGCAGACTGCAAGGAGGACGGGGGCTGCCAAAGCTTTTTATGCCCTCTGTGGCTGCCACACCTACCCAGTCTGCAACCTGGGCATGCTATTTGTTGAAATTGTCCAAGAATTTACATGATCCCATCACATGGCTTACATCCATCTTGTGGCTGGAATCCATTTTGTGTCATCCTTAAAGGGAAAAGAAAAAATACATCACAATGGGAGAAAGACAAAACAAACATTTTAAGGACCGCAACCCCCTGGTAGGTAATAATTTCAAATAATTATCACTGCATTTTTATGGATGTCCAGGGTGTTTTAATACCCAAGAAATCATTATTAGGCATCTGGGAGCCATTTGGGGTTGATGTCCCCTAACTCCCCTTAAAGGAAAAAAAATACAGCGATCTGAGAAAAGACATAAATGCACGTTTTAAGGACCCCAACCCCCTGGTAGGTATTATCAGGCAGAATAAATAATTATCGCTGGGTTTTTAGGATATTCGGGACGTTTTTTAACATTTAAAAACAGCTCATTTCATTGTGCGTCACCATTAATAAAAACAAAATGTAACGAACCTAATTTTCGTGGTTCTGTTCAATTCATTCCAATTTTTTCACAATTTTCATTATTTGTTTTGTTATGTAACGAAACGAATAACAAATAACAGAATGAATTTTTTTTTTCATTTCATGCCCATCTCTAAGCAAAAACCATTTTGCATAGTCAGTCGTTTAGTGCCCATCTTCAGGTGGTTTTAGAAAGTACAGTGGTACCTTGTATAAAGGAATTAATTCATTCCAAATGAAATTATGTTAAGCAAATTTTCCTTTATACAAGTTTCCCATAGGAATGCATTGAAAACAGAGTAATCCCTAATTGCAACCATTTTTATGTTGTATGGATTCACCCCATAGGCGATTCTGTTAAGCAAATTTCCCCTATTTCTGGAATTTGTTTTATGTTGTACAGATTTTATGTTATACAAACTGTTTGTTATATGAGGGTCCACTGTAATAAGGAACCTTGAGAGAGTTACAAAAAACATATATTCAGATGTTGACACACTAAAAAGATTTAAATCAATCCATAATTATCAGTCCCTAATTAGAGGTGGAGATGAAACAATTTGGCCCATAGCAGAGAAATTCATCAGCACAGCACCAGAGGTGCCCCTTGTACCCTTTCTCCATTCCTGGGGCAACTGCCCCACTAACCTGTCTCCTTGTGTCAGCCTGGTCATCCTCCTGGCCTAGCTGTCCAATCCAGGTAGGAGCCAGGGCTTCCCTTTGCTGCTTCCTCAACAGACAGCCACTCAGACAAGGAGGCAGGATGGGGGAGATTGCCTATGTAGCCATGTGTTGGCTGGCCGCTGGAGTAGATGAAGGGAAGTGTGGGCTGCTGCCCTGACTGGGCAGCCAGACTAGCAGGACTATCTACACAGAGACAGGTTACTGGGGCAGCCCAGCCAAGGGGTGGAGACAGCGTATGCAGAGCACCTGTGCTGCACGCCAACACATGTTCAAAACTCAGGCTGAATTGTTCCATGGCCATCTCTATCCATAACTATAACTGTTTTACACTTACCAATAACTATTGCTGTTCACTGAACAATTATTAATGCAAGAGCAAATAATACATTTATAGACCACAAAAAAAATAAAAATGAACAATTAATAATTGCCATACAGTATTTGTGTTGGTCTCTTGAAGTCAATAAAGTCTGTTTTCTTACCAACCTTTTGAGACTTTGTCTCTCCTTCATTGGATGTTTTTAGTTTTGATTAGTTGTTCTAGCCTTCTGAGGTCAGTAGAATGAGCTCACTGGGGGACGGGTGGTGGCAGCAATGTGTGGCTTGCATAATTAAAAATTGTAAACCACTCAGAGAGTGCTTTAAGCACTATGGGGCAGTATATACACAGCACATTTTGCTCTTGCTTTTACCCTTTTGCTGTAACCTGCTCCCAACACCCTCAGGGACCACAGCCTTTATTTCATGTGTCTCTCCCAGCTCTTAACAGGAGGCTGAAGGCTAGATAAAAAGGTCCCATGGATGTCCCAACAGCACCTCCTACCTCAAGCTGAGAAAACCAGCACAACTAGAGAACTTGAGAGAAAGTGACGCTGCTCAGAAAAATCTTAGGAGTGAACATGCAAGTGGTGGCATGTATGTAAACAATATACTCCATTTCATCATTCATCCCTCTGAGATGCTGACAGGAAGGGACAGGTCACAAGGCCATTATGAGGTGGCTATTTAGGGAAGTCTGTTCATTCTTGCAGACCATATGTTTGGCCTTGTGCAACACAAGGATGCCTGGGGCTGGAGCGGAGGGGGTTGGGTGGGGGAGATGTAATTTGGCCACCAGTTCAGCAAATTGTTTGAACAAATAAACAAGCAGGTGGCACCATCCTCTATGACTCTGCACATTGCTTCAGTCTGATTACACTGGGCTGTGTGGCTAATGCAGAAGGCACATGGTGATTCCCCACCCCACCCTCCTTGCAGCCTGATGGGCCTCAGCATCTTGAAGGTGCAATACAAAAAGAACCAGCAGCCCACTGGGATGTTTTGTTGCACAAATGCCGCAAGCAGCATCCAGGATAACAGCACACCCAGTTCACATTGCTTGACTGCTGGTACAGGGTACGTTTAATAACATGCCACTCATTCCTGTCCATTAATTATCTGAGATATGTACTGGGTCAAGCAACATTTTTGTGCCATCAGGGTCTCATTTTGCAAGGAGCAGTGGGTGTATATGAACAGGCATATGGACAAGCAAGCACCAAGTCCGTCCAAGGCTTTTTTTTAATGGAGTGTAAGTGATATAAACAGGAACTTCTTCATAGTTAGGTCTTTCGTTATTAGGTCCTTAGTTTTCCCCACTTGTCCCTGGTTGAAATAACATTTCTATTCAGTTACACATATTATAGAGAGAATGGAAAAAACACTACAGTCTTCTCCACACTAGCAATCTGAGAAATTAGTAGATGGCAGTGAGCATCCTGCAGAGTGTAGATACTAGAATAACATGTAATTAATGTCCGCAGACTCATGCCCAGACACTTGTTTCAAGGTCCACCGTATTCCCAAACAAAAAGCCTTGAATTAAGAAATTCTATCATTCATAAAGACTATGTTAATCCGTGTAGAAAAGTTGTTTTGGTAGAAATTCCATTTTGAAGTTAAGCCATTGATGAATATAAAACATGCATCTTGCTATTTAGTTTGCAGGTTTCAGTGGATTTATGGAACACAGTTAAATACCAGAATGGAGCACAGGTGAACAGAAGCAGAGTAACAGCAGGGCGTGGTGGGGGAAGACAATTTATTTATTTATTTATTTATTTATTTATTTATTTTGAATATTTATACCCCACCATTCTCCTTGAAAAAGGACCTAAGGTGGCTTACAATAATGAGGAACAATATACAGACAAGTACATTTAAGACATATTCAAGTTAAGAACGGAGTTTGAAGAAGCATCTTAGAATATTAAAAGGTGACATTAGAGATATAAAGAGCACACAAGAAGAAAAGAAAAATCCATTATGAGGGGTGAAAAGCAACATGGAAAGCACTAGTGTTCTTATGAAATCAGTCAATGCAATCATGTATGATAATCCATATACAGTGGAACCTTGACTTGCATCATTAATCCGTTCC
>JAHTLZ010000016.1:67882635-67911540 GCA_023846285.1 Phrynocephalus versicolor
TGTGTGTGTGTGTGTGTGTGTGTGTGTGTGTGTGTGTGTGTGTGTGTGTGTGTGTGTACTTAATAATGCATAGGATTAACAAAAGAATGGCATCAGTGGCTTAGGTCTCTGGCTGTGGAAGCAGTTAATGGGAAATTAGTTCTCCATTGTGCCTCCTTGACAGGGATTGAACTCAGTGATCCATAGGGACCCGTCCAGATCTACAGTTCAAAGGTGGTGGTGGTGGTGGTTATAAACCCACTTTTAAAAACATTTGTGTGTATGTTGGTGTGCTTTAGTTTAAAAATGGCCAGAATCTTCCTGAGTAAATTATGTAGGCATAAGAGAAATGAAATAGTATTGCCTAATATTATCTCATTGCCCCCAAAGCAGGATATGTCACGTGGAACCTGGAATCGAACCAGAGAATCCTTGCATGGCTTAGACTGCTGTTTACAGCACCCTTGCTTTGACTCCATGTGCTGCAGGCAACACTTTTCCTTGCACTGGCATAACTTATGAGACAGGGTTTTGGCCAATAGGATGCTGCACAGAAAATGCACTTCAATAGGTCATACCCCAATTGATCATTTTGCATGTCCAATAATGTACTGCAATGAATGAGAGAGAAGCAGCACAGGACAAACATTTACCAAATCAGGAGTTTTAAAGGGACTGAAGTATTGGTTCAAAAGTCAAAAGCACTGCACTACCTGTGAATATTTATAGGCAATACATTCTATAGCATTTAGAACTCATCAGTTTTCATGCCATAACAGTGATATTGATGGTGATATACACTGCAACATCAGAACACTCCTTTGCTGGCTTCACTCCATGTTAATAGGGAAAAATGTAACTGAGTAACTGTAAAAAAAAAAAAAACCTGCACTCACACCACAAAAGCAGTAAGGTTAATCCATTGCCAAATTATACTGTGACATAAATTAAAGTACTAATTCAAAATGAAAGGAGATCCACTGATTCAATGAACCTAGTCAAATGCAACTTACTATAGTAAGAAATTGGATTTTTCAGCCAATATATCTTTAGTTACATCTTTAGTACTGAGGAAAAAATAATAATTATATGCTACTTATCTGTAAAGAGTTGCTACAAATTTCTGCATCTATTCATACAAAAATGAAAACATAATCAGCTCCCTGTTGGATGAAACCCAAAGTCTATCTCCTCCAGCATCCTGTTTGTATTGAGTGGCTGTCCAGGAAGGGAGCTCTGACAATAGACTGTAGCTCTGAGATTTTGATGAAGTCATTACACATATTAAGGTCCACATGTGTAGCTTTTGTATAATTTTAAAAAAATATGCTAGGGATTCTGAGTAGTAGAAGAATGAACGGGCAAGAAGTGCTTAACTTTGCCCCTGTGCAGTCACCCCCACGCCCACCCCCACTTGCTTTTTCCATTATGAAGGAAATAATATGGGGCATATTTATCAAGGAAATAGTTATGAGGAAAAGAGTGGTGGAAAATGTCCAGAGGAGGGCAGTCTGGGCGGTAGAAAATATGGAACCCAAAGCCTGTGAGAAACAGTTGAAGGAGCTTAGCGTGTTTTGCCTGAAAAAGAGAAAACAAAGAGGTGACATAATGCCTTCCTACCAATATTTGAGATGTGTAATTCCAGAAGACCAGACCCAAAAAGATAGGTTCAAATTATGAGAATGGAAATATGGCCTCAAAATTAAAAAGAACTTCCTGATGGAAAGAGCTGTATGACACTGGAATGAACTGGGTGGCAGAATTTCACTTTGGAAGTGATGTCAACTCCTTGGCACTCTCCAAGAAAGGGCTTGTTTCTGCAAGCACTCATTGTGTCATGATGGAAGAGACACATGGGCCACGCACAGTGCCTGCCCCTGTCGTGAGCCACGTTTGAAAGTGGCATGAAGCATGCACATTGATCTGCCAGGCTTATGCCCTAACAGCTGCATTTCAGCTACTGATGCACAGTTCTGAACACTTCAGCTCCTGCCTCATCCTCAAAGCTGGGTAGTTCTGAGCAAGTCTGAGGATAAACTGCAATCGCCTTTTGAAAGCTAATCATCATATTCTAGCTCCCTTTGATGGTCTCATCCGTGTGGCTTTATGAAGAGGAGCGTGACCCATTCCATGGAGATCTCTGAACTGAGTTGCAATGTATCCGCGCATAGCACATGGATGGAAAAAGAAGAAAGAAAGAGAAAGATCCCATGAGCTCCTGAAAAACCTTCTCTTCACAACGCCACAAGACGAACGGTGAAGGGGGCAGTTTCTCTGGCTCGCCTCCCTGGATTGCAAGCCTTTTAAAAAAAAAATACCGCAACTAATACTGTGGGTGAAGCAAAAGATTAATTCCGATGCCACCTGGCAAGGAGCTGTGGATTAAAGCAATGCGCTGAATGTTGGGGTAATGCTCTGTGAATGCTCCGCTCGCATGCCAAAACAACTGGCCTCTTGCTGAAACAATGGGCAGCGTGTTGCTCTCGGGAGCCCGTGCGCTTAAGTTTTCATATGGCTCTTCCCCTGGTATGCGAAGCCCGTGCAATGTGAATAATTGCTTCAGTACCAGAGGACCAAAAGACTGCAAACCTGTTCAATTAAAGCACATTATTAGAGCCAGCTGTTAAGATCCTGTGGTCACCAGTGGCTCTAGGGAAAAAAGAAATAGCAAAAGATGTCAGGCACACTCTGCCCTCGGATCCAAGGCAATGATTTCATTCTTACTGTGCAAAACAAGGGTCTTTGTTTTAGGCTGGGTGCTAGAACAACAGGAAGTTCATCACACTAAGTGCCTTAGTAAGTGTAATCTTCCACAGTACGTAACAGTAAAATCTCTATTGTGCTGCCATCAGAAGCCTCTCTTTTGTAATATACGGTGGTACCTTGTAAAAAGGAATTACTTTGTTCCAAATGAATTATGTTAAGCAAATATTCCTTTATACAAATTTCCCATAGGAATGCATTGAAAACAGAGTGATCCCATTTTTATGTTGTACAGATTCACCCCATAGGCAATTCTGTTAAGCAAATTTCCCCTATCTCTGGAATTTTTTATGTTGTACAAATTTGATGTTATGCAAACCGTTTGTTATACAAGGGTCCACTGTAAACGAATATCCAAGCAGCTGTATGCTAGATATGGCTGCTTGTCATTATGGACCTTGCACTGACACTTGCATCATCCCCCCCCCCACATACACACATACACACCAATAATGTTACAATAAAACGTACTACCCATAATTCTTCTCAACACTAATTAATTGTTTTCAGGCCATTTCTCATTACACTTGTGTTGTCACTGAATTATAATACTACAGTGACAACGCTGATAGTCCCACTTCTGTGTTAACAAACCATTGTTACTTTGTCTTTTATATTTATCCTCGCCTGGTTGATATAGAGAGACTTATGAATGAAGAAGCCTCAGCATTTGGGCTCCTGATATCGGAGGATGTGGATTTTGATCTTTTAAAAGCATGCACTGAAACAAAAATGGTAATCTTGAAAGTGCTGCAAAGTTTTGTCCTTTAAAAAAATGTATTATTGTTTCACCAACATGGAACAATGCTTATCACTGTCTAAGCAGTAAAGATTGGGGAAAGCCTTGCTAAGGGGCAAAGCCCTTCCTATTGCCTGCTGCTTTGAAACCTTGTAGCTTCATGAGGAATGCCTGCACTGCTGCATTTGTCATGACACCACTGCATCCATGATCCTTATCTGCGGGTGTCTTGGGTAAAAAATATGACAGATGGAACCATCAGTAATGCTGATGCTCTTACTGGCTTTGATCAGGCTAATATGATGAATCCACAGGATGGTGAGAAGCAGGTTGTTTCTGCCCCTGATCAATGCTTGCACTGGATAAGCACTGCTAATTGAAGTGAGAGAAATTGCTCACAGTGTGGATATCAGGTTACACTCTAGGCCAATTTGATCCACTTTGCAGCTGCGTCTACACACTCATCAACAGCAACACTCAGTCATATCTATGACCTACACTACAACATTTCTCAGTGAATCTACCGGAGATTCTAGGCTGCACTGCATTTTACAAGATGCAACTTGTTGCCAGTGTTCAAAGGAAACCCTTTGTCAGAATGAGAGTTAAAATAAATATCTGGGGTTTCTTTTTCATTCATTCTTCCTCATGACTCAGAAGGTTCGTATTTATATTACACACTGAAAGAAATCATTTGTATCCTCACACCCGTAAGCTTAGAGCCTTTGTGCTTTCCAGTGGCGAAAAAGCTCTGCTGCTCTCTGGAAAAGCTGCCAAAGATCCCGGCAGTGTCTTGTTGCAAAGCAGTCAGACTGGCTGGCACCCCAAAAGTAGCTTCTTCATCCCAAAGACAGCTGCAGCACAGGCATGACGACACACTTTGCCAGTCGGGGGGGAAGTTGGCTGAAAGCTATCAGAGCACACCCAGAGCCCTGGAATGCTAGAGTCCAGGAGGCCAGCTGTCTGATGACAGTAAACACCATTCCAGAGGCTATGGGGTCAAGGGGAAGAAGCAACACTCTCCATTCATGCACAGCTTAGACTGGAACACCCAGAACAAGGCAGAGGTGCATTAAATATCTTCAAAAGGATTCAGTGCTTGTGGCAACTTGTCCTTGTCTTGAAATATAGTGGGTAAGGACCCTCTGTGACCAATCTACAAATTTCCTTCATCTATAGTCTTTGGCTGATACTTCACATCCATCTCATCGCTGTTCGCGGTCCCGCTTGGGACTGGTATGAAGTAATCTAACTGCACGTCAATTGCGGGACGAGGAGAGTTCGCCCCGACCACACCCCCTGAATTGCAATTTAAGCGGGATAAGAAATTCCCCTCCCTGGCCTCGGGAATCTGCTCATCACGCTTCTCGTTCCAAGATGAGTGCCCGTAAGGTAAGGCTCGTCACGCAACGTGCCATTCTCCATCTAGTGGCAGGAGTGTGGAATGCCATTCATCAGTACATTCCCTATGGAGTCAGCAATGCAGTGCTGAGAGATTAAAAGACAAATGCCTCAAACTTAGCTCCATAACGCATTGAAGGCAAGCCTTCAGAGAATTAAAACATCAAAAAACTGAAGATTGGGCCAAAAAAAGGGGAGAACAAAGGCATGGAATTTCACATCTCATCACAGAATGACGACATGCAGTAACAATCATGCCGGTATCATCCATCACGCCCGTGCGTACACGGGAACAGGGACAGAACCGGAAGAAGACCATGTGACCGCAACCAACATCAACACGCAACAAACTTCCTCTTAGGACGAGAATGGATGTGAAATAACCGTTTTTATCTAAACCAGTGATGGGCAATTTATAAGTATGTGCTAAGGATGCCATCTAGTTCTGAACTCTGATGAAATAGTCTGCATTTTGTCCCCCAGTACCTTCCTCCCCATCATTTGTGCAATCCCTAGGTGGCATTCCATTGCAATTTGCCTCACAAACTGTTGTACAACATCCAGGTCCACATGTAATGCAGGGCGCTTATGAGGCCAGCAAGATCCACTGCAGGATATCTTAACCCAGGCATGTCTAAACGTTGGCCCTCCTGATGTTTTGGACCACAACTCCCAGAATTCTAAGCTTAGATTGCCAATGGCAAAGGACTGTGAGAGTTGCTGTCCAAAACATCTGGAGGGCCGAAGTTTGGACATGCTTGTCTTAACCTAACAAGGGAATTCCCCACAACAGCCACCTCACTATGGTCAGATCTTCATTTCATTTAATTTTTGTGGAAGCCACTATACATATGTTTAACACCCAAGTCTCCCGCTGAACATAGAAAGGAACTGAAACGCTTACTCATCCACATTAGAATGGCACAGAATAGCAACAGAAGGATCATGGAGATTTGGTCCCAGTAATCATCCAAATCAACAACATTCCTTTAGTACTCAGAGGAGTTTCCTTCATGTTATCAACAGAACCAGACAAGAAAGTTTGGCATCAAGTGCCTCTAAAAGCATCAAGGAAAGATTATAGAGCAGTGGTTCCCAAAATGGGAGTCCAGTTCAGGTACCACATGCTTTGGACTGCAGCTTCCAGAAATCCTAGCCATCATATCATTGGTCATGGCTTCTGGGGGTTGTAGTTCACGAATGTCTGGGTCCTCAGTCTTCGGAACTGATGTTACTAAGTTGATACAAATGGTAAACACAATCCGTGCACTGATGTGGCACATCTGGACAATGGACCATGAAATCTAATTTTGGCCAAATCAAGGCACAAAGAATTTTGGTTAAATTCATAAATGTGTTACTCAGTTGAATGAAGCACACTCTGGAAATGACTAATTAGGAACAAGAGATAACTTTGGGTTGAAACATGTGTCATCCTTTACTAGTTGTTCAACTGTCATGGTCTATACGTATTACCAGTAATTTAGAATATGTGGTTACACATTGCATAACATTCATTAGCAGTTAAGTATAAAGATGGGATGATTTGAAGATTGTGGAACACCCATTAGCCATACTCATTACTAGAAAACAGTACAGTGGTACCCTGAGTTACAAATTTAATCCATTCTGAAGGCATGCTCTTAAGTTGAACTACTCTTAAGTCGGGGTACCTATCTAAAAATAGAAAAAATAAGTTTAAAAATAAAAAATGAAAAAGAAAAGTAAGTCGAGCAGACCATATCTAAAATTTGTAAAGCGGCAGTTAATATGCCAATAGTTTTCCACTCTTAAGTTGAATTGCTCTTAAGCTGAGCTGCTCTTAAGTCGGGGTACCACTGTATTATTCTTATTTAAGTCGTTCTCTATGTCTTAGTAAAAATAAAAACTAGAAAATTGTGCTGTCAAATTAATTTCCAAACCATGCTAGAGAAACAAAGAGACTTGGACCAACAAGAAGAACTGATAATCTATCCCAGATATGAACATCTATTTCTATATAATTTCACACCGTCCATGAAGGAAATGACTTAGAGCCTAAGGAATTTCATTTTCAACCATTAAAGCTGGCTGTTTCTTTAACATTTTAGTAGTCCAATAAAAGGTGGCCGGGGTAGCTGACCGGATCGCCCCCAAGTGCCTGATCCGGTGCCGAGCCCGCTCTTCTCCTTGGTTTACCGAGGAGTTGCAGGCGATGAAGCAAGAGCGGAGAAGGCTAGAGAGCAGATGGCGGAATGCTCGGACGGCTTTGAATTGGGCTGCGGTTAAGGCGTCGACCGGTTGCTATTCTCGAGCGATAAGGGCAGCTAGGAGATCCTTTGTTGCCCTGAGAATTGGTGAGGCCTCGAACCGCCAGGCGGAACTGTTCCTGGTGGTTTGAAACCTTACCAATCCTGGTCTGCCTGGGCCTCCTCCTAGTGATTTCACTAGTGAGTCTTTCGCAGCCTTTTTAAAATCCAAGATAGAGGCCATCCGCTTCGAGCTGGATGCCGGTTGCATTGATCCAGTCCCCGCTGTGGCTGGTACTGGGCCGCCTCGGTCACCCCGGTTCATTGAGTTTGGGTCTGTTACACCTGTGGATGCCTCCAGGGCCCTGGGACACTGCAGGCCTACTGCCTCTCCATTCGACCCTTGCCCTTCCTGGCTGATCAAGATCGCAGGAAGGAGCATGCCAAAATGGGCTTCACTAATCGCCTCAGCCTCCTTCAGAGATGGGATTTTTCCCAGTCTTCTGAAGGAGACGGTGGTGAAGCCCATTATTAAAAGACCTGGCTTGGCTGTGGATGATATGTCCAACTACCGTCTCATAGCCAATGTTCCCTTTTTGGGCAAGGTGGTCGAGCCGGTCGCTGCCCTGCATCTCCAGTCGTTCCTGGAGGAGAACCATGTCCTGGACCCTTTCCAACCTGGGTTTAGGCCGCATCACGGGACTTAGACGGCTCTGGTCAAACTGCACGATGATCTGTTGAGGAGGGCTGACAGGGGTTGCTCTACCCTGCTGGTCCTTCTCGACCTGTCAGCGGCTTTTGATACCATCGACCATGGTATCCTGCTGGAGCGGCTCTCGGAGGTGGGGATTGGGGGTCTGGCCTTTGGCTGGCTCCGCACCCAGTGAGTGAGCTTGGGGGGTGAGTTGTCTGCTCCCTGGACACTCTCTTGTGGGGTGCCTCAGGGGTCGTCCCTCTCCCCAATGCTCTTTAACATCTATATGAAGCTGCTGGCTGAGATCATCCGGAGTTTTGGAGTCTGCTGTCATCAGTACGCTGATGACACGCAGCTCTATCTCTCCTTCTCCACCTGTGCAGTGGAGGCCGTCCGGACCCTTGATCGCTGCCTGGCCGCAGTCTTGGATTGGACCAGGACCCACAGACTCAGGCTCAACCCTGGAAAGACCAAGGTTCTGTTCTTCGGGGGCGGTCCGGATGGGTACTGTGGCCCTCTTCCCAGTCTGGGTGGGTCCGCCCTCCAGCTGGCGCAAAAAGTGAGGAATCTGGGCGTCGTCCTGGATCCGGATCTGACCCTGGTGTCCCAGGTGTCAGCCGTGACCAGGTCGGCCTTTTACCATCTAAGGCTTATCACCCAGATTCGCCCATACCTTGATGAGAGCTCCCTGAGGACAGTGGTACAGGCACTGGTCATGTCGAGGCTGGATTACTGCAATGCTCTCTACATGGGGCTTTCCTTGAACCTTGTTCGGCGACTGCAACGGGTCCAGAATGCGGCAGCCAGGTTGGCGGTTGGTGCGCGTCGGTATGACTGCATCACTCCCATCCTGGCTCGCCTACACTGGTTGCCCGTTGCCTCCCGAATAAAGTTCAAGGTGTTGGTTTTGGTTTACAAAACCCTCCATGGCTTGGCCCCTGATTATCTGGCAGAGCGCCTTTCCCGACAACTAGATCCGGCCCGAGCCACCCGTTCTTCTTTGGCCCTTTCGCTCCGGACCGTCACTCCGAAGGAGGCCCGCAAAACGAGCACTCGTAAACGGGCCTTCTCAGTGGCGGGGCCGACCATCTGGAACAGCTTGCCGAGCGACTTACGGCAGGCTCCGTCGCTGGCGTCCTTTAAGAAAGGTTTAAAGACTCTGCTTTTCAGGGGTGCCTTCAAGAATGATTAAGGACTAGAGATTCAATTTTCCCTGCCCTGGCCCACATATGAGTGCCTGCTTGGACTGTTATTGTGACTGTGATTGTTTTTAGTCTTTGGTCTTCTTTTAGTCTTTTTAATATTTATGTGAACCGCCCTGAGTTCTCGCTCGGGAAGTAGGAGCGGTATATAAATCTGAAAATAAAATAAATAAAATATAGGTGTCACCTATTCTTGCATTTGTGTAACCTTCAAGACAACACCAGTACTTTTGTTATTCATTCTGACTTACAGTGACCCTTTCTGGGCATTTTGCTTGCTTGGGTACTCTCAGGGATAAAGGTGGGATGGAAATATTTTAGATACATGAATTACATGTTCAAGGTAGAGAATACCCAGAAGTGCCACCATTCTCTTGCTCTGTGAGCATTCAGAGGCTGTGCAGGTTCCACAAGGACACACAGGCTGGATCTACTCATAGAAGGCACAGTGAGCAATTGAACTTCCAACCTCCGGCTCTGCAGCTAGAAACCCAAACCACTGAACTGTCCAGCCAGCTGCATGTGCAATACAATTTTTAATGGCTATAGTAATTTTTTTAATTTTATTTTTAATTTTCACAAGTTATCTTTTCTTGGTTTCATCATTGCCCTTTTACCTTTGTTTCCACGTGGTTAAATTGTTATATGGCTTTTATCATATTATATAATGATTGCATATCTTGTATCATCTTTTTTAGAGTAAAATTAATAAATTAATTGATAAAAGAGTAAAATTAATACATTAATAAATCTAGAGTAAAATTAATAAAAATAATGAATTAATTTTAGCTGATTTGTGTAAATTCAAAAATATTGGTTCTATCAAAAAAGAAAAATATATATATACCAAGTTGATCGTAAAATGGGAGTCATGATATTTTCTTAAAAGTTTAGTCCCTTTCAGTTGATTATGAAATATTGCCAAGGTCTGATGCCAGATGTCAGTATGAAGGGAAGAGAAGTGCAAATGATCTGAGTTCACCAGAAAACACCATGACCGAACAGATTGTTCTAATATGAGCCCATGATGCATCTGGAAGTTGAGTCCTGGCAACTGGACTTCTTTTCTTGTAAGATCAAAACATTTTGCTACTCATCCAAGCAGATTGACGAAGGTGCTTGGATAAGTAGCAAAATGTTTTGATCTCACAAGAAAAGAAGTCCAGTTGCCAGGACTCAACTTCCAGATAACCTCACCTTGATGACGGAAAATCTTCACAGACACTCATGAGTCATGACTCGTGTTTATTGCAATTGGCCACTGACTGTGATGCATAGGAGGAGGAGACTCTCAAAGAGGGACTGCTAGGACAACTGGTTTGCTCTGCTTATGCTTGCATGAGTACCTCCTCATTATTTAGTGTCATATGTCTGGATATCTATAACTCTATTAATAAACCTTTGAAAGCCCCCCCCCATGTTCTGCATAACCAAAGAACTCACATTAAGCAAGGAGGCCACCATCTTGAAGGCTACACACACCTCAAACAATAAAGTATAAATAGGTTTTACTCTGGATCGCTGCTACAAGTACCAGATTCTGGAGCAAGATGCATGTAATGCAAGGATTAGGGAAAGAATCAGGGCAATAGTCCCATGGCTTAAAACTCCTGTGCCATCAGGCTGGCTGCTGTTGCTTCTCTTCCTCTTTTCTCCCACAAATGCCCTGTAAAGCATCACTCACAGTATCGGCTAGGTCCCTTTGAAAAGGAATATGTCCTTGTCAGAGTATGTGCTATTTGATCAGCCAGCAGAAGCAATACTTATTGAATATTGTAGAAGAGGGAGAGGTTCAACTGAAAAGCCACATGATGGAGAAACGGAACTGAGTTTTCTGAACAGGAGTTTTCAGCAAGGATGCCTCTGGGAGCACATGAAAGAACTAGATACCTGTCTCCTGATACCACACCCCAGTGTCTGCCATTTTGAGGGACAATGAATTTTATTGGGGGGGGGGGAGTCAGTGAATCAGGTCCAATTATGATGAAATGTATGCATATATTAATAACAATGATAGAGGTCTAGATAACTTCAGCTTTTCCCAGATGTATTGAGATGTGATGTATGAAGCCTTTGGGACTCATATTTCAACTGAGACAAAATAGTACAGCATCTGAAACAAAGAAAGAGACTCAGCCCAAGTCTGTTCTTCTCCAGTAACTTGATTGATGGATATAATGTAGGGATGAGCTCTTGTATTACAAAAACTATAAATAGAGACAATATTTTACAAAAATCCTTTTATCCTTCAGGCACCAAGTGCAAACACATGTCCTCTTTGAGTGGAAACCTTACTTAATCCAGAGATAAAAAAAAATTCTTGAATGTAATTAAAATAGATCTTATTTTTTCAACTGCATGGCCAGTTATGAGGACAACAGAGTTCATTTCATCTTTTAATCATGAAGATACATGAAAAATACACAAGTATTTGAACGTAAAATATTTATATGCTACTTTTTCCTAGACTTACAGATAATGACTGAAATTCTGTTAATTACCCTGTGGAAGGTTGAATATGTAATCAGTAGGGACAAATTTCCAGAAATTAAATACTTTCTACTTTGATCCTGAGGATCCCATTTTCATCATCAGGAAGCTATGGAAGCTGAAGGACACAAAGAGGAGATCTTTCAGGAAATCACTACTACTGGGATGACATTCCTGTAGCAATAAGTTTCAGTAATAAAAGACTTCCTGTTCCTGTCCAGTGGGTCCCACAGCTTCAACCTCAACAGGTTTGGCATGACCATATCTCCCACACCCTGGCCGCCTTGCATTGGTGGACTGTCCACATCCCAGCTAGCTTCAAGATTATGACTCTAACATATAAAGCCCTAAACAGTTTGGGACCTCATTAACTAACAAAACAGCTTTTTCTGCCAAAATCAGGCCATAACACTCATTTATCTCACACAGGTCTACATACTTTTCCCCTTGAGATGCAGTGATCAGAACTGTATAGGAATTCTTCTTCCTTCCACAGCATAAAAATTTGGCTATTTTTGAACAACTACTCTCACATTGCCCCAACTAGTGCTGTATCCATAAAAGTAACATTCCCAAGCTCTTGGTTTCTGTTGCCTGCTCCATAAACTTGTGCTTTTTAAAAAAGGCATTGTGAGATTGCCAGTTTTATTTTCAGCCCCTTTTCTGATAAGTCCTAATGTGGAACTTGTCATTTTCACAGCAGCCACATGCTGGTTTGCTGGGCTCTTTGTTGGAAGGCAATTCTTTGATCATTTTGTAGCACAAATGGTGGGCATTCCACGTTGATGACAGATGCAGTGCAATGTCAGTGGAAAGAGCAGGGCATCCTCTTTCAGCATCTGAAGAACTGGCATTAAACAAAGGATATTTCTAAAAAAAAAAAAAAAAATCCTTCCACCCTTTTCTGAATTCCTTTCTTAAAGGCATGTCCAAAACATCTACCTTGCCACAATCACACCATGGTTTTTAGAGGGTACTTATTAGCTTTCTGTAAACCTCTAAGTGTAATTGTATCTCATTTTTGATGCCAAATATTAGCCAATAGCAGCTGGCTGCAAAGCTGCTTAATCTCTTAGAAGACTTTGGCTCAAATCCATGGCCAACAACCTTACAAGCACAGCTAGGAGAACTGTGTTTAAATACTGGATCTTAAGTTACCCAACAGAGCTGGCTACATCACCCTGAAAAAAAACTGGAAGCAATGAGTTACAAGTAAAGAACATACTTGTAACTAAGCAGCCATTTTGGTACAAAATGGCTGAAATCCTGTTGTGTAGTCTCACAGGTGGTGTGACATTTAAACACAAATTGCTGTAACGTAAGAAATATCCATAAGCATTATCTGAGGCACACTGAGTCATGTAAGACCTACACCCACCCACCCACTGAAAACCTTTTTCTTGCTTACTCTTTCTGTCTATGTTACAATTTCACTTCCTCACCCTCCCTGTTCCTTTAGCTAACATTAAAACTCTCCATCCCGTCAGACAATGAAGATCTTGTAAAGGGAAGAGAAACAAAAAGGTTTTTTAAAAAGTACCAAAGTAGAAACTACACAGATAATTCGCCTGCAGTGTGCTGATACCAAGTTTCACCTAGCGGGATGCAATTGACAATAGCTTTTGTCTCCATTTTTGCAGACTTGACTGCTACCGCACTTTAGATTTGAAATGTCTTTTCCTTAAAGACAAATCGCCTTAAAAATCACTGTCTGCTTTTCAAATTGCTTTTTCTGAAGAGCCCCCTCGGCCACACCCATTTTTGACCACAGTGTTGGTTTTTCTTGTGATGACCACTGGGGGTGGTGTTTTTTTTTAATCAGTTCATGCACTCCCTTTAAAGTTTCCTTGTATTTGTGGACAATATTACGCCACCTTTTTTCAGTTTCCCCCCTGTTTCTGCTGTTTCCCTGTTGTAGTATAAAGCGGTTCAGCCAAGTGCAAACGGGGAAGCCAATTGCTAAGCAACTGCTGAAGTGTGGACTGCCGAACTGCTGTAGTGACCATGTGACCGTGGGAGAAGATAAGACTATCTCCTCCCATGGTCACATGTGCAAAATTAAAAGAGGCTGCTCAAGAAAGTGCAGTAGTGGCCTTAAAGAGGCTCCATTCACTGAAATGGCAAGGTAGAAGTGTGTACAACTTGGAGGAGCGTATAGCTAAAAGCACTCAAAGAAATAACAAGGAGTTCTTTAAGTAACATTAGAAGTAAGAACCCAACTAGGAAGGCCATTGGATAATTAGATGATAATGGAAGGCAAGGGATTATTAAAGAGGAGACAGAAATTGCAGAGAGACTTTGCAATTTCACTGAAGAAGACAGAGACCATATGCCCAAAAGAGAGCCTATCTTCATAGGGAGGAAAACCGAAGAATTTAGCCAGATAGAAATAACCAGGGAGAGGTTCTTGCATGTCTTGTTAAACTAAATGCTAAGAAATCACCAGGACCAGATGGCATCCATCCACAAGGTCCTAGCCAAAATATATAATCTTTCCCTCAAATCAGGCCTTGTGCCTGATGACTGGAAGGTAGTGAATGTAACACCAATCTTCAAAAATTACCGACCGGCCAGTTTGACATGTGTCCCAGGTAAAGTGATCAAAACCATCCTAAAAGATAAAATTAATAGGCACATAGAAGAGAAGGTGCTGCTGAAGGAGACCCAACATGGCTTCTGCAAGGGCAAGTCATGCCTCACTAATCTGTTGGAATTATTTGAGAGTGTCAACAAACATGTGGATAAGGGAGATCCAGTTGACATTGTTTATCTGAACTTTCAGAAGGCTTTTGACAAGGTCCCGCACCAAAGGCTCTTCAATAAATTTGCCAGTCATGAAATCAAGGGACAGGTCTTGCCCTAGATCAGCAACTGGCTAAGGGACAGGAAACAGGGAGTAACACTAAATGGACACTTCTCCAAGTGGAGGGAGGTAAAGAGTGGGGTGCCCCAAGGTCCAGTACTGAGACCCCTGCTTTTCAACCTCTTCATAAATGATCTAGAAACAGGAGTAAATAGCAAGATAGCCAAATTTCCCGATGACACTAATTTATACAGGGAGTAAAAACAGAGAGATTGTGAGGCGCTCAGGAGGGAGCGCTTGACACTGCGGGAGTAGGCAAACCAACATTAGCAAGTGCAGAGTGATACATGTTGAGGCAAATAAACCCAATTACATTTCTAAACTGATGGGGTCTGAGCTCTCTGCAACAAACCAGGAAAGGGACCTTGGTGTCCTGATGGACAGCTCAATGAAGGTGTAAAACCTGTGTGCCGCAGCAGAGAAAAAAGCAAACTCAATGCTAGAGATCATTAGGAAGGATATAGATAATAAGTCAGCAAGTGTCATTCGGCCTCTTTATAAATCTATGGTGAGGCCCCATCTGGAGTATTGTGTACAGTTCTGGTCACCATACGTCTAGAAGGATATTATGGAAATGGGGAAAGTGCAGAGGGGAGGCAACCAGAAAGATTAGGGGACTGGAACACCTTCCTTACCATCTGAGGCTGCAATGGTTGGGCCTCTTCACTCTTGAATGACGGGGCCTAAGAGGTGACCTGATTGAAGTTTATAAAATCATACATGGTACGGACAAAGTAGAAAAGGAAAAGCTGTTTTCCCTCTCGCAAAACACTAGAACTAGGGGGCACTCCATGAAGCTTTTGGGTGCTAGATCTCAAACAAATAAGAAAAAGTACTTTTTCACCCAGAGGACAACTGGTCTGTGGAACTCCCTACCAGAAGAAGTGGTGACAGCTGTCAGCCTTGTCAGCTTTAAGAAAGAATTGGACAAGTTCATGGAGAACAAGGGTATCAATGGCTATCATTATAGATGCCTAAGGACAACCTCCGGGTTGGAGAGATAGACAGGATATCTCTCAATGCCATTTGCAGGGAATCATAAGCAGGTGAAGACATCTGCTTGGTGATACCCTGAAGCAAATGGTGAGCTGCTGTGTGAGACAGAATGCTGGAATGGATGGGCTGTGGCCTGTTCCAGCAAGGCTGTTCTTATGTAAGGTAGTTCCTCTGTTGTCTTTTAGCTCCTGTATTGACTAGAGTAAGTAGAGCACAGAAGCTTGGAAAAAAACAGCAGATTAGGTTTATCCTAATGAGTCAGGGCCTGTGGCTTGAAAGTCTAGCTAATGTGATTTCTTAGGCTTTTCTGTCCTGCTCCCCTAAGCACTGCATCTAAAATCCTGCTTCCTTTCTCTTAATGCTTACTTTTTTAAAAAAAATGCACATTACTTAATGCTGTTATTTTATTATTCTATGAATGCTAGTGTGATGTAGCAGATAGAGGATCAGACTAGGACTCCGGAGATCTAGTCTACTTTGCCATGGAAACTCACTGGTAGGAGGGTTGCAGTGTTAAAACTACTGCTGGAAAATTTCACATACCTTGGTAATATTATAAATGCCACTGTAAGATCAGAAGCAACCTGAGAGCACATTGTTGTTGTTATGTGCTATTGTTAAGTCACAATTGGGCATAATGAAATTCTCAGATATGCTTTTGGGGTCCCCTGAGACCCCTACCAAAATATTCCTTGTTGGGCCAGGATAAAATAATTCATTTCCAGAACATTCAAAAGAGCCAAACACACAATTCAGGTCAAATCCCCCTGAATTGGCAGTTCAGTTCATCCCTACTGTGGTCATGGCTCATGAGGTGACGGCCACAGATCACCCCCCGGGGACACCCCTTTACTCTCAAAGCTACCTCCATTGCCCCTCTATCTATATGAACCCTGGATTTTAGCCATAGCCAGCCCCCCTTCCCTCTGGGAAGCTTACCTCCATCATATCCATTTGCCTACACTGGCCCAGGTCTCTGACCTCAGCCAACCTCAGCCCCCCCTCTCTCTCCCTCCCTCTCTTCCATTCCCCCTCCCTCCTGTTCTCCTCCCTTCAGCCCCTCTTCCCTGGATGTGCTTTCAACGTGTTTCTACTCTGTCCTATGGCTCCAATACCTATGCCATCTTGGGCAAAGGGTTCATGGCAAAGAAACAAAGACATAATGGCAGCTCCGCAAGTCAACATCTTCCAGAAGCGGAATCCATTTTCCACCAGGACCCCAACACGTTCTCCACTGCTGCTTCCTGGATTACACCATAGCCTGGGGCTTTCCATTGTAATACCTCTGCATTCACCAAGGATTGTCTGGCAGCCCCAGGCTTATCTCATCAGCTTTCCAGACCCTCCATTGACTTCTATATTGACCTTTCCCAAATCCCTATTGACTTTCCAATTTCTCAAGTTTACCTGGACTCAAGTACAATACACTGGTTCCCCTCTGCATTGTCACACCCTGATAGCCCAATTAAAGGACAGATTTGGCTTGATCACACCTGGGCAGGTATCCGGTTCCAGCTCACCAGGGACACCTCTGGACTGCCCAGGACCTTCCCTGGACCAGCCCCTGGACCTTGCTGATTGGACACTCTGGAAGACCATCCCCTTGCCCTCCCCTGGGAGGTGCCGTTCAGTGGGAGGGAAGAGGGAACTAATAAAAATGTGATTCCTTTTGTCTTGGGGGAGGAACACCTCTGCACTGTCCTGGTCGGGGTGTTGGCCTGCTGTCTTTTATTGAGCTCAATAAAACCAGTATTTCTCCTTGGATCTCTCCCCTGCTGGACTCTTTACTGGGAATTCTGAGGCCCAGCAGCATACAGCAGGACTAGCCTGCTGCAAACTCCATGGAGACCCTGCAAATGGGCAATCTCCAAAGGTCCTGTCCTGAACTTCCCTGCTCATATCTTGTAGACTGAATCCTGTGGTTCCTTTAGGGAGTCAATCCATCCTGCATTTGGTCTTCACCTTTTCTGACTGCCACCCTCGTTTCTCAGCATTTTTGTTTTTTCCAGAGAACCCTGACTTATCGTGTTGCGTGACCAAAGGAAAACAGCATCAGTTTTAACAATTTTGCATGCACAGATAGCTCAGGCTTGATTCAATCTAGGATTCAATGGTTTGTCCTTTTGAAAGTCCCCTCCAGTATATTTCAAATACATTATTTTTTCCCTCTCAGGTTTCTTACCTGTCCGGATATCACACCAATATATGGTGATTAAAGATACCTGAGCGTGGGTGATCTTGTTCTTGGTCTACAACAACACATTCTTCCAATTTTTTCTAATTCCTTCATTGCTACCTTTGTGAGCCTCAGCCTTCTGATTTCTTGGCTGCAATCTCCATTTTGATTGATAATGAGATCTGAATTGATGATGAGAGCAAGGAGCATTTTTTATTATTTTATTATCCCTCTGTCCCCACAATGACTTAAAAAAAATTCTCTGTGTCTACATTTCTCTTCACAGTCTGCTTACAACAAACTGTGAAACAGGTCCAGCTGAGAAAGATTGAGAGAGAGAGAGAGATTGGCTGAATGTTACCCAATAGCTCTATGATGTTTGAACTTACAGTCTTCTAAAGCCCAGTCCACCACAGTAACCATATTTTTATATTCAATTAATTATGTCTGTCATATATATTGGTTTTTGAATTCAGAACTATCTGTCCCATGGTTTAATATACAGTATCATATATTTATTTGAAGTTTAGTAAAACCAAAAACATTTTTGTACTTGTAAAATTAAATTTTAGTAACTCAGGATGTTTCACAAATATGCTTTTGAGACAAGACATGCTTTGTCAAGTAGAGAAGAAAGTTGTCTGAAATAATTTTTCTTAAGGTGTTCCTTCATTCCTTCGTTGACTGGTTTCTTTCTTGGTAGATCAGGTCTATTTCAGGTGCTTCTATGAAATTTTGAAATTCTCCATGGTAAAGAACTGTTTGGTTTCAGAAATATGGATTCTTCTCATTTTTATAACTTTTGCTGAGATAATCAACCTGAAACCCCTTGTAAAATCTTATGAGCTACCTTGACAACATTCCAGAAGGGCTGTGGGGTGTTGGGCTTTTATTATTCAATCCAGATTTTGTACCTCCTGAGCACCCAAACAGGTGTGGAAATTCCAGGTACTCTTCCATGCTAATGTAATATGTTGCTCCTTCCAAAGCTGTGACACAGGTAGCATAGGTATCACATGTTTTTAACTAATAATTTGTTTGTTTGTTTGTTTGTTTGTTTATAATATTTTTACCCCACTTTCTCCTTGAAAAAGGACCCAAGGTGGCTTACAATAATGAAGGACAATATACAGCCCAGATAGAATTCCATCTTGGCCCCATATATGATCTACTGATGCAGCTATATTATTGATGCAGATTGTTTAAAAAAAGGCCTGCTGTATATATTCTGCTGTGTAAATAAAACACTTCAAACAAAACAATTTTTTTTGCTAAAATACATTAAATATGCCCAAATCCTATTTATTCATTTATTCCCTTCCCTTCCTTCACTGTCTTCCCAAGAAGCAGAGTTCAGAAAGGCTATTTTTAATAGCCAGTGTAACTTGTCCATAAAAGTAACTTTTCCTAGCTCCTAAAAGGTAAAACTAAATCAAGATCAAGTCTTAAAAAGACAACATAAAGTTATGGGAAGCACAGCAGTAGAAGATAAAATAAACTCACCCTTCATCAGGGGCAAATATATCTTTGCACAGAAGTAACATTTTCTGACCTCTCTCTTAAAGTTATACAGGTATGTGTTACATATAAGGTTGTTGGATCCAGTGCTATTGGAGACCTTTCTTGTTCTTCACTTCAAACCAAGAGAGAGCGAGAGCACTTGCATGTGAACTTTAAGAGGGCATCCTGTCTCCCCCTTTCTCTCAGATCTGAATAGAAAAATAAACATTTTCCATGGCTAGATTACATATTTTTGCATGCCCTCTTGAGTCCCCAGATTCCTTGTTTGAGCACCATTAATCCACATTTACATGGTTCATTCACAAGGTCTATCTATCAGCATTAAGTTTAACTCTAGCAGATGGGTAAATACATGAATTCACATGGCTGTGTATCTATTTCGGGCTAGCAGGTTTCATTGGCTGCTGTTTGAAAGCTCAGCCATTAACTCTTTATGCTGTGTTTCCAAACATAACACTGTACTTCATTTGAATATTGCTAGCTTATGTCACTAAGGTAATCTATACCTGACATAATATCATATTTAATCCAGGAATAGTTCATTCTTTGACATTCAGTCAACTGTTTGGATATGCTATTTTTAACAGAAGGCAAAACAACATTAAATGTCATGCAAAGGTCTGCCATTTTAAACTTTTATTCATGGTCAGTACAGTACAGTACACTATATTTGAGAACACAAATACAATTCATGCAGAAATATAGGAAAACTGAGTTTTTCTTTTATTTCTATAGCTCTGGCTTCCAGATTCATCTCCCCTTCTTTTCTGTCCATTATCTCAATTTATAGTTGCCAGACTGCCAAATATTATGATACTGGAAATTCAAAGGACCAATGACTATACTTCTACAGACTTTATATATTCATTTAGATTTAGACTTCATCTCCTCTGTTTGACTTATGGCTTGTAAGAACCATTTCTACAACAATAGCATTAACAAGATGAAGAGGTGACAATACTAATAACAGATTACGTTGACTCTACATCTGGTTATCCCAGTTATTAAAAGACAGCACTGGCATCACATGAATTGCCATGACCCTTACCTGTGGATTATTAATACTCCCTGAGTCCACCATTTATTTATTTGAATTCCTTATGCCCTCAAGCACAAACATACTACTTGAGCTCTTCTGTTTATATCCTTAGAATTCCCACCCCATCCACCCTTTGTAAGGAATCCTTGTGGTATCATCATCATCATCATCATCATCATCATCATCATCATCATCATCATCACCATCACCTGTGCACATTTTTTCAATATCAGTATTGAAAACTAAACTGGTAGCTCAACTTACAAATTTAATCCATTCCGAATGCATGCTCTTAAGTCAAACTAAGTCAGGTTACCTATTTAAAAAATTGAAAAAATAAGTTAAAAAATAAAAAATGAACAAAACTATATTTGTTAATCGGGCAGACCATATCTAAAATTTATAAGGCAGCAGTTAAAACGCCAACAATTTTCCACTCTTAAGTTGAATTGCTCTTAAGTCGAGCCGCTCTTAAGTTGGGGTACCACTGTATATTGAAATCTCTCACAGTTGACAGTATTGTTAGCTTAGACAGTCTTTCTTGGCCCATTGTAGATCTCTGATATGTTTTGATTAATTTAAGATTTGAGAAACTTCTTTCACAACTAGTGGTTGAAGCATTGATAGTTTAAAAGATTCTTAATGTCATAACAAAGTTAGACTCTCTTGCAGTTTCTGCCTGTGCACCCACATAAGCAAACCTAAAGCTGTCCATTTGGTAATTGTCCATTGGGATTGACCTCCATATACAAAATAACAACAAAAGGGTATTTATTTTGGCAATCGTAGTTGCAACATTCAACTCTGTAGACTTAAAATGTGTGTGCTGAATTTTCTCATTGATAAAAAAAAAATCTTTTTCAATACTCAGCAACGTCTGGATTTGTAGGAAAACAAATGCCTGGGTTCATTCATTTGCATTGTGAATTTTATAATTTTTGCCTTAAGCTGATCAATTGCTTCCAGTTGTTCTCTGCATGTTTCTTGTATTAAGGTCAAGCCAGCATCATAACTCTGGTCCCTTGAGGAATGTTGTACATTTTATATATCTATAGAGCTTTCTCACTTGCCATTGACACTAGACATTCTTGTTTTTCCGGGCAAAATAGAGCCAGTGCTTTCAACTTTTGCACACATTGATCAAGAGCAAGTCCTTCTGTTTGTAGGTAGATCTAAGCATCATTCACTTTGGTAAGTACTGGGCTACAAAAATGCAAGCATGAGAAACTCCTTTGGAGTTTAATATCTCTGCCCCCAGAAGCCCTAATTTTTCCAAATTTCAAAGGGTCTCCTAAAATTGCTTGAGGAAGCTAAGCCTGTCATTTGCATGCCTGGGATCAGTAAATTTCCATTGAATATTTTTAATAATAATAATAATAATAATAATAATAATAATAATAATAATAATAATAATAATAATAATAATAATAATAATAATAATAATAAATTTTTAAAAAATATTCAGTGCAAAAATTACTGATCCCAGGCATGTGAATGGCTGGCTTAGCTTCCCCAAGCAATTTTAGGGAACCCCTTGAAATTTGGAAAGTTTTTGGTTTCAGGGAACAGAGTTATTAAGCTCCAAAGGAGGTACGGGAGTGCTTAATGGAAGGAGTGTGTTCGGCACACTTTACCAATTATAGGGTTAATTTACAGCTTCCCTCAGCACACTGATCCACACCCCTTAAATTAAGTAACACGCACACACCCCGCAGTCCCTTTGGAGCTTAATAATTCCATTTGCTGAAATCCAATCTTTCCAAATTTCAAGGGGTTACAGGGGAGAGCATGAGGAAGCTCCCCTGCCATTTCCTCTCTAATGAATTGTTTCATTTTAGAGTGGGAAAATGGCATTTTGTTTCATTTTGTAACAAAGCACTGGCTGGAGTTTGGTTTCATTTCTAAACATTTTGTAATCTTACAACACGACAAAACAGTGTATCGTTTTTCGTAAGGTGTCCATCCCTACTTGTAAATGTAGATAAGAGAATAAAAAGAAGTCTTCTGAGATAAACATGTCAGTCTTTTGTCTGTGTGCCTGTTCAGTTGGCTGAAAAGACACCTCTCTGCATGTGTGTGTGTTTCTGTCCTTTTCCCTGCAAGTAAGGTCAGCTTGGCCTTAAGAATTTCTCCAGCAAATTCCCAACATAAAATGAACAATGGCCTGAATAGACTCGTTAGGTAGACAATAAGCTGATTAGGTGAACAATGGCCTAAGAACATTCCTTAAGAACATCTCACTTATGGGTGGAGCTTGAGAAAAATATGTATACCTTCTTGATAGTGCAAAATAAAGTTGCAGACTGTGTCCCAACACCAACTGCATGCACACCAGCAAGACTGAGTGCGTGATTGTTACATGGCACAAACACTGCTTTGGGATTCATATCCACAATGCGTTTCGGAACGCCAGTAATGTGTTCAGCTATAATTGTGGCATTATCATAGCAGTGCTTAAGGACATCTACTTGCAACTTGTCACAAATCTGTTTTGCATTGACATCAGCTGATTTCCCATGTAATTGAATAAAGTCAATGAAAGAATGTGCCAGACTGATTTCTGTATCTTCAGTGTGCACATATCAAATCCTTTTGGACATTTGGTCAGTGTGAGAAATATCCAGAGTGTTATCAAACATGATAGCAAAATATTTGGTCTTTGCAATTTTTTGAAAGATGGCTGCCCTTATGTGATCACCAAGCAGACCGGTTACGGTAATTCATTCTGGATTTGTGGAGAGAGATAGGACACAACATATTTTTCTGTCTGCTGAACTTTGTGAAGATCTTGATTGGCAACTGGGTTATATGTGGCAAGTCACTTGAAAGTTTTTAGGACATTTCCACAGTTACCAACTGTGCTTATATCTTCTGAGTGACCACATAAGGGTAGATATAGCACACAATCAATTTGTGACCAAGACTGCCTTTCATTTCTCAAACAACCTCTGTTGTGCAAGCTGGAAGTTAGGCATTTGATTTCCCCACTGTAGCTCCTGCAAGTAGCACTAGCCTGTGAGCCCTTTAGCAAACTGCACAGTCCCAAGGTGCCCCAATAATGATACATCATTGCTGATATTGTTGACGCTTTTCTTTCTTTGTGACATTTTGCCATACTCTGTGGCTGGCATCTTCAGAGAGAGCAAGGAGCTCAGGGAACAAGGACCTTCTCTGTGTGCTCTGGCATGTAAAAAGAATGAGACTGGGGTTCTTAAAGTTGTGGGAAAGAGGAAGCTTGTCCTATGCAGGATAATAGGTGTTAGGCATTGTATTGTGATGGAGGGATTAAGAAGTTTCAATGTAATCAGGGGTAGCAATGATCCTAATATGTAGCTGATGGGTGTCGTTAGTTGTTTTATTGTGTGAACTGGTCACTTTTGCTTGTGGCTGGATGAGAATCATTGAACTTTGACCTTTTTGCACTCTGCAGCCTTTAGTACTGGAAGCCAGGCTTTGTTGATTTTTAGACTTTCTTCTTTTTTGTTGAAACTGTGCTTATGTTTGTGGATTTCAATGGCTTCCCTGTGTGGTCTGACATAGTGACTAGTAGTGTTATCCAGTGCCTCTGTGTCCTGGAAGAGGATTTCATGTCCAGTTTGTTTCAGCATGTGTTCAGCTACTGTCGATTTTTCAGGTTGATTTAGCCCGTAGGCTAAGACATGAAATCTGGAAATGAAATCAACTACCCATCAACTACATAGTAGGATCACTGCTACCCATGGTTACCTTGAAACTTCTTAATCCTTCCATCACAATACAATGACTAACGTCCTCTTTCTCACAACTTTAAGAACCCCAGTCTCACTCACTCTATACCCCAGAGCACAGAGAGAATCTCCTAGTTCTCTGAACTCTTTGCCCTCTGAAGATGCCAGCTACAGAGTCTGGCAAAACATCAGGAAGAAAAACTCCCAGAACATGGCCAAACAGCCTGAAAAACTCACAACAACTATCAGCCATTAAAGCCTTTGAGAATACATTGATGATATTCTGTACCTGGAAAACCCTGGAAAGAGTTATCACAGATCAAAATTGCCTTGACGGCACATGATTGTTATCAAATACTCAACATCTTTAGGTACTGTCCCTTTTGATTAGAGCAGTGAGGAGCTCTTATTCATCCCTTCACAGCAAAATCATTTCAGCTGACCTTGGCAACACAGTCAGCTCAATTGTAGGATCAGCCAGGCTTGAACTTCATCATACCACAGCAGAGCAGCTAAGGCATATAAAGATTTCTGAGATGCCAGAAGAACACAATAACAACTAGAGTAGGCCCACTGATTCAGAGGACCTTACAGAGGAATACAGTCCCCCTGATGAGTCAATTGATTTTCCACAGTGCTATCCAAGAGAGGACCCTGCCAGGATCACCCAAAGAACATGTGGCTGATGGGATTACACATCCTATGAGATTTGAAACAAACAATTTTAAAAGTATATCATTTGGCATATCAGCTTGACAGTTCATTGTCATCATTGTAGCAAGGAGGTAGGGCGAGTCAAAGTGAAAAATGGATGTTGTGACCTTAAGAGATATCTACAATGAGAAAATTGTGGATGAGAGCAGGGATCTGAGCACAGGCCTGTGTGAAGTGGCTGTTTAGTTCAGAAAGGAGTGGTATTGTGTATCCTAATGAAGTACTATGGTGGGGTTTCAAATCGCTGGAATTATATTGAAATTAGAGATGGGCACGAATTGAAAAAATGGTGTTTCGTTTCATTTCATTTAGTTAAGGAGGTCGGTTTGTTTTGTTTTTTGTGAATTTGTTTTTTGTGAATTTTGTTTTTTGTGAAATTCATTTCGTTGTTTCGTTAATTCATTTTTAATTTTTACCCCTTTTCCCCCCAGCATCCACTGCGCAGCCCCTGGGGCCCGGTCGGTGCTGGGTTATTTTGTTTCTTTTTTCCCTTTATTTTAGGGTGCCAAGTCGGCCAGGCTACCCTTGGGGCCCGGTCGGCACTCCTTTTTAAAAAAATATTTTACTTTTTCACTTCTGGGTTTGCCCCACGCTACAGCTGTAGTGCGGGGCTTTGTCTTCTTCCTTCGGCGCCGACCGCCCCTTGGGGTCTGGGCGGCGCTCCCTTATTTATTTATTTATTTATTTTTATTTTTATTTTTATTTTCCCCCCCTTTCTGGGTTCAGTCCCTGCGCTACAGCTGTAGCACAGGGCTTTTTTCCCTTTTCTTTCAGCACTGACTGCGCGGCCCATGGGTCTGGTCGGCGCTGGTTTTTTAAAATTATTATTTATTATTATTATTTTAGGGTGCCAACCAGGCCATCCTTGGGGTCTGGTCGGCATTCCTTTTTATTATTTTTATTTCTTTTCTTTTATTTTTATTTTATTTTTTTACTGCCAACCACATGGCCGCGCTACAGCTGTAGTATGGCCCTTGGCTTTTTTTCCTGGTCGCCGTACCAGAAGCCAAGAAGACCGGACCTCCAGACCAGCACCAGGTAGGAAACATCTCCACCCCCCTCCATTAACGAAACAAACTGAACTGAACCAATTTTTCTCAGTTCAGTTCGTTTCATGTTAAATTTGCCCCTAGAGTCGTTATTAGTTTTGTTACATAACAAAATGAATAACAAAATGAAAAAAATTCATTTCATGCCCATCTCTAATTTTGAGAATATCATTTTTAAACCATGTAATAAAAACACAGACAAAACATTGGTAACCTTTCCCTTAAAGATAAGTTGACAAGTTGGGATAGGTACAATACTGTACTTAATCCACAAATATCATCATTATTCCGCGTAAGTGAATTGGAAAATTTCCCAGTGAATTTAAAATTTTGGAGAGTATTGTAAAGAATACAAATTATTCAGCTAAAGGGTTGGGTAGAAAAGGATACGGACAGCAGCCAGTTTAATAATACCTAAGTACTAGAAAATAAAAATAACTTTAAATGAATGGTATGAAGTGTTAGAGTATGCAGAACAATAGTCACAGAATGCAGTATGTCAGTCATCCTGATCTGACTTACTATTGGTCTGTTGAGGTTTAATTAACCTAGGATGTCTTAGGTTTAATTAATAAATTGAAGATCAACAAGTCACTGGGCCCAGATGGCATCCACCCAAGGGTTATTAGGGAACTGAGAAATGAAATTGCAGATCTCTTAATGGTAATATGCAATTTGTCTTTTAAAACAGCCACAGTGCCAGAGGACTGAAGGATAGCGGATGTCACACCAATTTTTAAAAAGGGAAGGAGGGGGAACACGGGAAACTACAGGTCGGTTAGCCTTATGTCTGTTCCAGGGAAGATGGTGGAAAGCCTCATCCAAAAGAAAATCTTAAAACACATAGAAGAACAAACTTTGCTGAAGGAAAATCAGCATGGCTTCTGTAAGGGTAAGTCTTGCCTGACAAACCTTTTAGAATTCTTTGTAAAGGTCAACAGGCATGTGGATTTGGGTGAACCAGTGGATATTGTCTATCTGGATTTTCAAAAGGCTTTTGGTGCAGTCCCTCACCAAAGGCTGCTGAGAAAATTTCACAGTCAGGGGTTAAGAGGGCAGGTCCTCTTATGGATTGAGAACTGGTTGAGATCCAGGAAACAAAGAGTAGGCATCAATAGGCAATTTTCACATTGGAGAGAGGTGAAAAGCAGTGTGCCCCAGGGATCTGTCCTAGGACCAGTGCTTTTTAATCTGTTCATAAATGACCTGGAGACAGGGATAAGCAGTAAGGTGGCCAAATTTGCGGATGATACAAAACTTTTCTGTGTAATAAAAACCAGAGAATATTGTGAAGAGCTCCAGAAGGATCTCTCCAAACTGGGGGCATGGGCTGTGAAATGTCAAATACATTCCAATGTAGCAAAATGTAAAGTAATGCATATTGGGGCAAAAAAAATCCAAACTTTGTCTATCAACTCATGGGCTCTGAGTTATCCGTGACGGATCAGGAAAGAGATCTTGATGTGCTGATGGACAGCTCAATGAAGGTCTCTACCCAGTGTGTGGCCGCGGTGAAGAAGGCCAATTCCATGCTAGGAATTATCAAAAAGGGGATTGGAAATAAAACAGCCAAAATTATAATGCCATTGTACAAAACGATCGTAAAACCGCACCTGGAGTATTGTGTACAATTCTGGTCACCGCATCTCAAATAACCCATAGTGGAACTGGAAAAGGTGCAAAGGAGAGTGACTAAAATGATTCCTGGGCTGGGGGACCTCCCTTATGAGGAAAGGCTAAAACATTTGGGGCTCTTTAGTCTGGAAAAAAGGCACCTGAGGGGGTATATGACTGAGACGTACAAAATAATGCAGGACATGAGTAAAGTGGACAGAGGGACGCTCTACTCCGTCTCACAAAATATGAGAACTAGGGGACAGTCATTCAAGTTGAGGGCTGGAAGAGTGAGAACAGACAAAAGAATTTTTTTTTTACCAAGCATGTTTTTAGTCTGTGGAACTCCCTGCCACAGGACATGGTAATGGCATCTGGCCTGGATGCCTTCAAAAGGGGATTAGACAGATTCCTGGAGGAAAAGTCCATCACAGGTTACAAACCATAATGGAGATGTGTAATCTCCAGTTTTAAAATCGGGGTACTTCAAGGGCCAGATGCAAGGGAGTGATATCAGGTACACTCCCATAGGCATTTGGTGGGGCCACTGTGAGATACAGGAAGCTGGACTAGATGGGCAGTTGGCCTGATCCAGCATGGCTCTTCTTATGTTCTTATGTCTATACTAACATTCTTTTATGCCTCTCCTTTCTAAAAGGTCTGTTGGTTAAACAGACAGGAAAATGACCGTTTTAATCTCTCCTCATGGCTATTGAGATGGAGAGTCTTACCTTCATGCATTCCATCCAGATTTAGGGGATGGTGTAACAAGTATAGGGACATTCTTCAATACAGACTGTTTAATGTGGAATATTTGTTTTCTATTTAAAGTTTAAAAAACCTTTTTGACTTTAATGTGACTCATTATTTGTTCTGTCGGGGGGCTTTGCCCAGCTTCGGCTGGTGCACCAGCTGTGGCCGTACTTGGATCATGCAGACCTGGCCACGGTGATCCATGCCATGGTGACATCAAGATTAGATTATTGCAACACGCTGTATGTGGGGCTGCCCTTGAAGACAGTTTGGAAACTACAACTGTTACAGAATGCGGCAGCCTAAGTGGTTACTGGAGCTCAGCGGTACAACTCTGTTGGGCCACTTCTCCAGGGATTACATTGGCTGCCCATTCATTTCCGGGCTCAATTCAGGGTGCTGATTATGACCTTTAAAGCCCTATACAGCTCAGGACCAGGTTATCTAAGAGACCGCCTTCTTCCATATAATCTGGTCCGCCCCCTTCGGTCATTGGGGAAGGCCCTTCTACGAGTACCGCCACCCAAGGAAGTGCGAGGGGCGGCAGCAAGAAATAGGGCCTTCTCAGTAGTGGCACCGACACTATGGAATACCCTCCCCTTTGCGTTAAGAACTGCCTCCTCCCTTGAAATGTTCAAGCGAGGCCTTAAAACTTACTTATTTAGGCAAGCCTTCTGAGCCCCCAGCCTTCACAAATTTTTATAACTTCTTACTTTTTGAGTCTCATTGGCTGGGGAGCTTTTTAAACTCTGCTGCAGCTACTGTTTTTAATCTTGTTTTTTATTGTATTATATTGTATAGTATTTTTATAGTATTTTATAGGTATTGTGTTGCTTTTACATTGTATTGTTTTTATTGTACTTTTCTGAATTGTTTTAAGCCGCCTTGGGTCCCTTTGGGGAGAAAGGCGGCATAAAAATAAAGTAGTTTTTATTATTATTATTATTATTATTATTATTATTATTATTATTATTATT
>JAHTLZ010000016.1:67914360-67925731 GCA_023846285.1 Phrynocephalus versicolor
TTTCATCAATTCGCCCGGCCGGCGTCTCCTTCCCCCCGCAATGCCGCGTGGTTGCTGAGCGGATCGTTCGGATCCGCCCTGTCCCGGACCAGCTGTGGAGCTCGGGTGGCAGGTCGGCCGCCGGTGGCCTGTCGGCCGGGTCGGTTGCCGGCTTTGGCTGGCAACCGACCCTGGAGCTCGGGCGGCGATTCGGCCGCCGGCGATCTCGGTGTTCCCGGCGGGCAGCCGGCTTTGCCGTTCGGGCGGTGTCCTCGGCCGCCGGCATGTTGCTGGCTTTCTTGGAGCGTTTGTCAGCTGCTCCTTGCCGCCAGCGTTTGCCCTGTTGGTACCGGTTTCGGGTGGCAGGTCGGCCACCGGCGGTCGGAGTAGCTGCAGCTGAGGGGTCTCGGCATTTCCCTTCCCTCCCCGATTCGAGTCCTACATGGCGGCTTTCCATCCCTAGCCATGTTTTACGGACTAGTTCTCTAGTTCCTTAGAGACTCTCATGGGCTGGGGATAGGGTTGGGTGGGGGGCAGTATTCCCTCATGGGAACCCGACACTATTTTACACCCATTGTCCTCCCCCCCTCCCTTATAACATCTTTAATATGCCTATCCCCCCTAGGCTCTAGCCCTCATGGCCCTCGTAGCCCCCCTATTTTCCATCTGAGCCTGCTCCCCCCTCCCCCCTCCCTTTCCATCTAAGCCCGGGCTATGGTGCCCCTATTTTGTTTTATTCATTCACTTATTTTATTTAGTTTTATTATTTAGTTACTTTCATTTTGCTAATTGTGATTCACTTATTTGTGTGGGTTTATTTTGTTGTTTTTCGTTTTTGGCTCAGGATAGCTGTTAGATGCTGCCTGGCTCTCAGCCACTGGAAGTGTCCTCGACATTAATTAGCCTACCTTAGCCTCACCTGGGCTATTCTCTCCCACTCTCCAGTGAAGGACATCTTTTCTGGCAGCTGTCTTTTTTTTTTTTTTGTGTGATATGTTAACCCATTGTATTCTTGTATTGTAACTGTTGTTCTGAGTTTATTGCTGAGTTATCTGTAAGCCCCCCCCTTTTTTTTTTCCTTCACTCCCTTCCCCGGCTAGGTCACCATGTCCGCAGGGACTCATATACCAACCGTGTTGGGTCGTGGACGTTACGCTAGGAATCACGGGATTAGTCGGATAAGAAGAACTAGGGTCCGGCATCTTGTGCCTGTCCCGCGTTCTGATCCCGTGATTCACCACCACGTGTCCGGGAGCCATTCCGCCAGAGCCTCCAACCTGTCCTGCCTCCTTCTCAACGCCAGGTCGGTCCACAATAAGATCGCCGTCATTTATGATACCATCACTGACAGCAGGGCCGACCTGGCCTGTATAACGGAGACCTGGGTGGGCTCAGAGGGTGGGGCTTCCCTCGCCCAGCTGTGCCCTCCTGGGTTCCTGGTTCAGGGGGTGGGCAGGTTGGAGGGTCAGAAGGGGGGAGGAGTCGCCATTGTTCATAGGGAATCGCTTCAAGTGACCAGGGCCTCGACATTGGTGATTCCAGGGCTTGAATGCCTCCACCTGTTAGTAGGACAGCGGGATAGATTTGGCATTGTACTGGGTTACCGAGCTCCCCGCAACCCAGCGCAATCCCTGCCAGAGCTCGCGGAGTTCATCGCCGCAGCGCTGTTGAAGTCCCCCCGGCTTCTGGTCGTCGGGGACTTTAACGTGCATGTCGATGGTGAACTCGTCGGCGCGGCTCTGGAATTCATGGAAACCATGACTTCCATGAGTCTATCCCAGCATGTTTTTTGCCCTACGCACAGGAGTGGGCATTCCCTGGATCTGGTGTTTACCTCCATGTCGGGGGATTCTATTCTGGAGGTGCGGGACATCGTTCCCACACCCGTGTCATGGTCAGATCACTACCTGTTGTCCTTTTCCCTAGCAATGGCGGCTCCCCCTCGCGGGGACCAAAAGCCCCTTGTTTGGGCTCGCCCCCGAAGGCTTCTCGACCCGGTTCGGTTTCGGGAAGCCTTCGGGGAGCTTTCTGGTGGTCTGGCTGACGATTCGGCCGAAGCCCTGGCCAACCAATGGTTTGAGTCAGCTGCCGGCGCTGTCGACCGAATCGCCCCCAAGCGTCTCCTCCGGGGCAGAGCCCGCGCTTCTCCGTGGTTCACGGGGGAGTTAAAGGCGATGAAGCAGGAACGGAGGAGACTGGAGAGCATCTGGAGACAGAGCCGCACGGCGATACATAAGACTGCTGTTGTGATCCAGACTAGGCGCTACTCGCGAGCGATCAGGGAATCTAAAAGATCTTTCTATTCCCTGAGAATTGGTGAGGCCTCGAACCGCCAGGCAGAACTCTTCCGGGTGGTCCGAGACCTCACCAATCCTAGTCTGGCTAGGCCTCCTCCTACTGATTTCAGTAGCGAGAACTTTGCAGTCTTTTTTAGATCTAAAATAGAGGCCATCCGTGCCGGCTTTGTATCCAGTGACACTAGCCCTCCCTCGCCATCCCCAGCCCCCTCACCCCCTCGTTCGCCTCAAATGGATGAGTTTGGGCCTGTTTCCCCTTTGGAAGCCTCCAGGGCTATTGCCCACTGCCGCCCCGCGACCACCCCCTTCGACCCTTGCCCATCTTGGCTAATTAAATCTGCCGGAGGGAGCATGCCCGAGTGGGCTGCGGCCATCGCCACCGCCTCCTTTGGCGAGGGGGTTTTTCCCTCTCGTTTTAAGGAGACGGTGGTCAAGCCCATTTTGAAAAAACCGGGATTGGCTGCGGACCAATTGGCTAATTACCGTCCAATAGCCAATGTTCCCTTCATGGGCAAGGTGATCGAGAGGGTGGCCGCGGTGCGGATTCAATCTTTTTTGGAGGAACAGCGGCGCCTTGATCCTTGCCAGTCCGGCTTCAGGCCTGGCCGAGGTACCGAGACAGCTCTGGTCGCGCTGCAAGATGACCTTATCCGGGCGGCCGACAGGGGTTGCTCTACCCTGTTGGTTCTCCTGGATCTGTCAGCGGCCTTTGATACCGTCGACCACGGTATCCTACTGGACCGGCTCCTGGAGGTGGGGATCAGGGGCACTGTTCGCAGTTGGCTCCGGTCCTTCCTCCAGGACCGGCCCCAGTATGTGCAGCATGGGGGCGAGTTGTCGGCCCCGTGGACACTCCCGTGTGGGGTTCCACAGGGCTCGTCTCTCTCCCCCATGCTGTTTAACATCTATGTAAGGCCGCTGGCGGGGGTCATCAGGAGATTTGGGCTGCGTTGTCATCAGTACGCTGATGACACGCAGCTCTATCTCTGTTTTTCCACCTCTGCAGTGGAAGCTGTCCGGTCCCTCGACCAGTGTCTGGAGGCGGTCATGGCCTGGACCAGGGCCAACAGGCTCAAACTCAACCCTGAGAAGACCGAGGTGATGTTCTTCGGGAGCTCCCCGTCTGGGTACAGGGGCCCCCTCCCCAGCCTGGAGGGTGTTTCCCTCCAACTGGCGGAGAGGGTTCGGAATCTGGGCGTGATCCTGGACCCGGCCTTGTCCCTGGATGCCCAGGTGGCGGCCGTGGCCAGGACTGCATTCTTTCATCTTCGCCAGATCGCCCAGATCCGCCCTTACCTAGACGGGGACTCCCTGAGAACAGTGGTGCAGGCGCTGGTGATCTCGAGGCTGGACTATTGCAACACTCTCTACATGGGGTTGCCTTTGACTCTCCTCCGGCGACTGCAGCGGGTGCAAAATGCAGCTGCCAGACTGGTGGCGGGTGCGCGTCGCTTTGACCGCATCACCCCGGTGCTGGCCCAGCTGCATTGGCTACCCGTTGCCTCCCGGATCAGATTCAAAGTCCTGGTTTTAGTTTATAAAACCCTCCATGGCCTGGGTCCGGACTACCTGGCGGAGCGGATCGTCCAGCGGTCAACATCGGCCCGACCGGTTCGGCAGGCGCGAGCGCACTCGCTACTGGTTCCATCCCCCCGAGAAGCCAGGCGATCTTTCACCCGGAACCGGGCTTTCTCGGTGGCTGCCCCATCCTTATGGAACTCCCTACCTAGTGAAGTGCGCTCAGCAGAGTCCCTGCTGGCCTTCCGTAAAGCGGTGAAGACCATCCTATTCTGCGAGGCCTTTGGTGACCTAGCCTAGCCTTTTTTTTTTTTTTTTAAATCCGCCATCAATAATTTGCTGAATTTGGTAGCAGCGGCGAGTTCGGAACTCAAGGGTGCGCCCCGCCTCTGCTTTTTAACTGTTTATTTTAATTCATGTTTGATTGTAGGTTTTGTATTTTCCTGCTATTGTTTTGTATTGTATTCCTACTTGTATTTGCTGACTTGTTTAGCCATGTTTGCCACCCAGAGTTCCCTTTGGGAAGATGGGCGGGATATAAATGCAACAATAAATAAATAAATAAATAAATATGGCAAAATACTGTATTCTGAAAAAGATACAAACACTCTTTTAAAAGAATGTAGAAAATGTGAGAGCTTCACTTATAGATCCAGCATTTGGTTCTTTTTCTTTTTATCTCTGTGACTGAGCAACTGCATGCGCTCTGGGTCTCTTTTGTCACTGTAGCTTTTATTGGGGCTGTTCCAAAAATTTGCTTTAGAATTTTTTTGAAAGTTTGTCAACCCTCCCCGTAGCTTAAATGATAGCTAGCGTGATTTTTTACCTCATGCTCACAACTCCATCATTCTCATGAATTAGGAGAAATTTGTGAGATTCTTTTCTGTTGCCGACCATGTTCTTCTATGCAGCTTTGGATTATCAGCAGCTTGGAAGGTTCCCCAGAAGCAAATGACACCCTCAGCATCTGGTGGAAAGCAGATGCTACCTCCATCTGCCCACAAGTTTCATGTGGAACTACATATAGGTAAGGCAGTAATTAGGTGGAGCAACTGGGGCTTTCCCCAGGGCACCAGAATCCTGAGGTGAATTTACTGATGATTGTTAGAAAAATAAATGGCACGATACCACCTAGCCTTGTTCACTTTCATTTTTATTTTATTTTTAAAGGCATAAACTTGTGGGTGGGGGTCAATTCTCCTTTCTTTTCTTGAGAAGGATCTCACACCCACTTGTCAGGGCAGTGTGTGCAGGATCTAATACCAATCATACTGGTGTGAATATTGCTAGCAACAGCTCTTATATCTGTGTTGTTCAGGGTCAAGTGTGTTCCTCATGGAGGCAAAATGTCACTGGCTACGTATCAGAGAGTGAAACCAGAGCGTCCATAGGAGCCCCAGGCTTTGGGGAAGTACAAAACTATTAAAAGTTGTGACACCAAATACCAGCCAACGAGTACTGACTGAGCGTAGGGGCCACAAGCTTAGTGGCCACAAATGTTGAATGTTTGTGGGGGAAGGTGGGAAGAAGATAGTGGAATAGAATTTCCCTGTAGAAGACAAAGCTTAGTGGCTGGCCAGAGGCCTGAATAGGAGACACCCACTCACCGTGTAGCACTTTGTTACAGGCCCTACTTAGTGTATGTAAAGTTTCAGTGGTAAACCAAGAAGTGTAGGGTTTAAAGACTGTGGGTTTTCTTTTTGTGGTGTGCCATCCTGGCAGATACCCATTGCTGTAGGTGGGTTGAACAGCACAGCAACCAGTGATGGGTGGATGCAGAGGCAAAGGTGAGTGCTTGTATAAACGCATACACACAGGAAGTGGGCAAGCATTCACAAGTATATCCATAAAAACAGCAGGGACCGAAACTGACATCAAATTGTCCCCACAAGGAAAAAAATCTACTACAAACACTTTTGGAAAGCCTAGCATCAGCAGGCGGTATCCCTTAGAATCTCCCAAATGTTAAGAGTGATCTGAGCCCCTTGCTTTTTTTGAGGGTCTGAGTTTATAAAAAAACAGAGTTACAAAAAAAGGGATAGATTTTAAAATTCAGACATTTTCAGGCCTTTGGCTGTAAAATAAAATTGATTGATTGAAACTTCAGACACTCTGTGAAGGTGAAGCCTTGGCCCTCTCAATGATACACCCTACTCTACTCTTGGCCACTTTTCCTGATCCTCATCTAATGAGTGCTGCTACCACTGTTTCCTCAACTACTCAAAGGCCCATCTGGCCAACCCATCTCTGGCAGGAAGAAAAAAATTGAGAGGTAAAAGCCACCCATTGGCATAGAAGTGTCAAGGACACTGATGAGGAGGGACACTGGCATATGGACCCCTAACCTCACTAAGGGTGAGTCTGAGCCTGTGACCCTCCAGATGTTTGGGACATCAACTTTCAGAATCTCTTACCTTTGACTAGGCTTGTTGTGTGGAAATCTAAAACATCTGGAACAGCACTGGTTGGAAACCATTGGCATCAAAGACATACATTCTTCCACAGACCTCATTTTCTAAAATAAGAGAGAGTGACCTTCACAGCAGCTCCTTCATTTCAGCTGCAACGGCAACAAGCTCAGAATAAGTAGCCTGTGTAATACGGCAATCATTCCATGATGGCACACTGCTGGGGCCACCTATATCTTCAGCAGTGAGCAATGAAGCACTACGTAAAATGTGCTCCCGGCAACGGGCAAGATCATGCTTTTGACAACCAATATTGCCAAAAGGCATTGGAAAAGAACATGAAAAGGATTGGACCAAATGTTTCACCGTGTTGCCAACTTAAAAGCACACCAGTTAGAACAGTGGTGTCCAAACTTCAGCCCTCCAGATATTTTGGACCACAACTCCCATAGTACTTTGATATTGGCCATACAAGCTTGGAATTCTGGGAGTTGTGGTCCAAAACATCTGGCGGGCCAAAGTTTGGACATCCCTGGGGTGGAATAACAGCCTCATGCAGGCTAAGTGACTGAATCCTGGGACAAGGGGCAGGTTCTCACACATTCTGTCTCAGGAGAAAAACCATGCTCATTTCATACCACTTCCTGGAGTATACCTAGAACTACAGATTTGGAAATTGGAATACTTTTCTAGATGGGAATAGGAGGAAATGCAAATATTTTGGCAGAAGGCCCTCCAGGTCTTCTTAGGATTGCATTTCCTTCTCTCCTCACTAGCAAAACCAAGAGTGAGGGAAGATAGAAGTTGCACTACAGCAGTATCTAGAGCAAATTCAAGCTGGTGGCCATGTTCACCTACTGCAGCAAAAACACACACACTGAATCTTATGGCATCTTAAATGTTATCGCATTTTGTTATATTTAAACTGGACCAAATTCCACTTTTAAACCTGCACTTCTGATGGGTAAGGCTATAGGTCACCAACAGTGGTACAACATCAACGTCATCATCACTGCTGTCCCTGTCTTCATCAAACCAAAAGGTTAGCCTTCTCCGGCTCTGGGTTAAAACACTTGGGCCTGTGTAATGAAGTCCTTCCTGGTAAAACCATGGTGAAAGAATACAGAGACCTGTAAGGAAAATAGTTCTGTGCTAGCCAGGATTTGTGGGAATTATAGTCCAATAACATCTGGGGACCCAAAGATGTTACCTTCATCTGCCCCTGGATTAGAGGAATAATTTCCAACACTTGGCCTGCCACACCATTTGGACATCAACTCCCAGAATTCCTGACCATTTGCCACTGCTTAAACTTTTCCAAAGGTGCAATGGCAAAGGTTTCGCCTAGGAAAAGAGCTCAGCCCGTAAGACAAGCATTTCAGTAAAACAGCTTCCCCTTCTTGTCTGGCAACCCTACAGTCCAGTCTTTCATATCACTAGTGGAACATTAGTAGTCTCTATAGTCCTTAACATTTAACCAGCTTTTCTTCTTCTAAAAGAGAAAAGGTCAATCTGAGTCCAAAATACTAATTAAAAAAAAATGAGATTGAGAACTCCCAAGTCTCCAGATATTTTGGAGTCGACTACTGTACCCACAAGTCTCCCCCTCCTAACCAAGCTGGGTGAGGCTTCGAGAAAAATCAAGCCCCAGACGGCACTCTCTTGCCCATGTATTGTCCTGCAAAAGTTCCAGGGATATTTGACTCACTTTGATGTAAGCATTCTTTGGGCTGGATGCACACATCAGTAATAGCTGTAAATAGCACTGCTTGCTCATCTGTATTCTGGTATGTCAGATGCTCTGTGTGTGGGTTAATCTCTGTTTTTCTGTATGAGACATTTAAAAACAATGTCCCCAAAGAGGTGCCAGTACCTAGTTCTGGAACAGCACTGATCCTTTCTCTGGAGTCTTGCCATTCTCATATTCCCCCGTGAAGGATGGGTATTACTCACCATTCCAGGGTCAGAAGAATTATCGGGCTACAAGCAGAACAACACTATCTAGAGAACAGCCTGTTCCAGCTATTACACGTAATGGGCAAAAGGCATGTGAAAAAGGAGGTCTGTCATGTTTGTTTGTTTGTTTCAAACATCTATAAACCACTATTCAACAAATCTTCAAGGAAAGATTTTTTAAAAAGAGATAAAATGCAAAAATTACAAGACAACATGTAAAACCAGCTTGGAATTTCAAGCAATATCACTAGCATCTTAAATGTTATCCCATTTTATTTTTGGCTAACAAATAATGCAACTAGCATTTACAGAGAATTTAAAGAAAGCCAAAGTTATGCAGTTACTTTTTCGGTTTGATAATCAACACCTAAGTTACCTGGTTGTGATGAGTAATGCCTCAATACTTTCAAAAGTTATTTAAAGATAACTTTTGAAAGTAGCAAGGTATTTTAAAGGCATTTTGATGAGATTTTCCAAATGTTATGCCATTCTCTTAGCAATCCTAAGGGGCACAGGAAATTCTTTCATTTTGTATTTTGCATTTTTATAAATATGTCTATGAAGATTCTCAGTCATCCAGGTGAGGTTATCTGGAAGTTGAGTCATGGCTACTGGACTTCTTTTGAGAGATAGAAACGTTTCGCTGCTCATCCAAACAGCTTCAACTTCCAGATATTTTTATAAACATTTTCTGGGTGCAATATCAGAACTAGCCTCTGGAGGGAACCAGGGAGCATTTTACTCTATTTTTCCATGTTAGTACAGTACAGTACTGGAGTTACAACACACAACATTGATGCGGTTGTGTGGCCAAAGATATAATGAATGCAATGAGGTCCGTTTGAAAAGTAACATTCTAGGCTCTATGTAACATGACTTTTTTTAAAACTTGGGAACATTAAAAGGTATTTCTAGCCTTGGCAAAATAAAAACATATTTGCCCAGCCCTTAATGAATTGCATTGTTGGTTTCTTTGCAGAGACAATTCCACAAAAGTGGCACCATCACTGAGCAGGCTTCTTGTGTTTAAAAGTAACACGTGTTAGTAGACAGAAGCTCTATAGAGTCCACCACCATCACTCCAATTCCAGACAAAGAGCTTTCAAACAAAATTTCATGAGACGCAGAAAGAATGGTCATAGCTGAGAATTCAAAAGCTAGTGAGTAAACCATGTGCATTCCAAGACAACAAGCCAGTCAGGGAGTAGAAATAGACATGGTTGCTATGGTATATAGTATGGTGTCCAGGCCATCCCACTTTTCATGTTTCAACAGCAACTCCTTACACTCATCTTCCCCTTCATTGCAGGCCAAGTCCAAGCTCCCAGGCAGCCCTGGGCCCACCTTCCCTACTGCCAGCACAGACCTCCAGGGCTTCATGGCTGCTTCATGGCACCACCTTGTGGCCTTCTCTCACTGTGCCCCAACCCATCCATATACTGTAAGAATCAGGGGGATACATACTATGAATTTTGGGGTCACCTGGCAGGGCCATGAACCACAGGGTGAGGGGAAGTGGGGGAGGAACATGTTTCTGTTGCAATATGTCTGTGAAGATTCTCAGTCATCCAGGTGAGTTTATCTGGAAGTTGAGTCATGGCAGTTGGACTTCTTTTCTTGAGAGATTGAAATGTTTTGCTGCTCATCCAAACAGCTTCGTCAGTCTGAGGAAAACTAGTTGTGAGTCCTCCATTTTATATTTCACTTTGAACTCATGTCACCCTGGTCTGAAATAGACTTATAAGATGAACCATGGCTTGAATAGGCTCGTTAGGTGGACAATAGTATCAATAGACCATTAGGTGAACAATGGCCTAAGGTGCTGAAACCTATAAAGCAGGGCTGTCCAACTTTGAACAGGCCAAGGTCTACTTTTTCCGGCCCAAAATGCCTGAGAGTTACTACACTAAAACCTCTACTTACGAATTGTATCTGTTCTGAGCACATGCTCATAAGTAAAAACTTTTGTAAGTAGAGCAGTGGTTTCCCATAGGAATGCATTGAAAACCAATTAATCTGTTCTGGAGGGAACAGATTTCCATGCGCCATTGCCCTTGAACTGCTGCACTCTGCTGAGACTGTTGGCTGGCAGGCCCAGAACTTTGCTGGGGCAGTGGTGGTCCTTGGGATGGGGGAGGGAGGGGTGGAGAACTTATCCCCTCACTTTTTTTATTGATGGCCGGCGGGCTACTTTTGAACCCTTCATGGGCTACCAGTAGCCTGTGGTCTACCTGCTGGGCAGGCGTGCTATAAAGTATGGGTCATTAGCTATGGCCTTGGTGGTGGATGTGTGGAGTATTTTTTATTTGTCTGGGGATTGTTGAAATCACTGTCTGATAAGTAGCAGATAGACTGTGCTTGAGTCCCCCACCTCTGTTGAGAGAGGGGTTTTCAATACTCACATGAATGGCTTCCCTGACCCCTCTCTCAAACCACCTGTTCTGTTGGTTCTGTTGCATGTGGGGCTGACTTTAAGGACTGCTGCCTGTCTCCTCCGCATCCTTAAGCAATGCCAGCAGGACTCACTGGCCCAACACAAAGGTGTCCTTATATGTGGTGCATCTTTCATACTCATTTGTCATGTGGGAAACTGTGCTGCCTGTCCTTCCCTCTCCCTCCTACTCACATGCAAACAGAAATGTACACGCATGATTTTCCAGTCGTTACTCCTGTGACATTATCAGTACCCTTCAGGTATCTTTTCACAAGAGCCTGCCTCCCAGTTTCATTTTTTTAGCCCAGAGATCTCGGGGTGAGGGGAGCTGTAGACTTGATAATCCTGGATGGGAAAGAAACATATATAGTACATCCCTGCCAAATCCACATGCCAAATAAATTGGCAGGGTATGAATGGGTGGAGGGAACCTGTGGAAGGGGGAGGGTCTCTAAAGCTGCTGGAATGTGGGGTCTTTTCACTGCAGCTCTTCCATGGGATCTCTACTGGTGGAAGGCCGACCACTTGGATCCACCTGTCCATAGAGTGCTTTGTTTTTATCCCGTAGGATCAAATGACATTATCTCCTGTTAGGAAAATAAAGGGGGCTTGAGGCACCTTTAGAGTGACATACTGTAGGCTATGTCTGTCGGTGGCACCTGTACCTCTTCAAGACAAGGCATGGCAAGGCAAGCCAAGGATGGTTTTCACTAGCCTCTCTCCAGGCCACTTAAGCTTCTCTCTCTCTCTCTCTCTCTCTCTCTCTCTCTCTCTCTCTC
>JAHTLZ010000016.1:67925741-67947560 GCA_023846285.1 Phrynocephalus versicolor
CACACACACACACACACACAAGGTGTTTCGAGGGATGGGAAGCCTCCAGAACAGAAGGGGTTGGCACAGGCAGTTTCAATGTCTTGGTTTGCATGTGCAGTATCATGAACGTAGCACCTGCACTGCTGCACCCTTTCATGTACTTCATCCAGGGTTTCGTGTCTTGGTTATGCTGTAGCAGCCTATTGCAAGCTGGCATCTTCCAGATGTTTTGGACTTTAGATCCCATCTGCTCCAGCCAACCTAGGCCATGTTCAGAAATCATCACCATAGCAACTGGTGTACACATTGATTTGTCACAGTTAGAGTCTGGAGAAGTTCGTTTTTGGACAAACACCTGCTTTTCTCATATAATATAATGAAACAATAATGAGTCACCAAGTCACTTCTGACTTATGGTGACCCTTCTCAGGGTTTTCCAGGTGTAGAGTAATCAGGAGTGGTTTCCTTCTTTTGTGTGTGTGGGTGGCTCCTAGAGACTATGCAGCTTGCCCAAGGCCACACAGGCTGGCTTTATTCACAGACGGCACAGTGGGGGATTGAACTCCCAACCTCTGGCTCCACTGGCAGATACTTAATAGTCTCTGATAAATTATGTGCTCTTTCTGGAGAGCAACAAATGTAAAAATATCCATATGCAATTTGACTCCAGGTCAACACAGCATTCACAGATCAGTTATCAAAGTAGCTCTACTAGTCATGAGTTCCATCCTCTGGATTCTTGCTAATCATAGCTTACAAAGAGGGCCTGAATGCAGAACAGGAGAGGGAGAGAATTTGGGCACCTCTTGCTTGTATAAATTTAGCTCATTCTAGCTTAGCTTTACATCTACTTCTGAAGTAAAGGGAAGAACAGAAAGCTAGAAGTATATAGATGTGCAATACAAATTCAACATGTAAGTCACTCAGGTTATGTATTTCTTCAAATACAGATAAATACCACATTCCATTCTGAGCAATAAGATAGGCTGGCTTTGCATCAGCAGTATGGCTTTCCCCCCACCAGCAGCCCAAATATTTGTTTATCTCATGCTTCAAGCTTCTTTCTATGTGAATTGTCACTTGTTTAGGATTTTCCTACCTTTTTATATATATTTTGGTTATTATCCCTGTATCATCACATGAAGGTCAGGTTAAAAATACGTCTTCTAAACTGCCAACAAGTGAAAAAACATCTCATTTCTCCCCTTTGCTTATGTAAACTCCAAATTACTATTATTATTTATTGTTATTATTTATACAACTTATATGCTGCCCACTACCCAAAGGTCACTGGGTGGCTTCCAATTAAAATGAACAGTTAAAACAGTTAAAACGTTAAAATGGCAACGGACATTAAAAACAATAAAAACATTTAAACACAGAACACTAAAATTGCCATCAGGGCCCACAATAAAAAACTTCAGAAACAGGAAGGTTTTCTCTGGCACCGAAATGTCATCAGTGTTGGCGCCAGGCGGATCTCACTTAGGAGGGCATAAATCAGCTCGGCAGGAGCCCTCAGAATATGGTGTGGAGGGCAGTTCCGGCAATCACCAACTGGGCCAGGTTTAAAGGACTCCAGCCATTGACAGCTTGGCAGGAGCCCTTTAAAAGGGCTTTTGGAGTCCTGGGCACCAAATCTGGTGCCTCTAGAACCCAGGGGGACCCCCTGGTACTGACTGGGCCAGGTTTAAAGGGCTCCGGCCATTGACAGAGTGGCAGAAACCCTCAAAAATGGTGGGGACTCAGGGCAGTTCCTGATGACACTGCCCTCTGCGCCATATTCTGAGGGCTCCTGCTGATCTATCAGTGACTAGAGCCCTTTAAACTTGGCCCAGTTGGCACCAGAGGGTCCCCCTGGTACCAAGTGGGCCAGGTTTAAAGGGCTCCAGCCATTGAATGCTCGGCAGGAGCCAAAAAATGATGGAACAAAATGGTTCATTTCATCTATAACAAAATGCTACTTCCTTGTTTCATTACATAATGAAACAATGAAACAGCATTTCATTTTTCGCTTCCTACCCATGTTCCAAATGAAATTATGTTAAGCAAATTTTCCTTTATACAAATTTCTCATAAGAATGCATTGAAAACTGAGTAATTTTTATGTTGTACGAATTCACCCCATAGATGATTTTCTTAAGCAAATTTCCCCTATCTCCAGAATTGTTTATGTTGTACAGATTTTATGTTATACAAACCATTTGTTGTATATTTATTTATTTATTTATTTGTTGCATTTATACCCCGCTTATCTTCATTGCGAACTCTAAGCGGCTTACAAAGGCTACAATAGCCACACAAATTACAATAAGTATACAAACATGAAAAAATAATAATAACAATAATCAAGAAGTTAAAACCTTATGGCACCTCAATAACTAAACAATGGTAAAAGCAAACAGATTGCGATGGCGGATTAAAAAAAAAAAACTCAGTTAAGAATCGCCAAAGGCCTCCCGGAAAAGGTAGGTTTTTAAAGCCTTCCAGAAGGCCAGCAGGGACTCTGCAGAGCGCACTTCACTGGGGATGGAATTCCAGAGGCTGGGGGCCGCCACCGAGAAAGCCCGGGTCCGAGTTCTCATCTTCCGGGCTTCACGAGGAGTGGCGACCCGAAGCAAGTGCGCTCGCGCCTGCCGAACGGGACAGGCCGAGGTAGATCGCTGAGCGATATGCTCTGCCAGGTAGTCCGGTCCCAAGCCATGGAGGGTTTTATAAACTAAAACCAAGACCTTGAATCTAATCCGGGCTGCAACGGGCAACCAGTGCAGGCGGGCCAGGACTGGGGTGATGTGGTCAAAGCGACGCACACCAGCCACCAGCCTGGCCGCTGCATTCTGTACCCGCTGTAGGCGCTGGAGGAGAGTCAAGGGCAACCCCATGTAGAGGGCGTTACAGTAGTCCAGCCTCGAGATCACCAGAGCTTGGACCACTGTTCTCAGAGAGTTCGCGTCCAGGTACGGGCGGATCTGGGTGATCCGACGGAGATGGTAATAGGCGGACCTGGTCACCGACGCCACTTGGGACTCCATGGTAAGTGCCGGGTCCAGGAACACACCCAGATTCCACGCCCTCTCCGCGAACTGCAGGGAAACTCCCCCCAGACAGGGGAGAGGGCCACCGTATCCAGACGGCGAGCTCCCAAAGAACATAACCTCCGTCTTCTCGGGGTTGAGCTTAAGCCTGTTCGCCCCGGTCCAAGTCAGTACGGCATCCAGGCACTCATCGAGGATCCTCACAGCTTCCACTGCAGAGGTGGGAAAGGAGAGATAGAGCTGCGTGTCATCAGCGTACTGATGACAGCAAACTCCAAAACTCCTGATGACCCCCGCCAGCGGCCTCACGTAGATGTTAAACAGCATGGGGGACAGAGACGACCCCTGTGGAACCCCACAAGGGAGAATCCAAGGGGCCGATAACTCCCCCCCATGCTGAACATACTGGGGCCGGCCCTCCAGGAAGGAACGGAGCCAACTGCGAACAGTGCCTCCGATTCCAACCTCAGAGAGCCGGTCCAGTAAGATACCGTGGCCGACGGTATCAAAGGCCGCTGACAGATCCAGGAGGACCAACAGGGTAGAACAACCCCTATCGGCCGCCCGGACAAGGTCATCTTGCAGGGCGACCAAAGCTGTTTCGGTACCCCGGCGAGGCCTGAACCCGGACTGGCATGGGTCGAGGCACTGCCGATCCTCCAGGTATGACTGCAGCCAGACCGCCGCCACCCTCTCGATCACCTTGCCCATAAATGGGACATTGGCGATAGGGCGATAGTTTGTTAAATCGTCCACCGCCAGGCCAGGTTTTTTCAAAATGGGCTTTACCACTGTCTCCTTCAGACGAGAGGGAAAAACCCCCTCGCTGAAGGAGGCAGTGGCGATAACAGCAGCCCATTCGGCCATAGTCCCTCTGGCAGCTCTAATTAGCCAGGCAGGGCAAGGGTCGAAAGGGGTGGAGGCAGGCCGGCAATGCGCCATAGCCTTAGAGACCTCAACAGCAGAAACAGGCCCAAGCGCATCCAACCGAGGCGACGAAGGCGGACCAGCAACTGGGGATGATGGAGCAGGACCACTGCAACCGGAGTCGAAGCCGGCACGGATGGCCTCTATTTTAGTTCGAAAAAAGGCTGCGAACTGCTCACTACTGAAATGCAATCTCAGAATAGGCCACTAGAGGGACCACATTATATTTCCATTTATTTTTTCTTGCCCAATTGGAACTAGAGATGGGCACACAACAAAAAAAATCATTCCGTTATTCATTATTCGTTTCATTACGTAATGAAACGAATAATAAAAATTGTGATGAAATTGGAACGGTCCGGACAGAACCACGAAAATTAGGTTCGTTACATTTCTTTTTCATTAATGGCGATGTGCAATGAAATGAGCTGTTTTTAAATGTTAAAAAATGTCTTGAATATCCATAAAAACCAGCGATAATTATTTATTCTGCCTGATAATACCTACCAGGGGGGTTGGGATCCTTAAAATGTGCATTTATGTTTTTTCTCAGATCGCTGTATTTTTTTCCTTTAAGGGGAGTTAGGGCTTAGGGGACATCAACCCAAAATGGCTCCCAGATGCCTAATATTGATTTCTTGGGTATTAAAACACCCTGGACATCCGTAAAAACACAGCAATAATTATTTGAAATTATTACCTACCAAGGGGTTGGGGTCCTTAAAATGTTTGTTTTTGTCTTTCTCCCATCGCAATGTATTTTTTTTCCCTTTACGGATGACACAAAATGGATTCCAGCTACAAAATGGAGCAAGCCATGTAATGGGATCATGTACATACTTGGACAATTTCAACCAATAGCATGCCCAGGTTGCAGACTGGGTAGGTGTGGCAGCCACAGAGGGCCTAAAAAGCTCTGGCAGCCCCCCTCCTCCTTGCAGTCTGCGGTGGGAGTTAGGGTGGGATTGCTGTCTCTGTGACTCATTACTTTAGGCCAGCCATGCAGGTGTGTGTCTCTGTGTTTCCGCTGGCTGCAGCCTGGCTCTTAGGGGAGAGAAAGAAGAGATTTGTCTTGCAGTGTCCCTGTGTGTGTGCGTACCTCTCGGTGAGTACCCTCTCCTGCCCCGCAGTGCAGTCACTCTGTGGCTGCCTTATGCCCTGGGCAATGCCCACCACTGCCTTTGCAGCCTCCCTGCATACCTAGTCTATTCTGTGTCTCTGCCAGCATCATTTTTTTAGTGTTTTCCCTCTGGTCTGGGGCGTTGGGGGACACCCCCGCGCGGAAATGCTTTAAATCGTGTAAAAAGCGGGTAAAAACAAAAAACAAAAAATAAACCAACGAAACAATTTTTTTCAAAAAATTCACGAAAAACAAAAACGAACCAAAATGGGACCCACAACGAAAAATGGAAAACTGAAACATCATTTTTTCGATTTGTGCCCATCTCTAATTGGAACAGCAATAACAATAATAGCAAACTGGCCAGGATGGAGAAATGAGTAGCATTACATTTGAAAATATAACATTCCAACTACTCATTCAGGGATGAATTTCTTAACTTTATGAAGGACTGCACCAACACTGGGTCAAAAAGCTCCTTCAAAAAACAAGAACACTGCACTTGACAAACTGATCTCGGAGGGTTTGAGTGAAAAGATGAATTCAGAAGATACAGGAAACTGTAGGGAATTTGCCACAACGGGAACAAATCTACACATTGTAAGACAAATTTTAATAATATTTTATGGAGCCCTCACAAAATTAGGCATTCCTCACCTCCACCAAACTCAGCCTCTGGGGTGGGCTTTTCATTTGTGCTCAGCTTTGCTGGTTCAGATGGGCCATGATGAACTTTTTCTCTCTTCATACAGCTGTTTTTCAAACACTTCTGGAGATGTTTGGTCCCTTCACCTCAATTTCATTTGTGGAATGGGAGGGGAGGTGAAATGAGACCACAAGATTAAATTCCCATCTCCATAACAATAGTAAGGATGAAGGGTTTTATTGTCCTATTCATCATCCAAGCAATGATGTCTCTCCTATAGAGATTCACATTTTTCCTGGGCACCTGTTGGATTTATCTAGACAGACAGATCCAGCAGAAGGAGGGCATGGAACAGATGACTTATATCTTGTTGGACACTATCCAGACAAGCTGTTTCAAGCATCTGACCTCCATCCCCCTTTTCTTGTTGTCCAGTCCAATTTCATTCCAAAAAGAGCAGCTCCAGGGGTTCAGATTCACCCCTCCCACCATGCACACTGAGGTATGTTTGGGGAAAGAAGCCTTTCCCCAAAAGATAATCAGAAATGTTGCTCTGTAAGCATTTTGAGGCAAACTGAGAAACATAGGATAAAATTAAAGGACAACAACCATGAAGATCCATTTTCTGTTTGAATTTTATAGACTGTTTTTAAGAACAGGGAAGGCAAAGTGATGAGGACTAGAGATGGGCACAAAACAGAAATATAGTGTTTTGTTTTGTTTTGTTTTGTTTCAGTCTTCATTTCATTTCGTTTCATTAATAATTGATTTTTAAAAAGAATTTTCATCATGAAATGAAATAAAACAAACACTTTGTAGGGCTTTATATAATGGGGAGCTTTCCTTCTTTTTTAATAGGGAGCCCATTGCCCTCCTTAAACCTTCCAATCAATTTGATTCCAAGCAAAGAACCCTCTGTAAACAAGCAAGAAACCTAATGGCTAGCTGCTGCACCTCAGATCAAGGAGATCGGAGAGATAAACTAAACAGCTGATTGGCGGTGCAGCGAGGTAAGGAAAGAAAATATATTTTAAAACCCTCCACAGTGCTACATAATCAGGAAAGGAAAACAATCACTTTAAATCAACTTGCAGACACAACCAGTGAAGGGAAGAGCTCAGCTCCTGGCTAGCTGCAGGCAGATCAAGATCGGAGATAAGCTAGCTCAACAGCTGAGGCGCGGGAGGGAAGGAAGGAAAACAAATCAATTAGTTTAAAAACAAACTTCCCGTTCTCAAGATGGCTGGATCAAGAGGCCTCTTGCCAGTAGGATGAATTGTTTCAGTTCCGAAACAAAAAAATGGTGTGTCATTTTATTTCTTGACGACACGCTGTTTGCTGTTTCATTTCATTTCGTAAGGTTTCGTAAGCTTAGGAAACAACGAAACAGTGTATCATTTTTCGTAAAGTGCCCATCCCTAATGAGGAATGCAGGTTGGGTCTAGGGTTAGATGAGAAATTTTTCTAGTAAAAATAAAACTGGAACCAGATTTCAAATACAGCCCTTCTATGAAGATTTGGAATTGATGCCAAATCCCTCAAACAGTTTGAGTTGTGGGATGAGTGGGTCAGGAATAAAGAGCAACATCAAAACACTCAAGTGTATTGCTTCAGGAATGTCATTCAGGAGGATAATACATAGGTGCCTCTACTTACGAGTAGCTCAACTTCTGAGCAATTTGACTTAAGAGCGGAAAACCATTGGCGTTTCATCTGCTGCCTTACAAATTTTAGATGCGGTCTGCCCTACTTATTTTTTTATTTTTGCAAATTTTTATTTTATTTTTTAGACAGGGCTGCTCTACTTCAGAGTTGTTCGATGTAAGAGCATGCATTCAGAACAGATTAAACTCATAAGTAGAGGTACCACTGGACAAACCAACAAAGCCTTATTGTAGCAAGAAAGCATAAGCCAGGTTATTCAGCGAGTTTCCCTGGGCTACTTTTCCCACCAACTGCCTTCAAAAGTTCACAGTCTTAAACATGATCATGATCCTTCCCATTCTTAGATCTGGGATAGCTTGTTGAGTCGGAGCTCCATCCATAAGTTCAAATCCATGCTGTGCCTTCCAGATCAGAGCCCAATCAAGATCATTCAGAGTGTCTGTGGCCGAATCGTGTACATCACTATTTTGTGGCCTTGGCCAAGCAGAACAGTCCCACAACACCCTCAGTGAGAGAGACTGGCAAACCACTTCTGAGTAATTTACATCTGGAAAACCCTGGAAGATTTTTCATAAGTCAGAACTGACTTGATGGTGCATAATTATTTATTATTAGTTCCCACCACATTCCTGTGACATGTCTTGATTAGTTACTATTACACATTGTTTTATGGATGGGCTTAATGCTATCGCTCAATGCAGAATTGTTTTGTCTAGCATCTGGAAAAGAGATCATTCTTATAGAGTATGAAATACTGTGAAGTGGCCACCCAGTCACTTTGGCTGTTGCCTTTGAACATCAGTGCCATCTTCAGAGCATTCTGTTGTTTTCTTGTGAGAACAGCTGTATTGAATCCTTAATCATTACAGTATTGTTTTGGAACTGTACAAAGAGGGAACAACACATGCAATTAAAAATGGTTTCACACACAAAAAGGAAGGAAAATGGCTCTTGCACCAATCACTGTATTCAAAGGCCCATTTTGAAATATGGTCCTATAGCTAACAGGATTCTACATACTGGATCTAAAAGTATATTTGCATAAATAATTTCAGTATGTAAGTCCTTTTTGTGTATTAGTCAAAACTCATTTACTGCTCTTACAAGGCCCCTCTATCCATGTTTTTTCATCTTACCAACCAGTAAAAACTTACTGATTTGGAGGATGCCTTATAATAATATCTAAAAATACAAAAACTGCCTTCTTCTGCTCTCATCTCTACAGAAGTATACACTCCTGTGCCTCAGAATTCCATCTTGTTTGAAGTAGAACTGGGCAAGAAACAATCTCATAGAGATGAGCAAGGAAAAGGAACCATGTGCTGCCATCTTGGAGGTTCATGCCAGTTTGTATGCATCCCTCCTTGACTGGCCCCTCCCACCTCACCAGCTGGTGAACGCTCCTCTCCTCCTCCTCCTCTTTGGCTGTTCAACCAGTCTCTGGCAGGAGCACAGGTTTCCCTGCCCCTCCTCTTTGGAGTGGTTCTAACATGAGAGATAATACATCAACATTATTTTAGGAAGATATCACTATGTCCTTTAAAACAGCATCAGATTAAATAAGGTTAGCTTGAACACATTGATTTCCAAATACGGTATTAAAAATTATTAACATGTCAGATAGAAGATTGTCTCTTGAACATGAGATTTTTTTTGATAAACATTATGATAGTTATATCCTATTCTTTATAAACAGATGTCACACATGTGAAATCTGGTGTATGAAATCTCTGGGATTATATAAAGGTTGCAGATAATGCTGAACAAGGCTTTTAAAAATAGTTAAAATACTCTATCAAAAATGAGTATTATAATATAAACTGTAAGCACTCTTCTAATTTAGTTAGTGATAGTGAGTCTGCCCACAAGTAAATACCTTTTATATTAAGGAATATGGCACAGAATCGTAAATAGTATTAAGATAAACTCAGTGACAAATTTTAGGGAGGAGGAACTGCATATTACAAAGTTGAGGGAAAATATGAGGAAGAACGTGGTTTGCATCCGTGGCAACAAACGTATAGCCCAGCAGGAGGACACACCATGATAATTAGAGAATTATAGCTGTTAGTCACAGAAAATATGCTGCAGTCGTGGGTCAAAGATCTGAGGTCATGGCACAGGAAGCAAAATTGTAATTTAGAGACTGTGAGGAACTTGGGTCACACATTACAGTCTTGCAAACGTAAGGCTTCTTGACATATGCCTGGATCTTGAAGAGAAATCAGAGATTCAGAACCTTTTTCAAGGAACAACAAATATGGGGCAATAAATTAAGGAAGGGGTGAGCAGACTATAAGCTTATAGAGTCAACTTGGCTTTTTCTTTTCTAGATTCCCTGCCTACTGTGCCCAAGTGAAAAACTAATGTGAGGCATAAATGCAGACAGGAGGAAGGGGGTGATTCTGAGAACATGGACAGCCAATACATTTTTTTCAAGATCACAACTGAGGGAACTGCTCTTTGCTGGCCTACTCCTAGGCAGGTGTGGTCCTCTGCATCACAGACCACACACACTATTCAGAGACAAAACACTTGGCTAGGCATTGGGTTGGATGCAGTTGATCAGGAAGCCCAATTTCCCCCAGATGCAAACCACCATCTTTACAGTACTTCTGAGAGACCATTCCAGAATGGCAGCTTTCTGGACCCACGTGGGTGTAAGCTACTTTGTGGTTCCCTGCCAACACAGGGGCGGGGAGGCTACCCCCTGTCCCACCCTTGCTGGGACAGTCCCTGACTTCTTGCCCCTGGTTCCCATCAAGGGATTCTGTACCATGCCAAGATGTACACGTCTCTTATAACCATCTGGAGGCACCCTATAGGCCTAAACCACCAAAAATTGACTACAGTGGGCCATTGCATAACAAATGGTTTGTATAACATAAAATCTGTACAACATAAAACATTCCAGAGATAGGGGAAATTTGCTTAACAGAATCGCCTATGGGGCGAATACGTACAACATAAAAATGGTTGCAATTAGGGATTACTCTGTTTTCAATGCATTCCTATGGGAATTTTGTATAAAGAAAAATTTGCTTAACATACTTTCATTTGGAACGAATTAATTCCTTTATACAAGGTACCACTGTATTTAAATTGTATTTCAATAAGCAAGAACCCAGTAAACAGAAAAGCAAATAAGCAATTTCTCAGGGAGGGTGGGCAGGAGACTGCTACTGACAAAACTGAGGCCAATCCTCAGCTCATCCCTGTTGTAAATCCTGCTGGTGGCCAGGCTTGAAAGCCCCTCTCCGTTCTTACACTCACAAACTCATTTCTGGGTTTCTTGTCTAGAATTCTTTGTTTTACTCACCTGATTTGAGCACTGGGCCTTTAATGCACAATATGTGCAATAAAGACACATTTAATAAAATGAGCCCCACTGAATGGACACAATGGGACATACTGCCAAGGCTCCCTGTTCTGCTGGGATGTTAGGCCCTTTTACCTGTATTTAACTAACACTATCTAGGGGAAATGTAGTGCTTGTGTATTGATCAAGGAAAGTGTTGTTATTGTTGTACACCTTCACAAGAGTGAGTGCAGTTTTGGAAGGGAAATGGGTCCTGCAATGGGACGGAAAATCATTTATATCTCCAAATGGTGAGGACCTTGTTTTGTTTGATTGTATTGTTTATGTTGCTTTGTGTTATTGAGCTATTTGGGTATGCAGATATTTTTTTTCATTTTCATATTTGGTTTTTTTTTTGCATCAATAAAAATTCAAATAAGCAAAATACAAGAAAGCACATTAAGTAACTTAAAATAGTAAATAAACAAACTAATCAATACAAACCAACATGACATTAATAATAATAATAACAACAACAGCAGCAGCTACTACTACTACTACTACTACTACTACTACTACTACTACTACTAATAATAATAATAATAATAATAATAATAATAATAAAAACACAAACAGCATAAATCAAAACCATTTAGCAGTTCAAAATAAAAACAAATGGAAAAATAAAGAGCTGGTAGAAATTTATTATAAGGAAGAGAGGAAGAGTAGCATCCTATTTATATAAGCATGTTGGAACAGAATTATTGGGGAAGGCCAACATATAAAGCCAGGTTTTCAGTAATTTCTTATAGGTGAATCTCTTGTGGAATCTGGTTCCACAAGTGGGGTGGTACTGCTAAGAAGGTCCAGTTTCTTGTTGTTATTTTCCAGGCATCCCTCAGGGTCGGTACTTGCAGATGGCCAGCTTGGCTTGAACGAGTGATCCTGGCAGTTCTTCTAATCCACTGAACATGCCTGATTCTTTTACTCTGCTGATTAGATGTGCAGCTCTTTTCGATAATGGATAAGATCTCCATGCCTGCATTATCACATCAAGCCATCCTAAATAAAGTGCCAATTCTTCTAGCCAACTGCAGGCTACATAGACAAAGATTTCTACAGTAACAAAACAAAGACAAAGAAATAAAAACTAACACAAAAACATTATTTTAAAAAAGAGTCCTTGTGAATTCATGTCCTATTTATGGCCTATGCTCTATTTCTCTCCGTGTATAAGCTCCCCTTTCTCATTATGTTCAAAACATTTTAGTTAATTACATATTTGCATAGAATAGAAGGGTGTGCCGATTGATCACATCGGCACAGAGCTACATGAAGGATTCATACATTCAGTTGAATCAGTATATCTGGAATGTATAGATTGTACCTGGTTTCTTCTTTCTCCTTCGTTCTTCACTTTTAGGAACCAGGACTGAATTAGGTATCTTCCACAGATCCATATTTTTCTTATATGTGTGTGTGCCAACAAGTGGTTTCTAGCGTATGGCAAGTCTACGAATGAATGGCCTCCACATGACCTGCTCAAGTCTTGCGAAATAAAATATGTGGCTCCTTTGACTGAATCAGCCCATCCGAATGTCAGTGGGAAAAGCTCCAACTTGAATATGATGTGAACATCAACATCTATCGACTAAAAGAGACAGTTTTGGTTTATATTTATGTCACCATTTGCTTATCCTAGGATGTACTGCATATAAAGAAAATTGTGGGTGAACATTGAGATATTTGACTGTCCAGTGGTGAATAAGATAGTACCGGAGTTTTCCAGAACAGTTAACACTTGTGATTAGATTGTAAAAGCCTATGCAAGTTTTTGCCTGGGTTATGACTTCAAGGAGGACCATCTCCTTCATTATGGAAGAACGAGTTGAAAGGGAGTCCAAGGAACGGAGTCCTTTAAACTCTTATTTCATGGGAAGCTACAAAAAGCTACACAAAGTTGCCAGCATATTAATAGTGGGCTGAACTAATTCGATCCAGCTAATGTTACAAAGTTTATTTCTGCTGCAGTGAAACAGCTGTTAGTATGAAGTAAAAAAACTGGCAATCATGACTATGACTTCTGCACTACAAATTTGAAACGTTGTGCTAATAGATTCCACCATCAATTCTGTATTGCTTTCAGAAGAACTGAAAGTTTTTTGTAAACTCAGGAATGGAGCAATTGGCTATTCTCATACTTTAGGTGTGGACAAACTGTGACAGGTCATTCGTTGCACATGTACCCAAGGAGTTCCATGCACACATTAAAAATAAACTTTCCTGTTTTTTAACTTCTAGCTGCAGTTCCTCAGGTTGTGCTTGACATTCAGGAATATTTTTGATCCCATCTCTTGTAAATTCCTGTTATGGCGTGAGACTAGAGAATACCCATAGAACATCACTCTATAATCAACAAATGTGTCTCAGCATACTAACATAAATCGTGGCCCTCCCTTGTTATGAGTGACCATGCTGAGAAAGGCAATGAAGCTTTCTACAAGAAACTGGACCTTCTTGATGGTTTCCCTGTCACTTTGGAATAGGCTTCCATTGGAGATCTGGCAGCCCCTTCCCTCCAGACTTTCAAAAAAGTTAGTAAAAACTGAAGTGTTCAAAATGTCTGTGAAGATCCTCAGTCATCCAGGTGAGATCAGGAAATTGAGCCATGGCAACTAGACTTCTTTTCTTGAGAGATTGAAAAGTTTCACTGCTCATCCAAACACCTTAATCAGTCTGAGGAAAGCCGGGGTTAGGGTTAGGATTAGGAATGTGATGTTCCTCAAAAAGAAAGAAAAGGATTATGCTTTCAGAAAAAGGAAAAGTGAATAAGGAGGTTTGCTACGCTGTTTATTTTGCTAGGAATCATTCCTATATTCAAAGCCTCCATTGCTTCACCTTAGCTACAGCCCTGTTAGCCATTATGAAGCCATATATATGTATGAACTACCCTGTACAGTTTTAGAACACTGGTTTGTCTAAATCAATGTTATTTATTCAAGTCAACTGAAGCTCTTCAAAACTACAGTGCTGTTGCTGCAAGTACGTGCCAGGAGGTTACAGACATATAACAATCATCTAAAGAAACAATCTCTAAAAATGTCCTACTGAGTCACGCTCATGTCATGAAGATTTAAGATAGTGTGTTCTTTTTTTTTTTTAATAAATCCATCCATTGTCTTTCTCTTTTTTCCAGGGGCTTCAACTTTTCCAGACTGAAATCCTGTGGTTTCGCAGAGTTGGCCCATTGAATCAGTTGGACTTTCCACCAAGTAGATCCACTGAATCAGTGATGATAAGGTGCATCAACTCCTCTGTAAATTCAATAGGCCTACTGATAGTTGCAACTTTGTCAAGCAATAGGATTTCAGCCACTGTCTTTTCCAATGAGTCTCGCCATGATATACTCAAAATAAAATGGTCAGTTTGGTCATTTTTGGCCTCTAGTCCCCTTGGCAAATAATCTATATAAATGCCATGGACTGAATGTGTGGCTTCCTGTATACATGTTTTATGTTTCAAGCACAAAAGCACCCAATTCCTCAACTGGACTCATAACCACTTGAGCAGCAGAGGCAGATTTTGCAATATTTAAATTAATATAAAATGTTATCTTTTGATGCATTTAAACGTCTACCAACATGTTTGCCAAATAAAATATAGTTATAATGGTGGGCCTAGTTCCACCCCAAACAACCAAAATATGGTACAGTGTGCAATGAGACTCTAACGGAGACATTGCAAGTCTATTTAGCATGCAGAGATGGAAATAAAAAATGTCAGGTGAGTCTGTAGTGCCCTCTGTATATATATAAAAAACATTGGAGGAAAGAATCAAGAAAAAACTGCCAGCATCAGAGTGACCTCATACTAGGGATGTTTTACATCTTGAGAGGCTGTTGGTCTGTAGCTTTAATCATCCCCTTTTTTTCAGTTCAGAAAAAAATATGGGAAAAAGAGAAAGGAAGACATGGTGATAGAGATGTAATATATAGCAAAATTATACATGTTACAGAATAAGTAAAAAGAGTGACACTCTTACCACCATAAAATAATGTAGGCTGCCAATTTGAATAGCTCTAAAAATCAGAGATTCACAGAGGGTAAGGCTGCCAATTGGTCATGATTGTTATATACCACATATGGAAAGGAGAAGCAACCTCCTTTTGAAAATAGCTTTTGAAAATTAGTTGCTAGGGAACTCAAGGAGAGTAAGGTGGCATCAAAATTTTCCCAGAGGCACTGATTGGCCACTGTGGGAAATGAATGCTGGACTAGGTAGGTCCTATGACCAATGATCTGGCAAGCAAGCTTTTAAAATGAGTTAATGCATCATTGGGACCCATGTACACTGCTGGCATGATTCGATCAGGGCCATGTAGAAGAAATTGTGATTCATTGTAAGAGTCTATTCTACCTTACTTGAGGTGTGTCCAATGATTTTCACTTTAAATTAAGCTGACAGCTGATTGCTTGTGTGAGCTTCATGTGTAGGCAATGTTCATGACTTATGGATGTCCTTTAAATTAATTATTTTAAAGTAAAATGATAGGGTAATAAACTCATTTAATTCTATGCTTTTCCTGGAGAACCTTGCTACCAGTAGGATTATAATGTTCATTGTAAGGTAAAAGGTAAAGGTTCCCCACACACATGCATGCTAGTCGTGTCTGACTCTAGGGGTAGTGCACATCTCCGTATTCAAGCCGAAAGAGCAAGTATTGTGCAAGTCTATGGCCACGTGGCTGGCATGGCTGCAAGGAAACACTGTTTTACCTTCCTGCTTTTTACGACAGTACCTATTTATCTACTTGCATGTACATGCTTTCAAACTGCTAGGTTGGCAGGAGCTGGAGTTATTAGCGGGAGCTCACTCTGCTTCATGGCACCTGGGATTCGAACCACCGAGCTGCCAACTTTGTAGCCAACAGTTTTCAGAGCATTAGTCTGGTGAATCACCATGCCCCAGACAATGTGTATAGTATATGTGACAAAGCTACTTGAATGAGTAGTGAAACATTTTGATCTCACAAGAAAAGAAGTCCAACTGACATGACTCAACCTCCAAACAATCCTTATTCCCCAGACCACAAGAGGATAAAATTCATTTGTCATAATTCCTCTGAGGACGATCCATGGTGACATTTGAACCAAAGTCCAACCATGTCCCACCGTGCTTAAGTTCTGAAACCAGTCAAACTTGGGTGTCCTTAGGATAATACAGTATAGGGATGTAGTCTTCTCTAGTTGTTCCATATATTGTAATTTTGGTATAAAATAAGTCATCATCTCTTAAAGTATAAAATATGGTTAATGTGGTTGTTTGCGTAGCCTATAGATCAGTGACTGGAGTTCAGAAAAATTCTTTTTTGACTACAGCTCCCAGCATTACTGAGACTAGGATGGTCAGTGCCATCGGGGTAAGTCTAGTATTTATAATTCAAAAATGAATATTCCCAACCCTGATCACAACATTTAATAAACATACACACATAAAGTTTACTGGAGCCATCTGTCCCATAAAGTACATAGGTAAGAAAGCAGAAGCAAGGCAAATGCAACGTAATAAAGGCTCTAACTCTATGCATTTTTATCTGGGTAAATATCTGCTACTGAGTAGATTTGCATTCAGTTGAAATGCAAATACCGGTACCAAAACAGTGATTTCTGACTCACTAAATATTTAAAACCCATTGTTTTCAGTGTCCCCAATGTGATCATTTTTGAACTTTCAATAGGTGCCTGTAGCTTTCCATCCTCACCTAGGATTAATACCAAATTTAGATTAAATGTGAATAAGCAAGCAAAATTTAACAAACCATAGCTTCACCTCAAGGGCTTTTTGAAACCTATCTGTCAAATGGCATAAGACTCACAGAACAAATGAACAATTTTTTTTTGCCAAAGCTTAAGGCTAAAGAAGAGACAGATTTAGGCAATATATGTGTTTGTATTCTTAAAATTACTCAGCTAAAAGCTGAAATACATGAAGCTAAAGCTTCCTTTCTTCTTCTCAAGTAAGGGTGCAGTTCCCGAACTGGATCAGCATCCTGAAATCATGAGGACGGAGAAGATAGAAACTTTCCACAGCCATTATTATTCTTAAAATGGACTTCTTCCATGTGTGACCATTGGATGTATGAAATATGTGGGATTCTAAAGGATGACTTTTTTTAAAAGAACATTTCAGTTGAATGCTACAAAGATAGCAGGGCATGCCATTTTGCATCCTAAGAAGAAAGTAGGACCTTAAAATATGGTTATACAAGCACAGGATGCACAGCACATTAAATATGAGTTGATACAAGCATAGAATTCACTGCAAGAAAAAAACCAAATGCCTACAAATGTCTCTGTTATGGATATGATCTGTCAAAGTTCAATACAGTACTTCAGAATCCCACTAAATTCAGTGGGAGAGACTCAAGCCTTTCTTTTTACTAGAATCTTCTAGGACATGGGTTGTGTTTTCCATACTTTTTCCATACTGTTTTTGTTACATGCAGTAAGTGACTTCTGACTTACAGCAACCCTAATTGAATATTCAGTTATGTGAGGTGGTCAAAGGGTGGAATCTCATTGCCATTACCTCGTGAATTTCCATAGGGAAAAGGGGATTTGAACTCAAGTCATATTATCCACCATCCGCACTGGTTCCTTTCCCTCCATATATATAATGCCAAAATAGGCCAGTTGATACATGCTGTTGTTGTTTTTTTTAAAGATCAACCAGTCTATTTCTTTTTGTTTTGCTTTGGTTGCTAATTTATGCTTACGACCAACTTAAACAACAAAATGAATGCCTATCAAGTGTAATTTCAGCATTAAAATGCTGACGTTTCATTCCAGCTCATATTGCTAGAGGATGCATGGCTCGTCTACCTGTACATCTGTTATGACCATAATATCACTCCAACGCCTCTCTGAGCCCTCCTTCCCGTTTTTAAAAAAATAATAATAAGCGGATTGGTTTCCCACCAACCAGCAGGGGACTTCCAAGCTGTCACAACAGTCCTAATCCAGTGGAAAATGATTTTATTGTTGGAAGCAGTGAGGAGTGTGAAAGTGGCATGACAGATGGGATTGCGCATGGAAGAATAGTCTCTTAGGGAGCAGCATATTTGAGCGGTGGAGCTAGGTTCACACAAGGAATATTGGCTGAGAGTCAAAGGTAAGATTAGAATCACATTGACCATTTGATCCTCTTCCTAGCTTTGGGTCCATTGACCATGCTTAATGGAAAGACAAAAAGCATCTATTATGAACCATGAAGAACCATTAGATGCAGCACAGTCTTTCGCATAGGCACTTGAAGTCCAAGGGGTTACTCATGTACCACATATGTCTAAAACATAAAATATGAGTTTAATGGATCTCTTGGGAAGAGGACAGCTTTAGAAACCTATGCCTCTTTTCAGCCTAAGAAAGATTTAACTAACAATGAAAAGGGGAGACTCAAACAGGAGCTTTAGCTGAATATTCTTCACTTTGTATTTTTGTGCCAAGAATAAAAATGAACGGCTTAAAAATTTCCTCAAAGTATTTCACATGGCCATCTATTTGCCTTAAAAAAACATGTTTGGTATCATTTCCTGTTGCTGCTGTTCCTGTGATATTGTTTTCCATGGCTACAGAGTCTTTCATATTCTTTGATTATTCATATAGGTAGTTCCTGCCCACCAAGAATCGCAGAGTGAGATGATGAGAACATGTTAGTACATAGATCCATATGTAAATGTGGTTCTGTTTGTAAGGGCATCAAAGAGATTTTTAAACATCGTTTCAAAACGAATGTTGCATTTGAAAAAAATTAATCACATTGGTGATCTCAACCAGTCAGCAGTCACAAAGCAAATGGGCTACTGCTATGCTACATAGACACTAATGTTTGACTGCCTGGTGACATCACTGATGTCAGGTCTTTCAGAATGAGCAAACAAGACAGAGTAACTGAAATGAATATACACATTTTTTTAGTAATGGAATGGGAGATTTTCAGAGGCAGACAATTTCAGAAAAATGATCTCTGTCCAGTTTCCTGGAAATCCATATAAAATGTTCACCTTCTTCAAAGTTAATTATATGGGGAAAGTATCATTGTTTCTTAATAGGCAAATCAAGGAAACATTCAGTCAGGAAATAATTTGGTGTAAATCAAACAATTGTTTTTGGTGGTTGCTCATCTACCTATTTTTAGATACTAAGGTTTGAGTTATTAGAATAAGGATTAGTCTGTTTGTTTAAAATCTGGACCTTATATGATGACTTTATGAGAGGGGTGAATTTTACTTTTTTAAAACAAAGCAAAGCAAAGTGTGATGCTTATATGCCAACCCATAGCACTTAAAGCACTCTTTGGGCACTATCACACGTCCTTTAAAATGCTGATTAAATTTCAAGATAAAGTGTTTCCAAAAATCTAGTCCCCACGGCCACCGGGCTTTTAAAAAAAGTTGTGCCCCATTTAGCGAGTTTTCCAAGACCTACCAGAGAAGTTGGGAATTTTTTGCTCTGGTAAAAAAATGCAAGCCAGAAGTCTATGGGAGCTTGTATATGATCCGGTTTTCTGCTTTTACCCCCCTAGCCCTGACCAGTTTGTTCTGGGGTTCAGCGGCATTTTTTTAAAAATTTAATTTTAATTTGCCCTCCCCCCAGCACTGATCAGCTGGCCTTCGGGCTGTCAGCACTTGATGCATATGACAAAGTAGGCTACCCTCCACAGGGAAATGAACAAAAAATAAAATTGGTTAATCTTTAATTTGCTGCAAGAATTTTTGTTGTTCCATGGGAGTAGGCAGAGATTGGGTAGTTATTACAATTACAAAAGTTGACTATAAGATGAAGGACTCACACTAGCTGTATTCAGGCTGATGAAGCTGTTTGGATGAGCAGCAAAATGTTTCTATCTCTCAAGAGAGAGAAAAAGAACTCCAGTAGCCATGACTCAACTTCCAGATAAACTCACCTGGATGACTGAGAATCTTCACAGACTTAGGTTAAGCAGTAAAATAAATCAGGCCAACAGACTAACTAACCCAATTTAGTAAACTTGATTGTTCAGGGTGACTAGGAACCGCCTGTTCCCTCCCAGTTCAAAACTCTACTACACCACATTGCTTTCCATAGGCACAAATAAATGTAAGATCTATGGATACATGTAAGAAATAAGATGAAAGACATGGCAATGAATGGGCCTGAATAAGGTTCCCATCCATTAAGGTAAGTTTGAGTGACAGAAGGGAAAGGAACCTCTTTAGAGTAGCTTGAAAAGTTTGCTATGCATCTGCCTTTCTCAAGACATGCAATTAAGTGGAAACTTCGGGGTATAAATTGTTTCCATTTCTTCAATAATTTAGCAAGAAAGAAATTGATGCTACTCTGAATAATTAGTCTCCATGCATGATGGAAAAATAGATGAGACCGTGACAGGTTGCCACTCACTGATAACACTCAACCACCTCTTGGAAAGAACATAACAGCTGGTTGACAGTACACAGTTAAACTTCTCCACAGCTTAAATGAGCAGTGATTAACCTTTGGCTGAATTCTCCTAGTTCCAAGCTGTGTCTTTTCAAACAATTCTTGTCCACCTGCTAAAATCTGGTGTTTTTCTCATTATGATAGTACTGTCCCAAAATTTTAAATCATAAATTGCTTGGATCACGGCAAGTGTTTCTCAAGGATTAAAAGAAACCTAAATCCTTGCTGAGTTAACAGTCAAAACTAGTGACTGTGTATAATTATAACTAGTGATTGTGTATAATTGGTAATCTCAGGAGAATAATTACACTTGCCAGTTTCTGTGTAAATTTCCCCATGTTTGCTAGGTTCTAGAAATGGCTCCATGTGATGTCAGTTCACTTAACATACTGTATGCTCTGATTTTTTATTTATTAAATGATTTTATTTATTAAAACACAAATTACTATTATTTTATTTGTTTGTTTGTTTGTATTTGTAGACTGCCAGACTTATTAAAAAAATAAAATGGCAAAATGTAGTCTTGTTGAAGGTGAACCCATCTACTTTCCACAAAGTTCTGTCTTGCTGAATTTCTATAGCTTAATCCAATTGTTAGTCCAAATCAAAGCAGACACAGCTGAAGTCTTCTTGTACTATGGTAATGGAGTAACTTGCTGCTAATTAACAAGTGTCTCCTTAGATTCCTCATTGCATGCCAATCAGTTGGCCCATGACCAAGAATCCAAGTGAAGATTCACCAGTTATCAGCAGTTTGCCACTGTGTTATTTCTGTCAACCCAACTACACTAGAGGACTTTGGCCATTTAATAAAGTTAAGTTGATCAGTCAGCATTTCTACAAGTTCTATTGGTTCAAAGGACAAACAGTTGGGCTTACCTTACAGGACAGAGATGTTTCTGCTTAGTGAAATGCAGACAAGGGAAGAGATTCAGCCTGCAATCCAGTAGACAATCCTATACTTGGCAACTTTTGACAAAGTCCTTCTGAATGACTGCAGCAGATTAAATGGAGTAGGTGAAGGAAAGAAAGTAAGAGAATCAGCTGTCCAGTAAAAATGGTATATGTATTGTGTAATGACAGTAAAGAACAAAAAGGGAAAGTACACAGATGATTAGTTGGATGTATCATGGATAGAGGTGGTCACAAACCAGAAAACCCATGGTTCAAGTTCGTCTGGTTTGGGCCCACCCTTGGTTCAGTTCGGGTTTGGGTTCGTATGATTTTTTTAAAAAAATCTTACAAACACAAACCAGTTCAGGGTTCGGGTTATTACGGCCGCCGCCGCCGCCACCACCACCACCACCACCACCACCACTGGCGGCAGCTCCTCAGCAGTGGCAGTGGCGGATCCTGGCCCCTGCGGCAGGGGTTTTTTGAGGCGCTGGCATGGGGCCAGTGCCTCTTTCCCACCCCCAAGTGCCCACCGCATGGCCCCTGGGGCCAGGTGGGCGCTTCTTTTTTATTTTTATTATTTCTTTATTTTAGAGCACTGACTCGACTGCCCCTGGGACCGGGTCGGTGCTCCCTTATTTTATTTTATTTCATTTTATTTTTTCCTTACGGGTTTCAACCATGCTACAGCTGTAGCACGGCCGGCTTTTGTTTTGTTTTGTTTTTTCTTTAAATGCCAACTGTGTGGCCCCTGGGGCCCCGTCGGCACTGG
>JAHTLZ010000016.1:67947600-67962642 GCA_023846285.1 Phrynocephalus versicolor
TTTATTTATTTATTTATTTATTTATTTATTTATTTATTTATTTGTTTATTTATTTATTTATTTATTTATTTAATAATTTTAGGGTGCTGACCAGGCCACCCCTGGGGCCCGGTCAGGGCTCCTTTTATTTTATTTTATTTTGTTTTGTTTTGTTTTATTTTATTTTATTTTAAATATACTTCCAGCACAGGGCTTTTTTGTTTTGTTTTTTTATTTAATTGCCAACTGCACGGCCCCTGGGGCCTGGTCAGTGCTGGGTTTTTAAAATATATTTTTTAAGATTTTAGGGTGCCGACCAGCCCATCCCTCGGCCCCAGTCAGACCTCCTTTTTAAAAATTATTTTTATTTTATTTTTTATTTTTTACTGCTAACCAGAAGCCAGGAAGCCTAGACCTCTGGACCAGCACCAAGTAGGAGACATCTCCACCCCCCATTAACAAAATGAACTGAACCGAACCAATTTTTTTGGTCCTTTTAGTTTTGTTTTAAATTTACCCCTAGGTTTGTTATTGATTTTGTTACGTAACGAAACGAATAACAAATAACAAGACGAACTAAAAGTTCATTTTGTGCCCATCTCTAATCATGGAGTGATACAACTGCAAAGCTGGAAGAAACCCCAACATACAGTCCAATCCTTGGTGAAGTGGAAAACAGCATCTATTGTTATTATTTTACTTTAGAGTATTTTTACCCCACCTTTCTCCTTGGAAAAAGACGCAAAGTGGCTTCCAGTAATAAGGGATAATATATAGTCCAGTACAATTAAGACATATTCAGGTCTGAGAACAGGGAATTGAGGGACATCTTACAGCATTTAAAGACAACATTAAATTACAAGAGAATGCAAGCAGTTAAAGAGAGAGTAAAAATCCCATGTAAAAGTTATGAGTGAGGGAAACTAACATTGGAAATATAGTGTCAAGTATATCTGATAGACGTTTTTTAAAAAATCCATTGAAGTAGATTACAAATTATTTATCCCACCCAAACAGGGGTGGAGTTCACTTCACAGTTGAACAGCTCTTATTGTCAATGTGTTCTTCCTAACTCATACTCAACATTTCTCCTCTTATAATTTGAATCATTTTCTTTGGGTTCTACCTTGGTTCATTTCTCTTGCAAGGAGTCCTTCAATATTTGAAAGTATCCATCATGATGAGGTAACATTATGGAGTTTTAAAAATTAAACTTGTATATTACTCCCCCCACCCCCCAAAAAAGTAGATTATGGCAATACAGTGGTACGCTGACTTAAGAGCAGCTCAATTTAAGAGCAGAAAACTGTTGACTTTTTAACTGCCGCCTTACACATTTTAGATATGGTCTGCTCGACTTACAAATATTTTTTTCATTTTTTATTTTTTAACTTATTTTTTCAATTTTTAGATAGGTACTCCAATTTAAGAGTAGTTCGACTTAAGAGCATGCATTTGGAATGGACTAAATTCGTAAGTTGAGTTACCACTGTACTGTGTTCTGGGGGGTTACTCTCTATACTTGTAAATTATTTCTATTCATTTATTTTTTTAAAAAAAAGATGTTTACCATTTCACTATTTGGACTTCTTCAGGTTAAAATATACTCAATTCTCTCAACTGTTCCTAATAGGGGTCCTTAACCATCTTCTTTGCCCTCCTACTGGCCACATTCCAGCTTGTTAATAGCCTTCTTAAACTGTGGTGCCCAAGACAGATACAGAACTCCAGGAAAGATCTGACTAAAAGTGGAGCAGGGTGATGGGTCTGAATCATTGGTTCAGCTGTTTGTGCTGGTTCGTCGGACAGCCCAGCAAGTATTCCGTGGTTCAGTGTCCCACCAGTAAGCACCCACTCTGAGGGAGTGCTCAAACTTCCCTGCCCTGCCTCATCTGGAGATTGCCTCGGTTGGGCCAACAGACAAACTGTCAGAATTGCCACGCTGGTGGTTTGTCCTACTAGCGACCACTGAGTTACACTCACATAACTCCACAACCGGATTTCAGCAAGATAACTCTGAAGTAAACTAAATCTGTGTTAAGGATGATCAAGAAATAGATTTCTTTTTTTAAAAAAACTAAACTGATCTATGTTAGAACACCTGTGTAGATCTTTGTCTTATCGTCATAGATGGAATCATGTGCTGAGTTCTGTTAATTGCATTTCAAAAATATATATAGGTGGAAGAAGTGTAGGAAAAGGGCAGTCATGCTTACTAAGGGGCTGGAATTTTTGAGTAGCCTCCCTATAAGAAAGATTACATGGTTTGGATCCTGGTTAGTCCAAGAAAAAAGTAAGCATTGGGGAGATGAGAAGAAAGAGCAAAACTGTGTGCAAGTTGTGGAGAAAACAGCCTTAGAGAAACTTTCCCTGTCTACAAGATGGGGTGACGGCTATCAACATAGGCTGTTACTGCACATCCATCTCGTCCCTGTTCCCAGACCCGTTGTGGAATGGTTCGAAGAAACGTAACCGCACGTCCATTGAGGGTCATGACGAGTTCGTCGCGACCACGCCCCCTGAACTGCACTCCAAGCAGGTTGAGAGATTCCCCTCCCTGGCCTCGGGAATCTTTTCGCCCCGCTTCTCCTACCGATTTGAGAGGCCGTGCGGTTACTCTCCTCCCGATATGAGATCAATGACACAAGAACCCATCTAGTGGCACAATGAGGAAAAGGCCCTATCATGAACATGTCCTATGGAGGTTTAAATGCAATGAATAAATTTGTCTAAAAACTGTTAGGCATTGAGCATGCCACGAGCGTCTGATGGCTAGTTTTCGAAGAATCAAAACATCTGTTATAGCGTGCGGGGAGGTTACGGACAAAGGAGAATGAGCACGCAGAAAATCACAGCTCAAACCGGTAGGAGGACGTGCGGATACAGTCCTGAAGGTTGCATTCATCACGCCCGTGAGTACACAGAAGCAGGGCCAGAACCGGTTGGAGATCACATGACCGTGACCGATTTCAACAACTACATACCAGGATGAGAAAGGACGTGAAGTAACCGTTATAGATAGCTTTTAATGGTGCTAAGCCAAATTCTTGTCGAAAAGGCTGTAAGTGCTAATAGTGATGGCTGTATGCTACCTCCAGTGTCAGAGGAAGCATGCCTCTGATTTATGCTTGCTGGGGAATAGCTGTAGGGAGGTCTACAACTCTCGTGTCTTGTATGCGCTCTTCCCATAGTCATCTGTTGACCACTCTTTAAAACAGGATCCTGGATTCCACCAAGATTTGAAAAAGTTATATTGTGCTGTAAAATAAATTACCTGAGGCCGCCAGGTAATTTATTTTGAATATACAATCATACGAGACAGTACCTCGTATGATTGTATATTCAATTTAAACCAACCAAGCAACCAACCCCTATACATCCGAAGAATGTGGAATGTTGTGCTTCTTTATTCTTGATTCAAAATGCCAAGAAATGCCCTGATATTACTGCACAATAGTGTGCCACATTGCCAGTAGGAAAAAGGATGCCAAACTTTACAAAGGGCAGCCTGGAAGTGCAGCCAGCAGTCAAGATGGCCTACGGGATACCATTGTATATAGATCATTCACTAAGTGACACCAAGTAAGGGAAAATCCTAGATGTGGCCTCTTTTTTCATCAATTAACCACTTCTCACCCAGACACAAAGCTGTTGTCATGGCTTTTTTGTGAATGATATACTATTGAGCATCTTGATGCTGCAATGGGTAGCATCAACATTCAGGAAATCCCACATTCCTATTCTGTCACAGTCTTTTTTCCTCTCCTCTGCTAGCTTTGAATAGGACTCTAACCATTGTTCCTCCTAATAATTCATAAACAAGACAGGAGAGCAACATGGCCAGACATCGTGTCCAGATAAGAACTCCACTGGGTCTGAAAACAAATCCAAGAGCCTGCCACTTTTCTTTGCCTTAAAAGCAGACAAAGGAGATTTAACCAGAGAATTGACCATGGCACATGAGTCAGCATGGCCCAGGAGACACAGCACCGAGACTGAGAACACAGGATAGCCAGATTCAAATCACTTATTAAAGCATGAGGCTGCCTGGGTGGCCTTGAGCATATATCTCCCCAGGTGGTGTGGAGTCTAAAAGACCCCAAAATTAGACACACCGCGTTGGCCACCACAAAGTGCTATGGAGACGGTTACTGTGTTATGATTATTCTCTTACCTACCAAGTGTAGGCCATTTAGCTGCATGTGAACTCATTTTCTCCCATATTGGCTTCATGCAGAAAGTCATCCTGATGTCCCCCTTATTCTTTCTCACACTCCCTAAATTAAACCTACAAAATAACTGCAGGGCACTGTGGGTGTGTCTTTCCCCAGTTTTCCTGCCTCGTGACTGTGTTTAACCATAACACATTTTTGCAGAGGGAACCCAGCATGGTGTGTGTGTGTGTGTGTGTGTGAGAGAGAGAGAGAGAGAGAGAGAGAGAGAGAGAGAGAGAGAGAGTTGAAGCCAAGTTTGGAAAGACGTGATGTGCCTCTTTTCAGTCTTGCTTCCTTTCTCCCTCAGAGATGCAGGTGCTGGCAGTGAGGCCAGGGTGTAGAAAGACACTCTTAGCCCCTTGACAGTGTAATTTCCAAAGCTGACATGACGTTCAAATGGCACACAGAAGGCACCAGCTCCTCTCTGTCTGTCATCATCCCTGCCTTATTGTCCTGCCTCCCAACTGACCGCCCCCCCCACACTTTTTTTTGCTTTGTTAGTTACAAGTGGGCACAATCAGCTTCTCTACCATTTGCCAGCAAACTTGCTGGCGTGCTGCCCACCTTAAGTACCGTGCAGGCAGGATGGCGCCTCCGATACTTAAAACAATATTTAATGTTTTACATCATTGCAGGCCTGCGGATTAATTTCCAAATCCATGAAGTAACAGTGGATCAGCATGTGGCTCGCTAATGCTGGACCAGGAAATAATGCATGAGGGGAAGAGATTAGTGAGCCGAGTGCAAGAAATTATAGCCAGCATTAGCTACAGAATAATTGTTTCGTCTGTGATAAAACTTCCTTCTCCCCTGCACTGCCGAGGGTCTTACAATGAGTTGAGGGAGGAGGAAAGCACATCTGAAGGTAAGGAAATCTGGTCAGAGCCTTAGACACAGTTCTTACATTTAGGCAAACTTAAGAAGAAACCTCCAGGAAAAAAAGTCCGCTGGATTTATTATTGTTTTAAAAAAAGGTATTTTATAAACCATAATAAACCAAGAACATTAGACACCAGAGAGAGGCTGCTTCCCTTCTCTGACAAAAATAAAAGAATTACTGAGACTTGAAATGCAGCTTACAAATCTACCTCCCACATTCACAAGGATGACTGAGCTGGGTAGCCTGAGAAAAGCAAAAGGAGTTTTAAAATTTAATTTTATGAGAAAGGGAGAAAAAAGAAGTCGACCAATATTTTTGGTTGAAGAACTAACTGGATTGTTGTTGTTGTTGTTGTTGTTGTTGTTGTTGTTGTTGTTGTTGTTTGTAGTTCAGTGCCCAAGCCTTGTTGTTTGTTAAAACCCATTGAGTACACCAGCACTCTTTAACTTATGGGGGAAATTGTGGAGGCCACAGCTTTATTGGTATGGTTACAATCTGCAGTAATCTGGCCAGGCATTGGGTCGGATCCAATCCCATCAGGGAACCCGCCTGTCCCCCAATGTGCATGGTGGCGCCTCCAGGTGGCGACACCCTTTATTACTCAGCTCCCGGAAACCCCCGTGGGCGCAGACTCCTTTGAGATTTCCTTCCCGAGCTGAGCGGAGAGGCCGTATGATGTCCCTCCCGAGCCAGGACACTCACAGCTCTCTCCTGGGTCCGCCATTACCACCTGAATATTCCTTGCCATGCAGGCTCCATCCTGCAGCCACCTCGACCTGGATCCGGTCCCAATGCCACCCAACCACCAGGCTGTGATGAAACAACAACAGTGACATGAATTAACACCAAAATACAGAAAATAGGTTCCCTACTCAAAGGGTGGGTGGGTGGGGAACGCTGCCGCCGCTGGAACCAAATGGCGCAGGTTGGAGGCTGCGGGCTCCTTTTAAAGGGTGGGCGCTGGTGGATCTTCTGAGCCTGCGCAGGCCAGCCAGAGCCCGGATGCCCGTGGCCGCAAAGCCTGCTGGGTGCCTGTAATTGGTACTGGCGCCTGGCGCGGCGTGCATGCCACCACTTGGATGGCCCCCGGCTGTCGCCATCTTCCAGCCCTGTGGAGGTCCGGCTGGGCAGCAACCCACAACTCTGGACCCGGTAAGTCGGGTCCTTTATTTTTTGAATGAACCATTAATTTGGATGCTATAGGGTAGTGTCTGACTTGTCAAGTAACCGTCCACTGTTTGTTGGGCTCTCCCTCCAAGTCCTTGCTAGGGAAATATATTCTGTTCAGCGGGCTGCTCAGTCCAAGCACATTTACAAACAGAAGAACCATACTGAAATCAGGGCCTTCAGGTTGCCCTTCCATAGCACCTGTGATAGCAGACGGAGCAGGGAATATGCCTGTCTTAATTCAGTGCAATGCACTGCATTTCTAATTTAGTATATTTTAGGCAAGATATGAGTGCCATGTTTGCTTGGATGTACATATAAAATAGCACTCTTGCATCCATTCTTTGGGAAGAAACACATTTTCTCTTCTTTGTTGGTTTACAAGAACAGAAACACATATTAGAGACTGAAAGAGGGCAAGTATTAATTTGACGTGAGCACCCGAGTGTTACCACACAGCCTTCTTTCACTTCTGGGATTCTGCAAATTATCTCATTTATTTCTTGGCTGGTCTTCAGGATGGCACTAATGTGTGGAATTAAACTGCACCCTTGTACAGATTTTTTTTTTTGTCGGCACTTTCCACTGGTTCCAAAAAGGGAAATAAATCCTTTCCAGGTTTTAGAATCCTGAAGAATTAACCATCACTAATTTGTGCTGTCCTCAGAGATAGAGGAAGGATGACAAGTGTGATGGTGTGGCGGGTGGTGGGGGTGGGCTTGAAAAGTGAATTTAGGAGGAAGCATTCCAATTGAGGTCACACATTTCAAGGAACTGTGTCCTAAACCCAGGAAGAAAAAGAAAATGGAAATGAAAAATAGGACCCCAAGGAAAATTATGCATAACAAGCAATACAGAGCAATATGTTCTTTCTGATACTTAAATCAGAAAAATACTGTATAAGCAATTTTTCACCCATTAAACTTACATGAATTATTTAATCATGTCATTTGGGGAATTTTGCTTGCCTGTATGGATAGATTTCTCATGACAGTATAGCGTTACAATCTTAAACAGAAGACGGGTGCTTCAAGTACAGGTGTTCTCACCCTTAAGAGCCTGCCCCCTTAACATTTAATAGGAAAACCTATGCTGCTTTGTAGTATGATCTGTTTCAAGTGTGCACGAGTAAGGTGGGTAATTTGATCCCATCCACAGTTTTATAACAAACCAGGCATTTTGAATTAACAGTGTAAATGGAGAGCACTTGCCATAAACATTAAGCAGTTGCTTTATAGAACATGTCAAGGGCATTCCTTCATTTGGTCACAGTGATAGTTAAACAAAAGAAGTTAACAAAGAAAGTAGCAAGCAAATTTGCAAAAAAAAAAAAAAAGATGGCCAATAAAAATCACAAAACCAAAAACTTGGGATAGGCAATGTGTAGCCCTGGTATTCTTCAGTACCCTCTGAGAATTATATGTTATTTTATACATTGCCTGTTTCAAGATTTGATTATTTCAGCCTCTGACAGATATCAGAAATGGGAATAATAAAAATCATGATTGAAAGTGAAACTACAGAGTGACATTCTCTGATTTTACAAAATAATATTCCGTTTAGTGATGGAAACCATCCTAAAAGACAAAATTAATAAGCACATAGAAGAGAAGGTGCTGCTGAAGGAGAGCGAACATGGCTTCTGCAAGGGTAAATCATGCCTCACTGTTGGAATTATTTGAGAGTGTCAACAAGCATGTGGAAAAGGGAGATCCAGTTGATATTGTTTATCTGGACTTTCAGAAGGCTTTTGACAAGGTCCCACACCAAAGGCTCTTCAATAAACTTGCCAGTCATGGAATCAAGGGACAGGTCTTGTATTGGATCAGCAACTGGCTAAGGGACAGGAAACAGAAAATAGCACTAAATGGACACTTCTCCAAGTGGAGGGAGGTAAAGAGTGGGGTCCCCCAAGGTCCAGTACTGAGACCCCTGCTTTTCAACCTCTTCATAAATGATCTAGAAGTAGGAGTAAATAGCAAGGTAGCCAAATTTGCCGACAACACTAAATTATACAACGTAGTAAAAACTGAGAGAGATTGTGAGGAGCTCCAGTGGGATCTCTTGGCACTGGGGGAGTGGGGAAATCACTGGCAAATGAGCATCAACATTAATAAGTACAGAGTGATGCACATTGGGGCAAACAACAACAACACCCCAATTACATTTCTAAACTGATGGGGTCTGAACTCTCTGCAACAAACCAGGAAAGGGACCTTGGTATCCTGGTGGACAGCTCAATGAAGGTATCAACCCAGTGTGCCACAGCAGTGAAAAAAGCAAACTCAACGCTAGAGATCATTAGGAAGGGTATGGAAAATAAGTCAGCAAGTGTCATTTTGCCTCTTTATAAATCTATGGTGAGGCCCCATCTGAAGGATTGTGTACAGTTCTGGTCACTACCTCGTGAAGGATATTATGGAACTGGGAAAACTGCAGAGGAGGGCAACCAGAATGATTCGGGGACTGGAATACCTTCCTTACCATCTGAGGCTGCAACGGCTGGGCCTCTTCACTCTTGAACGACAGCACCTATGAGGTGTCCTGATTGAAGTTTATAAAATCATACACAGTGTGGTCAAAGTAGGAAAAGCTGTTTTCCCTATTGCACAACACTAGAACTAGGGGGGTGCGCCATGAAACTTTTGGGTGCTAGATCTCAAACAAATAAGAGAAAGTACTTTTTCACCCAGAAGATCACTGGTCTATGGAACTCCCTGCCAGAAGTGGTGACAGCTGTCAGCCTTGACAACTTTAAGAAAGGATTAGACAAGTTCATGGAGAACAAGGGTATCAATGGCTACCAGTATGGATGCCTTAGGAAAACCTCCTTGTTGGAGAGATAGGCAGGATATCTATCAATGCCCTTTGCTGGGAATCGTAAGCAGGTGAAGACATCTGCTTGGGAATACCCTGAAGCAAATGGTGAGCCACTGTGAGACTGAATGCTGAACTGGATGGGCTGTGGCCTGTTCCAGCAAGGCTGTTCTTATGTTATGCCCATAATTCTATTCTAGATCGACACTCCTGTAAACCTAATGGTCTATATCCCAATGGGGAATTGCTGCTAGCTAACAAAAACATTAATTGAAGCAATGCATTGCTCCTAATTAACTACTTGCCACTGGGATTGTACAATTCGGCTGCACAATTTGGATGATACACTGTTACAGTTTTTATCATTATACTTACAGTACATGAGTGTGAATCTGTAATAGGATACTGGCCAATATCTGAAACCAAGTACAAGGGCTTCAACGTGCCCTTAATTATCCTTATATAGGAAATAAGTTCCAGGAAACCAGGAAGATTCAAAGGGAAAATTCATGCTTGATCTGGGATGATGCCTGTGGTATTACCAAGTTCAAATGATCCACATAGCAGTGAACATCGTGGGAGAGAGAAATTTATCACAGATGCTCCTCTGCACTCATGCTAGCCATGCATCACACACTTAACCCCACTGTACCTCTGAGCAATTCATTTCTTCTTGTCACCCTCAGAAAACACTTCAGTCAGCTGCTAAAGCAAGGCTGTAGGGATTGTTTTTGTCTGAGTCCACCATCTGCAGAGTCCACTACCGATTTGAAGAATAGTTCCATTGGTGAGACAAAAATTGACGGTTTGGGCGGTGGCATCAGCTTCAGTGTTCATTTGGAAAGCTCTTCCATTGCTGCTTGTTATGATCCTTCAACATTGACCACCACCATTGTGCAGTTCTTTGCAGAATTGTCTCTAAGCGACCTCTGAGCATTATGGTTCTCTAAAGATGGACTTATGTATACAAACTAGAGATGGGCACGACTTAGCGAAATTTTCGTTTCCGTTTCCGTTTTCGTTACGTAACGAAACGAAAAACGAAAAACGGTTCAAAAATGGAACGAAAACGGAAATGAAACGACTAATTTTGAGCCAATTTTCGTTTTTCATTACTGGAAAAGCACTTAATGGAGCTAAATGGGAAGAAATGAAAAAAATTTCGTTTTTGTTTTCATTTTTCATTTTTGTTATGTAACGAAACGAAAATGAAAAATTTTGAAAATTAGCTCACGAAAACGGAAACGAGCCAAAACGGACCCCTAGACGAAAACGAAAACGAAAATGATAAATTTTTCTGAGTCATGCCCATCTCTAATACAAACATTGGAAGCCATCTCAAAGTCATTGGGTTGGCTGAATTCTCTCTCTCAATGTGGCTGTGCGGAAGACCCATAAATGTACTTGTATCAAGAATGTATTTCTTGTAGACATGGGCACGGAGCGGTGAAATTGTTGTTTCCGTTTTCGGTTATCGTTTCCAATACGTAACGGAAACGGTAACGATAATTACGCCGCTCCAGTTCGAACCCGACCCGAAAAAAGAAAAATTGGGTCAGGTTTTTCGTTGTCGTGTGTTGCCGATCGCGCGATGCCAAGCAGCACAGAAAAAAAGTTTTAAAAAGTAAAAAAAAAAAAAAAGACTCCCGGCCAAAAAAGCAAGCAAAAATATGCCTGCCTGAGGACACCTACCAGAGGCGACCACAATTTTTCTTTAGAAATCGTGGTCAAAAAACACACCAAATCACCACAGAAACATGTGAAATTTATTTATTTTAAATGCCTGATGTTTAATAGTAGCAGCAGTGGGGTTTTATAGCAATAAAACGTTGCATTTATTTTATTTTATTTTATTTTTTATTTGTTTAGACCTGCCCACTTGGGCTGGGCATGGGATGGGACCATGCAAATTTTTTGAACCATTCCACCAATGGCATGGCCAGATTTTGACTGACACTTCTGGATGTGCCAGAGAGCATAAAAAGCCGAGGCACCTTCCAGAAGTCGCAGTCGGGTCTTGGATGTGGGGGGTGGAGGGCTGTGTGGCTGGCTGCTGCTGGCTGATTGGAGGGAGGCTGGAGGCTTTAGATTTAAGTTAGGCAGGCAGGGAGGGAATTGAATTTAGAAAATAATTTCTTTGATTCTCTGCAGCTTTGTCTGCTGAAGGGAATAGCAGTTTATTCTTTTTTTTTCCTCTGGCAGTTTGTGAGGATTTTTTTTCTGATATTGGGTAAAGGGGGAGGTTCGACTGGGAGGAGGTGTGAATTTATTTTAAAAATATATTACATTGGGACGTCAAATCGCGCTAAATCACGGTGGAAACAACAAATGACAAACGAAACAATGAAACGACAAATTTTTGAAAAATTTTGCAACAAACGGAAACGACCCAAAACAGACCCGTTCCGACAAACGAAAACTTGAAACGTCATTTTTTCTGGTCATGCCCATGTCTAATTTCTTCCCTTTTAGACTCAGCTGTCTTTCTGCCACATAACATTAGTAAGTGCATGCAGATTCCATGAAGTTTTTTTTATGCCTCATCAGGTCACTTCGTCTTCTCAGGAAGATGTGCTAGGTTTTAGACTCTTCTCTGTTATTTATGCCTTCTCACTTACAAATGGCAAGCTGGGGAATATAAATCTCTCTCTATTTTTTTTCTCTCTCTCTTTCTCTCTCTTGAACATTTGCTTGCTTGTTCTCGCACATTCTTATATTTGCTTGTGCTGCTTCAAAGCAATATCTTCCTGAAGAAGTACACTGGTGCCCTTAACCTCCATGTCTACTGTTGCCATCTGTCATCTGCAGCCAGCTGAAATGTAAGAAAGGGTCTGTTTGTCCTTTCTGCTTGAGACAACGCTTGTCACCTAAATTCAGAATGAAAAAAGAGGCTTGTTCAAGTGATTCTGCGGTGTTCATTGTGACTCTTGACATTGTCTAATGGTGCTGAATTTGAGAATTTTGATGCCATCCTAAAAAAAAAAAGGAAGGAAAACCCTTATTTTATTTTAGGTTGGGTGTCTGGTGCATCCGGTTCTGAAAGTCAGCAAGGGGGCTGAGTGAACTTCACTCATCCCATGCAGAATCCAGCCCAAGCCTAAGCCTAGGTTCTGCCCACCCAGCTAAAGCCCTTGTATTGCTGGACACTCCCTGCCACAGGATGTGGTGATGGCATCTGGCCTGGATGCCTTCAAAAGGGGATTAGACAGATTCCTGGAGGAAAAGTCCATCCCAGGTTGCAAACCATGATGGAGATGTGTAATCTCCAGGCTTAAAACCGGGGTACTTCAAGGGCCAGATGCAAGGGAGTGGCATCAGGAGACAGATAGGAAGCTGGACTAGATGGGCCTTTGGCCTAGAATCATAGAATCATACAGTTGGAAGAGACCTCAAGGGCCATCTAGTCCAACCCCCTGCCATGCAGGAACCCCCATCACAATATTTCTGACAGATGGCCATCCAGTCTCTGCTTAAAAAACTCCAAAGAAGGAGACTCAACCACCCTCCGGGGCAGCATATTCCACTGCCGAATAGCTCTAACTGTCATGAAGTTCTTCCTAATGTTCAAATGGAATCTCTTTTCCTGTAGTTTGAAACCACTGCCCCGAGTCCTAGTCTCTGAAGCCATGGAAAACAAACCTGTTCCCTCTTCAATATGACATCCTTTCAAGTATTTAAACATAGCTATCATATCCCCTCTCAGTCTTCTTTTTGAAAGGCTAAACATTCCCAGTTCCCTAAGCCATTCTTCATAAGACATTTCCTCCAGACCCTCAACCATCCTGGTAGCCCTCATCTGCACCCGCTCGAGGTTGTCAACATCCTTTTTAAATTAAGGCGCACAGAACTGGACACAGTACTCCAGGTGGGGTCTGACAAGAGCAGAATAGAGTGGTACTATCACTTCCCTTGATCTAGACACTATGGTTCTGTTGATACAACCAAGAATCGCATTGGCTTTCCTGGCTGCTGCATCACACTGCTGACTCATGTTCAATTTGTGGTCCACCAAGACTCCCAGATCCCTTTCACAGGTACTATCCTCCAGCCAAGGGTCCCCCATCTTATATTTGTGCAATTCATTTTTTTTTTACCTCACAGACGTCCTTGTCCCCAATGTTTTTTTTTTCGCCCTTCACCATAGTCGCTCCTTTTGGTGCTTCTGCTACCAGTTCCTTTGCTGCATCAGATGTCTCCAGAAGGTCAGTCAGTAGAGTGGGTGTTGAACGTATAGCCTGTAGAGGGCCCCAGCACCACCCACTTAAATTCATAGTCCTTAATACCAATTGCCTCAAAGCCTCCCTTGTGGCAATGGCAAGAAGGAGGATGCTTTCACCATGTTTTGAGAAACCCATCTATGTCACCTGTATATTTTATTGGCCACTAGAGAGCAGAGGAGTGCCATTTCTGTGGCCCCTCCCCTATTTTTATAAGATTTTTTTTTAGAGTTGGTTCCACTGAAGTCTATAAAGCTCTCCAAACTCCAGGGATGACAGCATACCCAATCTTGTGTCAAATAGGCCATAAATTATAGCCCAGACCATTATGTCCAATGGAAATTTCATTAGAAGTTATTCGCAATGCACTTGCATTCATTACTCCCAGATTCTTTCCAAGCTCTACACACAAGGCACCAAAGAGCCTCACACTTACTGATTACTCTGTAATCACTTTATGAGTTTTTGGTGTCTAATGCACATTCATTATATCTTTGTTACTTATATATTTGTGTATCATTATCAATAAATACTTACAGTGGTACCTTGTATAAAGGAATTAATTCATTCCAAATAAAATTATGCTAAGCAAATTTTCCTTTATAAAAATTTCCCATAGAAATGCATTGAAAACAGAGTAATCCTTAATCGTGACCATTTTTATGTTGTACAGATTCACCCCATAGGCAATTCTGTTAAGCAAATTTCCCCTATCTCCATAATTTTTTACTCTGTACAGATTTTATGTTATACAAACCATTTGTTATACAAGGGTCCACTGTATTTCAGTTCCCACATGGCAGCATAATTCTTCTACTTGAGATACCCACCTTGTTTTGACTTTACATTTCTCCAAATCCTTATTTTAAATACGATTTTTAAAAATGCACTTTTTATCATTTATACCAGCTTTGGCCACAACCCCATTGTCTAAACTAAGTTGACACCTCTCTGTGCTTGTGATAGGACTGCGCACCTGTCTCCGCTAAAGAGCCACATGTTTTACTTTCCCCTGGAGATGAAGTCTGAAATAATCAGCCAGAAGAATGACACCTCCCACTATGCTGGCCTGACAGATCTTGAAACTTACTACAGTTTCATGAGTCTAAATATACAGCTGGTTCTTAAATTATAACACTAAAGACCAGAGGTCAGTGCAGTAAAACAGATGCAATTATGCTTTCAGCCGTCAGGCTGGCATCAAAATGGTCACCTTTGTGACCACTTTGTTCATCCTAGACATGTATCAGGTTTGACAGTAAGTATGTAAGGACTCATCTGCAATATCTCTTAGCGGTTAGTGCCAATGGCTGTAGTCATTTATATGCCCAGATTAAGGATATCAATACACCAACCAGGATTCTCCACAGTTAAGTGTTGATTTGCACAACCCTATAGATGTGATGGCACTTTAAAACATCACACACACATTGATTCTAAATCTGTGAGCATCTACACACATGTTCACACTCTTAGTTCACTTCACAAATGTACAAAGAGCATACATTGACCATCTCCAGGGGTTATTTTTATTATTCTTAATACTCTCCATATTTTTTTCTATTATTATTTTTATCATATTTTTCATTATTTGTACTTTGATTGGGTTTGTCCGGGGTTTGTATGTTTGGGCAGTTGTTTTTCGCAACGTGCTGTACACCGCCCAGAGTTCCGGTGGGAAAACCAGGTGGTTAACAAGCATAAGATAAGATATGATAAGATAAGTAAGTAAGTAAGTAAGTAAGTAAGTAAGTAAGTAAGTAAGTAA
>JAHTLZ010000016.1:67962652-68009025 GCA_023846285.1 Phrynocephalus versicolor
TAAGTAAGTAAGTAAGTAAGTAAGTAAGTAAGTAAGTAAGTAAGTAAGTAAATAAATAAATAAATAAATAAATAAATAAATAGGTCAAAATATATGTGGAACTATACATTTGTACTAGCATTTGTGTAGGGAGGAAAAACAAGTACACATTGAAATTAATTTACCACAATGAATGAGATAATGGAAATCAATAGAGAAAACTGGAAAAAATATAGAGTATATGCGAGGAAGTTATCTAACGCAAGTTGCAAGTAAAAATGTTTCAAGAGCATCACCATTGATCATTTACATCATTCAAAAGTGGCATGGGTTACTGGAGTTACAAACACGAAGCAATGCTATTATTTATATAGTTCATTTATATTAACTATTTATATAGTTATAAATAGTTATATTAACTATTTATATAGTTAATAAAAAGATACCATGAGCCATGGATGAGTCATGAGTACTTCAATATTTAACATACACATTCATTGTGGCAGTTTCCACATTCTGCCTCAAATTCTGCCTCTCCTGTTGTCTAAAGACGGTACACATTTTTACCATCATTTCAGTGCAATGCCAGTTATAACCTTGTGATCTCAGTGGTTATCAACAGACACATGGAAAGAATACCCAGGCTGGAAATATAGCTACGAGCTTCTCAATTATCTTTTCCACTTCTTTAAACACCTTCTTTCAAAATGTAGCACTAATTGAACAGGTCCACCACATATGATAGTAAGAATCAAGACCGCTACACCCAGCAGTCCTGGTATATTGCAGGACCTCAATATATGAAGGCAATGCCCCCTGGGGTAAGCTGTGTGGGCCTGTTTGAGGCCTCCTGCACTTACCCCAGGCCGGGCGCTGCCCCAAATGGGCCTCTGATGGGCTTCCTGGGCCTGTAGGAAGCCCCAGAAGTGGTTTCAAGTGAACTGGAAGTGGCTTCCGAAAAAAATGGAAGTGCCTTCCGGATCACCCAAAACCACTTCTGGAGCATCCCACAGCCTTCCCAAGACCTGTCAAAGGGAAGGTTTCTGGTGAACCAGAAGTGACTTCTGAAAAATCAGAAGTGCCTTAAAGATTGCCTGAACCCTCTCCTGGTGCCTCTGACAGGTCCAGGAAGACTGTCAGAGGTCAGTTTGGAGTAGCACCAGGCCTAAGGTGAGTGTAGGAGGCCCCAGACAGGCCCCCCAGTCCCAACCCAATCCAGCATCCACATATTGCAGATTTTCCTTTATCGCGGGTTGGGTTGGGTGCCTGAACCCCCACAACAAACGGGGGATTACTTTACTCAGAATTTATCATCTTATGCTTGCTGAATGTTTTTCTACTCCACTATGAAATAGGTCATCAAATGTGGCCCTCCAGATGCTGTTGGGTGCTCAGGCAGAGATGGGATGACTATTGGTGAGAGATGCTTTTAAAAGTAACTAATGTGCTACTGACAGCACATGTGTTGTAGTGGATGGAATGTAAGGCTAGGACTCAGGAGACTCGGCTTCCCAGCCCCATTTTGCCATAGAAACTCACTGAGATGTGGCCATGGCAAACCACTCCTTGAGCATCACTTACACCTCAAGACCTCTATTAAGGTTGCTCCTTGATTGCACATAGCAACACGTTCATTAGAAGCAACTTCACTTCACATAACGACATTGTGTTAGTAATGAAGTACTGAACTCTTTAAATAACTGGTAACTCTAATGAGATACTTAAACAGGCAAAACCAAGTAACAAGTAACAAATTGCTTCTATAAAATAAATCCATTCAAACTCTGTGCAAAGGGGATGATAAATCATCTAGTAACTTAACAAGCTGCTAAAGACTTTGAGCAGGGATATTGCACAACATTGTCACCCTTCAATCTGGCTAGGGGGGGAAACGTTAACCACAGGGGTGGTTAGCAGTGTGGTCTCAACTTCTATCCATATTACTTGTTTTCCAAAAGGCACTTCCAGTGCCTCTGATCTATGTTGCACAGTGGTGGTAACGAGGAATAAGATTAGTGTAAGAAAGCCCAGAGTTAAGCATTGTGGCATTGGTAACACAGTGGAACCTTGACTTACGTCATTAATCCGTTCCAGTGGTCTAGACTTAAGTCAAACATGACTTGTCAAACGAATGTTTCCCATAGAAAGTAATGGGAAAGCAGATTAATCCGTTCTAGATTATGAAAAAGACCCCCGAAAACAGCAATTTAACACAAATTTGACTGGGATAGGAGATTCCTTCTGGGGATGTAAATGAAATGTCTCTTCAAAGCTCCCCAACTAAAGTGCTTCCATTGTGGACCAGACTTCTGCAGCCAGATTTTTTACAAGACTGAGCCGACTGTCTAACCAGCAAGGCCAGCCCCGAGCTCCCGGACCTTCCTCTGCTCCGGCAGCAGCGGCGGCTTCAGTGAGGCCTCGCCGAAGCCGCCGCTGCCAGAGGAGGGGAAGAAGGCAGGAGCAGTTTGGAGGCGGCAGCCGCGATGCTGGGTTGTGGCTGCCGCCCAATTCCGGTGCCTTGTGCCGGGGCTCCGAGATGCAAGTCAAAGCCTGCGACTCAAGTCAAACAGGCCCCTTCTTGCTGCAAGTCAAATATGATGTAAGTCAAGCAGTATGTAAGTCAAGGTTCCACTGTATATTGTTTATTTCACTGTACAGTGGTACCTTGTATAAAGGAATTAATTTGTTCCAAATGAAATTCTGTTAAGCAAATTTTCCTTTGTACAAATTTCCCATAGGAATGCATTAAAATGGATTAATCCCTAATTGCAACCGTTTTTCTGTTGCACGGATTCACCCCATAGGCGATTCCGTTAAGTGATTTCCCCCTATCTGCAGAATTTTTTTCCTTTAAGTGGATTTTCTATTAAACAAATCACTTCTTATACGAGGGTCCACTGTATTTATATATCTACTGCTGTATTTAACAGATACTACAGCATCATTCTCCATTAGCGCTGAGCAAAATGTGGTCAAACTGGAGTAATTGTTTAGTGAAATGTTATTTTTAAAAAGGGGTTGATTGGTACTTTCCAGCCTTCATGATCTTATAACTGCAGAGTACAAACATATTTCTAAAAATGCCAAAGGTAATTCTGGACTGTGACTTCCTGATGTACTTCCTCCAAGGGGAGGTGCAGACAATCGGATGCACTTAAGACAGATGATCTGTTCTGCAGGTGCAATGCAACGCAGAGATGTCAGTAACAGAATATGTGGTAGGCCTAGCCTCTGTGTGTCCAAATGCTTATGACCTTGCAAGTCAATTCTGCTATAGGTCTCCCAAGTGGAAAATTGTTCTCATTTGTTAAAGATAACAAGCTGGCCACCCAGTCTACACATGTTGTCGCTGGCTTCTCCTCCTACCTGCTGTTTCATGCTGCACTAGGCACCTTCAGTGTTCCTCTGCTCTCCAGGCACCTGTTGATGTTGTCAGGCCTGTATGATTTGCACCACATCTGGAGGTGGAGAGGGTCCCTGTCATTTACAGCCTGTTGCCCTTTTTGTCTGTGTGTGAATTGGTGGTTCTTTAGGGTGTTTCTGGGATGTTTAAGATATGTTTTAGATCAAAGGAAAGGGGGTTGCAGGGACAATTTTGTAAGCAACTCATTTAAAAGCCTGGATACATGTACAGTAAGATGTTGGTTTAGGAGCATAATTTGTTCTGGAAACATGTTGGTAAACCAAAATACTCATATCAAAGCAAATTACCCCATAAGAAATTATAGAAACTCAGTTGATTTGTTCTGGGGTCCCATAGACCACATATGCAGGATTATCTCCTCAGGGAGGCTGACAGGGGTGTTCCACACTGTTGGTCCTCCTTGATTTGTCAGCTGCCTTTGATACCATCGACCACGGTAACCTGCTGGATCAGCTAGTCTAAGCGGGAATCGGGGGCCCGGCATTCTGCTGGCTCTGATCCTTCCTTGACGGCCGGTCTCAGCGGGTTCAGCTGGGGGAAGACTTGTCGGCTCCTTGGATGCTCCCTTGCGGGCTGCCCCAGGGGTCGGCAATCTCCCCTATGCTGTTCAATGTTTATATGAGGCTGCTGGTGGATGCCATCAGGAGATTTAGAGTTCGCTCTCATCAGTACGCTGATGACATGCAGCTCTATCTCTCCCTTTCTATGTCTGTAGAGGAGGCAGTTCGATCCCTTGATCTGTGCCTGGAGGGGGTTCTGGAATGGACCAGGATGAACAGGCTCAAACTGAACCCGGAGAAGACCGAGGTACTGTTATTTGGGGCGCCCTCGTCTAGGTACAATGGCCCCCTCCCTAGTCTGGGGGGAGTTTCCCTCTAGCCTACGGACAGGGCCAGGAATCTGGGCGTGGTCGTGGACTCTGCCCTCTCCCTGAAAGCCCAGGTGATGGCCGTCTCCAGGGTCGCTTTCTTCCAGCTCTGAAGGATCACCCAAATTCGTACATACCTCGATGAGTCCTCCCTGAGGACAGTTGTGCAGGCCCTTGTGATATCGAGGATTGATTACTGTAATGCACTTTATGTGGGGTTGCCCTTGACCCTTATCCAGAGACTCCAATGGCCAGAATGGTGGTGGGTGCTCGTTGATACGAGCACATCACCCCAGTGCTGGCCCACCTGCACTGGTTGCCTGTGGCCCTCCGGATAAGGTTCAAGGTCCTGGTTTTGGTCTTCAAAACCCTCCACGGCTTGGGTCCTGAATACCTGTCGGAACATATCTCCCAGAGGTCATCTGAAGCCAGACCTACTCAAATGTTGCAGGCGCGCTCACTCAGGGTGCCCACTCCCAGGGAGGTGCGGAGGTCGACCATGCGCAACTGCACCTTCTCTGTTATTGGCCCCTCATTATGGAACCACCTTCCAAGTGAGCTGCGCCTTGCACATTCCCTGCCCGCCTTCAGAAAGGCTTTGAAAACTTTGCTTTTCAGGGAGGCATATGGTGACCTAATTTAATTTAATTTAATTTAATTTAATTTAAGTTTACTTTTTTTTCCTTGCCTACCGCCCTTTGACCCATCTTGTTGTATTGTTTTGTACTGTTTTTTTAATCTTGTAAACCGCCCAGAGTTCCATATTGGAAGATGGGCGGTATAAAAATGAAACAAACAAACAAATAAATAAATATTGTAGATCACATATTCTACACACAAAATGCCAAAATTCACAAAAGAAGTTAGCTAGAAGTTCACATCGACATCATGATTTAGGTACCTGACTGTGGAATTTGCTCTGCTTGGGATTAACAACAGGATTTTACTGTGTTTTTTTTAATGTGACAATAATAAAGTGCAATTTGTAGCCCTATACACACTTGACCAGCTGCCCCATGAATAGAAATGGTTGGAAAAAATAAGAATTTTGAAGACAAATAAATAAAATATAAATACTGTATAAAGTAAAATGTGACCTGCTCCAGTGTTTGTATATCAAGACATTGCTTGTTGATCAAGGCAAAATTTAGAATAAATGTTTGCTTTTCTTGCAAAATACTCTTAAATCAAGTTATTACTGTACAGCTACTTTAATCATCAGTCCTGCCCAGGCATTGTTAAATCATGTAGACAGTACATGTGCTCTTTCTTCATTGTTACTTCTTCTAACATTCAAAAGTAAGGGTCTGAAGAGAACAGCCTGCGGTGTGTACACAGACACAGACACACAAACACATGAGGGGGGGAGAACAAACTCTGGCACAGATCTGGCAACCTCCTCTGTTCATACTGTCCCATTTTGTGCTGAAAATGACAGCAGAGTGGATGCTAGTATAATTCTTTTACTATGTGCATTTCCTGCCTGTTTTGAGAAAACCGGAATATGGCTCTTGTCTTGTGAAAGTATATTTCTTCACATTAGGGCATCACACAGTCCCCCTCCATAAACTAGCCAGGATATAATTGGATAGTACATGCTGCCTTTCCTTCCAGACATTGCAGCTGTTTGAAAACACATGAGATTTGTTCATTCCACAGGGCTGCTGGCATTCGGGTTTTTACTCTGAAACCAAGTTTTTGGGTCTGTTTTCTCAGCGTCAGGGTTTGGACCTGAAAACAGAGCAAATGGGATGTTGCCCACCTGCCAACTCAGATCTGGGGGTTCATTATTAAGGCTTCAGGACTTGCTACTTAGGGCACTTTTACATGACCCCTAAAATCCGAGGCAAAGGGCTCCCAGATGCGGAGCTTAAAATTGTTTTCCCACCAGCTCCGGACTTTAAACAAAATAAAGTACGACCACGATCACCAAAGCGCGTCCCAGCGCATTTTCCAAGTACCTGGTCTCCGAGGGTGAAAAATTTCTGATGCGGATATAAAGCAGTGAGTGCCGGGCTCTCCTCGCCTTGTGTTTGTTTGTTTGTTTGTTTTGCCCCTACCCCTTTAAGAGACTGAAAGAGACTGGAATGGTTCCCAGAGCAGCTCGAGGGCAGAGCGGAGGTGAGCCTGCATTCTTTTCTCCCTTTTTTTCTCCCTCCCCTCACGCAGACAGGAGCAAGGAAGTGTGGAGGGGTGGGAACACAGGAAGAGCGACAAACCCCCCAAGATCTCTGGTCTGAAATTAAGTTGCCAGCAGATCTTAGGGGTCATGTAAAAGTGCCCTTAGACATGCTCAGAAACACCTTTCCCCCTTTTTATTGTCTTGTTTGCTGGGCAGCTGTTCCAGCAATTCACACTACCCTGTAAATTCAGTATGGAGCCTGTGTATCTACTTTCAGGCACATGCCATTTTGCAGTAGTGATTAAAAGTAGAGATGGGCACGACCAGAAATTTTTTTTTCCGAGTTATCATTTTTTGGGACGGGTCCGTTTCGGGTCGTTTCCGTTTTTCACGAAATTTTTCAAAAATTTGTCATTCCGTCGTGTCGTTTGTCGTTACCACCGCGATTTAGCGCGACTTGACTTCCAGTTCCCAGAGCATGGGGTTAGGGGGTAAGGGCTAGGCTTAGGGTAACGGTTAAGGTTAGGGTGGGTTAGTGGGCTGTACCTCTGGGTGCCTCTGGCCCACTAAGAACACAGTGTACTGGCATATGGGTTAGGGTTAGGGTTAGGATTAGGATTAGCCTTAGGGTTGGTGGGCTTTTTATGCCCTCTCTGGCACATCCAGAAGTCTCAGCAAAACCTGGCCATGCGATTGGTGGAATGGCTCCAAAAATTTGCATGGTCCCATCCCATGGCCAGCCCATCATTGCACGTACGCAGGTGCAAAAAAAATAAAAATAAAAATAAAATAAAATCAATGGAGACGTTTTGTTGCAAGAAAAACCCACTGCTGCTACTATAAAAAATCAGGCAGTTAAAATACCTAATTTTCACATGTTTCTCCACGATTTAAAAAAAAATATTGCAGTCGCCATTTTGGATCCTCCCGCACCGCATGGCAAATGGAGACGCCGAGGATGCCCCCTCCCAGCCTGGTACCAGCAAGTCTCAGCAAAACCTGGCCATGTGATTGGTGGAATGGCTCCAAAAATTTGCATGGTCCCATCCCATGGCCAGCCCATCATTGCGCGTGCGCAGGTGTAAAAAAATAAAAATACAATAAAATAAAATAAAATCAATGGAGACGTTTTATTGCAAGAAAAACCCACTGCTGCTACTGTAAAAATTCAAGCATTTAAAATAGCTAATTTTCGCATGTTTCTGTGGTGCTTTGGTGGGTTTTTGGACCACGGTTTAAAAAAAAATATTGCGGTCGCCATTTTGGATCCCCCCCACACCGCATGGCAAATGAAGACGCCGAGGATGCCCCCTCCCAGCCTGGTACCAGCAGCCCAGGACAGGAGGGGGGAGGCTGGAGTGGGGACCCACCCCCCAGAAACCACCCCTCTGGTAGGTGCCCTCAGGCAGGCATATTTTCGCCTGCTTTTTTGGCCGGGAATCGGTTTTTTTTTATTTTTAAAACTTTTTTCTGTGCCACTTGGCATCGCGCGATCGCTGCGATGCCAGGAACGACAACGACAAATCAGACCCAATTTTTCTTTTGTCGGTTCGAGTTCGAGTTCTGGGGGAGTAATTGTTGTTACCGTTTCCGTTGCGTAACGGAAACGAGTAATGGAAATGGAAACGAGAATTTCGCCAAGTCGTGCCCATGTCTAATTAAAAGGCCTCCCTCCGTGGTCTGTCACTTACAGCATTACCAGTGCCTGTCAGATCTCAGGCTTCAGCCCTAAAATCTCATGGAATGGGTCACTAATCACATGACAACCTTAATAAGCAACCATTATGCAAAAAAGGGAAACTAAAATGATCAAGGAGCTGGAACTCCCTTCCTTTGAGGAAACAGCATGAAGTTTAGGGCTGTATAGTTAGAAGAAATGTAGGCAAGGGGAGGTATGGTAGAGATCTATAAAACCATGGATAGTGTGGAGAAAGTGGGAATGGGGAAGCTTTCTTCCCTGTCGCATCATGCTAAAAATCATCTAACATAGGTAAATGTCAGAGACAAAAGAAATACTATTTAACACTGGATACAGTGGTCCCCCGCCATTTGCGGTTCATATACTGTGGTCCCGGAATATCACGGGACTCAGTATATGAAAGGCAAGGCCTCCTGGGGTAAGTTGCTTGGGCCTGTTTGAGGTCTCTTGCACTTACCCCAGGCCTGGTGCTGCCCCAAATGGGTCTCTGGCGGGATTCCCATGCCTGATGAAGGCCCAAGAAGATGGTTTCCAGTGAACCGGAAGTGACTTCTGGATCACTGGAAACCACTTTTGTGGCCTCCAACAGAGCTGGGAAGCCCTTCGGGGCCCGTTCAGGGCAGCACCAGGCCTCGGGTAAGTGTAGGAGCCCCCATATAGCACCCCCCAGTCCTGACCTGACCCAGCATCTGCATAGCACAGATTTTCCATTATCGCGAGTTGGGTCGGGTCCCTAATCCCTGTGATAGATGGGGGATTACTGTATAGAGAAACTATAGTTTAATAAAGTGCCTTATATTGTCTGCTAGAAAACTCTATCTAGTGCACTTTTCTGAATTGCAGGAGAGAATTCTAAGTCCCTCACAAAATTTCCAATCCCAGGATTCTGTATGTTGGAACCACAATAGTGGTGAACTGCCATAGCAGTATAGTGTAGATAAACAACAGGAGTCATAACTGTGCCGTAGTGCCCATATATCCACAGGTGGTACATTCCAAGATCAACCGCAGATATCTGAATTTGCAGATATGAGGGAACTCGTTAAAGAGAATGCATGAGAGTGAGAGGATTGAGAAAGGGCAACAGAGGAGGGGTTGCACTTGTGCACTGAAGGATGGGTTGTAGCCACGGTGACCACGGATAGCTGAAACTGCAGATATTGACTCCATGGATATGGGGAGGGGGGCTATATAATCAAACCTCGTATTTGTGCAATAGCTTGAATTATTTTTCTAGGGTTTTCTAGAAGTAGTTTACCATCCCTTCTTCTGGGGGAGTGCAGAAGAAAGGGAAATTTTGCAGGAAATTATGCAGCTTTCCCAAGGCCATGCAGGCTGGTTCTTGTCCAGGGAGGTAAAGTGGGGAATTGGACTCCTCCCCCCTGGTTACAGACCCACAGAGCTATTCAGCCAGCTTATCCAATTACTTTACCAACTGAATGGTGTATTCTGTTATATTTATATTTTTGCCTGTATTTTGATCAAATCAACACAAAACTTCACACGTCAATGTGTGGGTTGTCACAGCATCACAGAACTTATACAAAGTTCAAGAAAGCATAGAGGGAAAAGTCACATTTGTACATTTATACAAAATTCAACAGCATAACAGCATACATTACATTGACAAAATATATGGCAGAGCAACAAAGTGGGTGCCTTACTCATGGAAGGCCCAATGAACAATGATTTACAGAACATTTTTATACATGTGTCTGTCCAAGCATAAATGACATTACCTCATAGCTATTGCAACCCCTTGCATCAGCCAAAATTCATTATGTTAATTCTTAACATCTGTACTCCATTAGAAAAAACTATACATCGAGTCACTGTGACTTTGCACTTTTACAGACGCCATCTTTGAATCAATTAAATACATATTAAATATATATAGAACATCCTGTCTAATACATGTATTTCACTAACCAATATCTGACAACAACACACTGATCCATACAATAAATTGTATCACTACAGTCTCTTTAAATGCAGTCAGCAGCCAACTGCAATGGATGGCCATCCTGGGAGGGGCAGTAGCATTCCTCTTTCAGGTGTTGAGGTCGGCTGCATAGCCTTGCTCCCTAAAATCCACATCAAGAGGGCTAATGTGTCTGTGAGGAAGAACACCATCAACAAGATGGGAGAAAGAAAAGTAGTGTGCCATCCATTCTTGAGGGACAAAGTGATAAAGAAAATATAAGGAACAACGAGGAGGAAAGAGAAAACCAAAGACTTATGGGCTAAGATTGGAATGGATGCAGAAAGGGGGAAAGAAATGAAAGGGTTAATGCAGGGCATGATAGCAGAGAAATATTTGGTGATTGACATGGTGGTAGACGAATGGAAAGAGGTTCAGGAAAAAAGAGCAAGGAGTTAGGATAGGAGACATGGGAGGGGGAAGTAGAGGTTGACAGTTGGAGGAGAGGAGAACCGTTGGAATGGAAGGTACAAGTCTACCCTGGGGGAATGGATCCATGGAGGAGAGAACCTCAGATGCTCTCCATCCAGAAGGGAGAGCAGAGAGACATAAAATGGCCAGACCTCCCTGTTGTGGGACAGTGTGAGCAGGATACAGAAAGGGACACCTGCCTATGACAAGACAGCTGCGGTCTCTGAATTACCCACATTAACAGGTCAAGATGACAATGTAACATTTAAGTATGAAGCTCTAAAAATGTATTGCAATGAAGAAAACTTGCTGAATGTTGAGAAGCAAAGTTCAAAGTCATCAGGAAGTGTTATGTTAAATAAAAGTTTATTGAATTTTGAAGCACTTCCAACCTTGACTCTTATTGAAGATGTGGAATCACCAGGTATCAAAAGTGAATCCAATCTCAGTGTCTCTGAATAATGGCTACTCAGGGCAAAAATAGGCAATAACTTCCACAATCTGATTTGGAGCATCCAAAAGTATCTAATGGGACTCAGGCAGCTGGAGAAAATAGTCCTTCATCAAACTCAGGACGACAACTAACTATCTTTATATTTTCACTCAAGCCTTATTTTTACATCACACCTCTCTTTTGTATGATTTGCCAATATGCTTGTGCAACTCACTTGATCGATCCTTTATTGTAATTTAAATGTTTGCTTAAGTAATAAATGTTTTTATTACTTAAAACGTATTAACTAGACCAGAAAATGATATACTGTATATTATCATTTTACAAATGAAAATGAAATTAGTTCTCATTTAATTTTTTTTGTTTTGTTTTGAAACTGCACGCACGCGTGCGCGCACGCACACACACACACACACACACACACACACACACACACACACACACACTAAAAAAGTCAATTTCAGATACTTTGAAATGACATTCATTTCTTGACATTCTCAGCATTCCGGTTTCTGCCCACTTTGACTTTGTGTGGCCTCCCGGCCACAACCTGTTGCTTATATTTTTGTAACAACATGCTTTAAAGTACCCATATATGTTTGCACAAAAGGACCATTGATGGGGAATGCAGGCTTAAACTCAGTAGGCCATTTAGAATACTGTCACCGAAGAATGCTCTATTGTGATTTATGAGTGCATTATAGTTATTCAGGTGGAGCAGCAGGACTTGGCTGTAATCTCCATTGTACAGATCATATGTGTTTTTAAGTTCAATAGATCAGCCTGGAGATCTGCTGATGGTCAAAGGGTGGTAAGAAAGGGCTTCAGCCCTCCAGCAGACTCTTAAAATAATAGGTCTAAAATTATCCAACCTGTAGCCTTCTTGATCTTTACAGGCTGGGTTCAAGTACTGTCTGCTTTTGTGGCTCATTTAATATCGTCTGACAATGCACTGCAGATTGACGCCAAAGAAAACATTTCCACCTGCCTTCCCAAGCTGGCTATTTGTTTTTGAATCTCCTCTCTTCAGGACTGCCCAGCTTACCTACACAACATAATTAAATGCTTCATTTGCATTTGAGAGGTCTAAGAACTGCAGGGGTAAGGAATCTGTAGCCGGCCAGATAGTGTTCCACTACAACCAATGCCATTAAGATTGTCAGATCTCAAGGGATTACTATACTTCTCTACATCCCCAGACAAACTATCATCACTTTCACACTCTTGTGCAAGTAGGGTTGTTTTTGGGTCTCTTGAAATAGAAAAGAAGGACAGCTTAATTGTTGTACTGTGCAAATAAAGCAAATGCCATAAAACGCAAATAATGGGAATAGCCCACTGTTTGCTGCCTTGTTATGAAGACTTCTCAAGACCTTAATGAGAAAAATAACGCTTCTTGTCTCTGTCTCCCCAAGACGGAAATAATTAGGGTGGGGGACTTGAAAAGTCCTTAGCCAAGTGTCTCACCGACTGTGGACACACTAAATTGATGAGAATAAGGATTCAATTCCCTTTTTATTTTACATCCCATGCAAGAGGGGACAGTTTTAGTTTTCCATATGAATGGCTTTAGGGCATAGGTAGGCACCCATCTCACCATTTCTGAGAGGGTGTCAGGGCTCATTGGGTCAGTTTGGAGGTATTCACAATGTCTGTGCTGCTCCACAGGGTAGGATAGGTCTGAATGCATGCACCTATTGGCTGTTTCCCTACTAGACATCCCCCATCCCCAGTCCTGTCTTTGTAGTGCACCAACGTTGGGCTTATCGGGCCATTTCACGTAGAGATGGGGTCAAGCTCCATCATCATGGCTCATCACAAGCTGGAAACCTTACCACATTAGTGAAAGCCAGAAGGTGGGAGGGTTTCCTATCATTGCCTGCTCCTTCTCTGGGATATTATACAAGCCTCCATCCATCCTGTTTTGATACTGAAACCTCAGGAAACAAACAGAATGTGGCTGAGCTGACAAGCCTATCCTGTACTCCCCTGGCCAACTCTTCACAAGGCTGCCTGAGACTGAGAAGAGCTGGAGTCCTATAAGCACTGGAAATCCATAGGTTAATTGTATGTGTGTCTGTGTGTGTGTGTGCACATACCTGTGGAGAGAGAAACCATCGTGTTATCTGGCTTAAATAAAGAAATAGCCACATATATAGACTGTAGAAAGGAGGGAAACACAGCAATGCTTCTGAAAACGATGACTGATGTCCTTCTTGTATCATTCACATCCCATTGCTCTCTCTCAAAATGGTAATACAGTGATTCCCCACCTATAGCGGGGGTTAGGGACCTGACCTGACCCGCAATAATTGAAAATCCATGAAAGGAGGATGCAGTTCAAATCAGGCGGGGGGGCTAGCTGGGGGCTCTTGTACTTACTCCCGGCCTGGCCCTACCCTGAATGGGCCTGTGAGAGCCTTCCCGGGCATTCTGGAGGCCCCAAAATGGCCTCCCTGTGAACTGGAAGTGACTTCCAGTAAACCGGAAATCATTTCTGAGGCCTCTGACAGGCCTAGAAAGGTTCTCAGAGGCCTCAGAAATGATTTTCAGTGATCTGGAAGTCATTCCCGGTTCGCAGGGAGGCCCTCACAGGCCAGTTCGGGGCAGCTCCAGTCCTGAGGCAAGCATGGGAGGTTTGAAACAGGACTTTCCCCCCTTACCTAGGGGGACCTTTTTCATATACTGCGGTCCCACGATACAGCAGGATGATGTTATATGAACTGCGAAAGGTAATATATGATTCTATGGAATGGGTGGCTGCTAGATTATGAACCAGCTCTTCGCTTTCATTAATTTTACAAAGGCTGATCAAGCTAGCAATATGAAGTTTGCTGGCTTGCTTTAATTATATCCTCAATGCTTAATGGGCTTAGTTGATGTACATATACAGGCAACAGGTTGCTACTGGAATATACCATATTTTTCCATCTATAAGATGCCCCGTGTATAAGACAACTTTTGCAGAGACAAGGTATGGGCAGTTTCATAATCACATGGTTCTCTCCTTGGCTTACTTCCATGTGTAAGACGACACACAATTTTTAGTCTTATGATTTTAGACAAAATACACTCTTATATATGGAAAAATACAGTAGTTCATCTGGTATCATATCTGGCTGTAGAATAGGTTTCTGGATATTTTGCTTCAAAGCCATGATTCTGAAAAATTGTAGCACTCATAGAATTATATAGGTAGAGATGATGAAGCTACAATTTCAGTAAAAGACTACATCCAAAATAAATCTAAAAAAAAAATTAACCCAACATTCAAGCAGACCAGAAGTGTGACACATTTCAGAACCAAGGATATTCTCGTAGGGCAGAGGTAGAGATGGTGCTTTCTGGGGGCTCCATGGGGGCTCCAGGAGCACTTCTGAGTACCGAGGCCTCCAGAGAAGCCCAGCCATCCGAAGCCAATCCAACCAGAAAAATAAAAAATAATAGTTGCTTTCCAATGGAAGTGTTTTGGTTTCTTTTTAATCCTTCAGACACTCAGGAGCAGCCATTTCTGCTTTAATAGAAAGAGGCTCAACCCTCTTCCAAGCTCTTAAAAGCCCTCAAAACAAAATAAAAGCAGGAAACAAAACTGGTAGTGGACATTGTCACTTCAGGGTTCATCTCATCTCACCACTACTACCCTGGCCTTTGGGGCCATTTTTAGCCATTTCTGGAGTTCTTGGAGTGAAACTCTGGGCCCAAAATCCACCAAAGTTTTTCACTTCTGCTATAGTTCAATGAGAAGGGCCACACCTTTGTTGCAGAGCTCATGTTTTCTATGAAAAACATATCTGGTGCAATCTGTGGCATTTCCAGGGAAAGGCATCATCTGAAAACCTATATTGACCCTCCCAGTCAGCTGAAACATAAGAGACTTAAATAGACCTGTGGTTGGCCTGAGCAGCTCTCTGGTCTGCAGCTCCTCTATTTTCTTTTGTTTTGGGGTCTGAGAATGTCAACTTTTAGCAGACGAACAATGGGTGGAGGTGAAATGTGGAGAGGATGGTGAAAGGTTAGTCATCAGCATCTTGATTTCAGGGCCAAAACTAACCCATTTCTTAGAATCATAGAACCATAGAGTTGGAAGAGACCTCAAGGGCCATCCAGTCTTTGTCTTTTTAATTCCTTCATATTTTTAATTCCTGCAGTTCCAATAGCCTCATTGTTATTAGCATAGCAGTTATCACAAGGTATAACAAAATAACCCTCCAAATTTGCAGAGGTTTGGGGTTAAGGGTGCTGAGTTATGAAATTCCAAAGCGGGTGCCCCAGGAGCCTTTTTTTCTAACTGGAATCGGAAAGAAGCCAAGCCACAGTTCTTCTGACTGAATGGGTGGTGTTCTAATTGTTTTATGACAAAATCCAATCAGGAAAAAACTGCAGGCAGAAGGGCCATCTTTCACTACAGACATTTATGAACAGGAGAAACTGGCTAAAATTAAAATGCAGTATTTAAAGGAGAAATAAACCATGGTCATTTCATGGAAACCTGGAAACCCTTATTAAAATATATGCATGAGTAAAATGAGAAGAAACATGTTTAGGAAATAATCTAGATTGTTGGTCTGTTGTTTTTTTAGCATGGAAAAGTGAATTGGCAGACTAAATGTAACTCTGCTAAGGTAAATAGCTGGTGCCTAAGATGGTAAAGTACAGTAATTAATAAGTAAGATTACAATGTATGGTACTATGTTATGTTAAGGTTTCTTTTGTCTTTTGTCTTTTCCCCCTTGTTTGTAATGTGAAAGATTGTTAGTAAAAGAAAAGAGGGTAAAGCAAAAAGGGGGGGCATGACAAAGCAGTTTTTCCTCTTTGATGGAGTTGCACCATTGGAGCTGGCTTCTAGTTGGGAGCTATCCTGGATATCTTCCTGTCACAGGAGGTGGAGTTGATCTTAGCAGTATGATGAACATCCTTCTGCCAATTTTGATGGTGGCCGTACAACATCCTTATTTGGATAAGGGCAACCTGGCTTCAGTGGCCTACGTCCTGGTAAACTCCATGTTAGATTACTGCAATGTGCAATGTATGGGGCTGCCTTGGAGAATGGTTCAACAAATGCAGCTAGCACAGAATGCAACAAGCAGACTGATCACAGGGACCAGAAAGTCCAGTCATATACTGTCTGTAATGGTTATTCTAACCTGGCTGCACTGTTGTCCCCGTGTTTCTAATTCAAAATGCTACTTTTAACCTTTATTGACTTACTATATATGGCTCAGGACTCTAATATTCAGTGGAATGCCTCTCTTTTTTAAAAAAAATGTTTTTCCACACATAAAGGGATAACTAAAAGGGATGGGTAACAGGTAAGGGTTCTAAAGGTTAAACAAGTGACAGCTCACTTAGCATGTTTACCCTATTGCCATTATTTTGACAATAAGAGTTACTGTGTGTACCTATTATACTATTGGAGCAATTTAGTTACAAATTTATTTTTCATAAAAATTGTATAGTTTCCAGCTTTATTTTGCCTTCTATAAATCTTTGCTTTCAACAGTTCCAGTATTATGTCCATCTCTTCTGTTTCAAAGCATTTTTCCAATAGCTCCTGTCGACTGGGTATTTCTGCTGATTTCCAGCATTTCGCAAATAAAATGCTTGCTATAGCTATAATGTGCATTAAAAAAATGTTTCACCTTAACATCTTTGATTTCTGGCATAAATCAAATCGCTTACATCACATCCCCATCACATTTCGCAAGTGAAGTGTTGCAAAACAACCACTCCCATTTCCAAGACTGCAGACTATTTGAGGATGATGGAAATTTTAGTCCAACATAATCTGAGGGTGCAAATTTAGGAACTCCTCCCTACAATAACATCTAGAAGTCTTGGCCTGTGGGAACAGGCAGCTTTTAGAAACTCCTGTCAGATCTATGGATCATATCTGTGTTTTATGTAGCACAAAGGACACCTAAAAATTAGATGACTTTTAAGCATCTGTTAAGAGCGTTCTAGAGAAACTGAAGGATTAAACAATGGCTAATGTGGCTTTGAAAAGAAATGTCTGTCAGCCTTGAAAAGTGAGACCACCCTAATATATCATGAAAGAATTAATTGGCGGCGGGGGGACAAGTTGTGCAGTGGGTTATTGTTTCTATTCTATTAATTGTGAAGTCAGACATGTTGTAAAAGCAGATTAAATTGTGGATTTGGTTTCTTCCCTTTCCTCTTCTTTCATCACATAAGTGTTAAAAGAAAGAAATCAAATGAAAAGGGTAAACTAAGGGCCTAAATGGGGGGGGGTGTCTATGCACATTTCATTCATAAATTAATGACTCGTCTTCCTTACAGAAAATGCAGTGACTTTTATATATATGTAGTATTGTCCTATGGCAATATCCTCTAATCGGCTGCCTTCCAAATGGTTTGGACTTACAACCATCATTCCTCCCAGATAGTGTGACCATTGGGAAGGCTGTCACTCAGCTTCTCCCTGATAAAATTTGCCGCCTAAACCAGAGTTCTGAGCTTCAAGCCTCCAAAACAAGAATGGGAAAGCCTGCTCCTTTAAGCCTGGAGAGTGGCAATTGCATTTCATCAAAGAGGCAGAGGTAGTGGTGGTGTGATGGAGGCATTGTAGGTGAAAAGTAGGTTTTTGTTTCAGTCGCTCACTGAGTGAAAGGCTTTTAGCTCTTCTGAGATTTGCCATATTATTCAAAGCAACCCACTCTAATGGAATCTTAAACCTGAGTTTTGTTCAACCTGCCAAGAAGTGTCTTTCTTCATTCGATACTTTACACTGATGTATTGCACCTTGGGGTATCAACGTCACTCTCCTAATGGTGAACGTAATCAAAATGCCTTCGATAAAGTAATGGACCTCTTCACGTGGGAGCTCTCTGCTTCTCTAGAGACCTTAAAACTTATCCAAAGCCAATTACTTGGTCATTCTCATTTTCAGTAAAGGTAAAGCTTCACTTCTTGGTGGGTAGAAATTCTGACTTCCTTTTGGGTTCAGGGACACACATGGCTGTAGGTGAAGCCTGGCCTCATGAGAAGGGCTTGCCAGCCTGCCTTATATTCCCTTAAAACTGAGACCAATCTATTCATGTCAGTAGCAGACTTTCAGTTATCTTGGTGCAGCCTACTGGTTTTTCCTTTTCCAGACCTTTTTCATAGTCCATGCTCCGGAAGGTTAAATCTGTGTACGACAACAGCCCAAATCTCCATGCCAGCACCAGCCATTGGGAGATGGACCAATAGTCTAGCCCAGTGTCTACAATCCTATTGCAAAGTTGCACAAATGGATTAACTGGGAGAAGCAAATTATTTGGTCTTCTTGGGTTTTCTGGTTATATATACTTTTTAATATATTTTTGGCTAATGATTCTGTTGTATTATTGTTACATTTGTTATTTGTTATTCTAAATATTCACAGATGGGGTAATGGATTTTGAAATGGCATTTGTAAACATCTACAGTATATCATAAAGCAGAGACAGGCAACGTGTTATCCTTAGGCTGCATGCAATCCTTCCATTTTTTTAAGCTCCATTTTTCTAGCTGCTGCCAATGAATTGGCTACCCGAACCTTCACATTGGAACATCTCCAGAACCTAGAAAAAATGTGAATCATGATGTGCTTCAGTTTATGATGGCTCTGTGTTCTGGCATCCTCTTGCATCATAAAGTGGTGCTGTGTTGTTTTTTTCATCAATTTTAGTAGCAGCTGCAGTGGTAGTGATAAATCTAGCAGCAGCTGCCAAATATTGTTTATGGCTGCAGTGAACTGGATGGTGGTACAGCCTTTATGAGTTCTACCAAGGGCATTTCTGATGCCTGGTAACTGTCCGCTCTTGTTTAAAGCCACTTACATTATAATGCTCTTCATAGGGGTCTAGTCACATTGCTACATGGGATGGTACCTTTCCAGCTGGCTTACATCAGAAGTGGCATTTGGGCAAACAGCTAAATGCATTTATAATAGATTTTCCCCTTGCATAGACCTAAGCACATCAGCAGAATTTGTATACAGTAATTGACATCTGGTACTGTTTGTCATCTGGAATTGTCATAAAACGCTGCCTAGATGCCCTGATCTCACCTGATCTCGGAAGCTAAGCAGGGTCAGGCCTGGCTAGTACTTGGATGGGTGACCACCAGGTAATACCAGGTGCTGTAGGTGCCTGGAGTAGGAACTGGCAAGCCACTCCAGTATTCCTGCCAAGAAAACTCCATGGCCATGAGGACACAACTCACAAATAGTTGGTCACAACAGTAACAACACAACAACAACAACAACAATTGTCAGAAAACAGGAATTGGTATTTATTAACACAACCCCCTTAAATTCTGGCCTGATATTGACTTTGTTCAACTCATGAGCAGAAATCTTGCAGACCACATGGGTACTTATTAATAATGATTTCAGAAGAAATATATATGAAAAGTTAGGGGCATTAAATATAGTATGTGTATAGTTCGTATATTAATTCATTTTTTACTGGGTCAATACTGTTTGAAGCTACAGAGAAACTTTTCATCAAGTTTCTTTCATAGACTAGGGATAGTTATCTAGTAATCCGAGGAACCAGCTTGCATTCTGTAAGACTTCCAATCTGGCAACCCTAGCCCATGCATTCTTTTTTTGAAACTCAAACTTCTTTGGTTCATATGATTTCATAAAACCAACTTTAACAGGTGATTAGAATGGAAGTGCTATAGGCAGCTAGATAATCAGAAGTCTGAGATAATCAGATGACACCAGGGTTTTCCTAACTTTTCCTTTTCAAGATCTGTGTTTGAATGGTACTCTTAGGCTTCCTTCCTCCTTCGCTTTCTGAAATTACTTCCTGTTTCATGTTTCTCCACTTTAAATAATGAGGAAAACTTGCATATCTGGCGGAAAACTGTCCATTCTGCTGTATCCTAAATGAATTTTCTTCTCCTTAAGAAATAAACAATGGCTGAAAATCCGTTGCATAGCTCCATGTGAACAGTGGGGTGTCAGCTACCGCTGCTGCAAATTGACACTGGTTAAAGGTTTAGCACAGGCCCCCAGTCATCTCAAGGACCATTGACCTGTACCAATTTAGTCTCGGGTATTGCTGCCACCAGTCAGGTATCCCAGTTCAATCACTGAGTCCCAGACCAGATGTTACATGGAAAAATAAAATGAAAGTTTATTGGATACAATAAGATATTGAATACAGTTCATTTGTGTTCCATTACTTAAAGTTTCTCAAAGCAGCTCACTTAAATACTGATCTACTGTAATTCCCTCACTCAAACTTGACAGTTCCCTAACTGCCCTGTCTCTTCTTCAGTGCCTGTCAATTTCCCTATCTTTGTCCTATCTGACTCTAACTACCTCAGGTGGAGCTATTTAAGCACTCAGGCTCCACCTCCACATTCCATATTTGGGCATAAACATTAAACCATTATCCCACCTCCGGTACAGTCACGTGCATAGTAAAAGGGTGAACACTACACTTAGTGTTAGCTACTCTGTTCAATTATCAGAGCTCAGAGGCGTAGCCAGGATTTGGAGCGCCTGGGGACAAAGTTCATTTTGGCACCCTTCCTGTCGCCCCCCACATCACATACACACACACAAACACCCAGCAATGGGGGGGGGGGATGAACCCTTGCAGGTCCTGCAGCGGGAGAACTGCCGAATGGGGGTGGGAGAGAGCCTTCCACAAACCGTAGAGACCAGGATGGAGGGGTGGGTGGTCGGGCATGCTCTTCTGGGAGGGGGGTCCCTCCTCAACTAGGAACAGGAAGTAGAGGCTTGTGCTGGACTCTCCTTCCCATCCTCTCTATGGCTCCCTGGCTTTGCCAAGTGCCCTCCTCCAGAGCTTCCCCGCAGCAGGAACTGGAAGGGGGGAGGTTTGGGTGGGTGTTTAGGGTGGTGAGGTGTGTGTGTGTGTGTGTGTGTGTGTGTGTGTGTGTGTGTGTGTGTGTGTGTGTGTGTGTTGCTAGGTGGGTGCTTGCAAAGCCCCTCAAAGGGGAGTCTTCTCTGTGCAATCCAGATGTGCAAACCTTTTCCCTCCCTTTCCCTGCTTTCTTCTACATTGCACGGACGCCTGCTGGGTCTCCTGCTTGGGATATTGGGGGGGGGGTCTTGTGGAGGAGGAGGGTGCCGTAGACACCACACTCCTGCCTGCCTACTTCGCCACTCGCCTGGTGCATGGCGGCCGAGGTGGCAGTGGGGTTGCCATTGCCATGCTTTAGGGGAACGGAGAACTGCTGGGTGATGGGAGCATGCACAGCTTCCTCCTCCTGCTCCCCCTCCAGGCACACCTAGCATGCTGTGCCCAGGGCAGATGTACCCTCCTCCCTCCCCAGATATGCCCCTCTGAGACCTCTGTACAAGATCAGGACCCCAAAGGTGAATGCTTAGTCCTTTGATCATACTGGCGCTGTATTACTGCCTTTGTGTTTTTTGAAAGCTATTGTCTATGCAACACAGTAGAGAAGCAAATTCTGAAAAATCCTGACCCAGGTAAATGAATTGGTCTAAACGTGGCTTTCCTTGAGAATTTCTTCTTTTCAATGCAATTGTCTAAGACGGTCCATTTCAAACAGCAGTACCGCTGTTGCTTCCACAGCTAGTTTGATCGTGAAGCAAGACTCAAGGGATCATTTGCCATTATAGGGGGACACACTCTGACACAGCAAATTCTTCATTAGGGATAGTACAGTGGAACCTTGACTTATGTCATCAATCCGTTCCAGTGGTCTAGAATTAAGTCAAACATGACTTAAGTCAAACGAATGTTTCCCATAGAAAGTAATGGGAAAGCGGATCAATCCATTCTAGATGATGAAAAAGACCCCGAAAACAGCAATTTAACACAAAGTTGTCTGGGATAGGAGATTCCTTCCGGGGATGTAAATGAAATGTCTCTTCAAAGAGATGAGGAGGCAGTGGAATTATAGTCCACAAGTTATATGCCTCCACTTTTTAATGGTCATAGCAACAATGTCTAACATTTTACTGATTTTTAACCTGACGTTCCAAGTTCTGAACAACTCTATGCTTACCATTAGAGTCCCACAACTTTACAGCTCCCCAACTAAAATGCTTCCATTGTGGACCAGAGTTCTGCAGCCAGATATTTTACAAGACTGAGCCGACTGTCTAACCAGCGAGGCCAGCCCCGAGCTCCCGGCCCTTCTTCTCCTCGGGCAGCAGTGGCGGCTTCGGTGAGGCCGAGGACCAGCTCCAGGTGCTCTGAGCTGGCCTCGCCGAAGCCGCCGCTGCCGGAGGAGGGGAAGAAGGCAGGAGCAGTTTGGAGGCGGCAGCCGCGATGCTGGGTTGTGGCTGCCACCCAATTCCGGTGCCTTGCACCGGGGCTCCAAGATGTAAGTCAAAGCCTGCAACTCAAGTCAAACAGGCCCCTTCTTGCTGCAAGTCAAATATGATGTAAGTCAAGCAGTATGTAAGTCAAGGTTCCACTGTATAGCCATGTAAACTAGGCACAAATTCTATCCTCAAGTACAGAATGTTCAAGGGTAAACAAAGCGAGCCAACTTTCTTGAAGACAACAAAGTCCTTCTAATAAAAATTCCGACCATTTGTAGATTCGGGTTTTTGCTATGTAAATAGATTTGCCCATAAACAATGCATTCTCAGAGATTGATGGCTAGTGTCTTTGTTGTGTGGAATTGAAGTCGGCAAGTATTTTTCTGTGCAGTGAAGTAGAGTAGATTCTCTCCTTTTTGGTGCTGTTAGACTGCAACTCCAACCATCTTTCATCATAATGACTATCCTAACTTGGGCTAATGACATACAGCACAATCATATTTCAAAATTAAAACATCAGACCTGGAAGAGAGAGATGTCAGTGCAATATTTGTAGCCACAAAGCACTGACATGGATTCTGTGATTTAGTGCAAAAAAGACAACATAAATATCCTAGGAAGATGCAGAAGCTTTCCCTCCCTCGTCTACACACTCCTCGACCAGAAACAAAATCCTGGCTATTTTATTCTGCACACTGCTCACACTTTTGAATCAGCCCAGGAATGTGTGGAGGATCTGTAACCATTGGCCTTGACATACACTACCCTTTATGAGCTAATCCTCCTTGGTTAAAGAGCACAAGGCCTGGTAAAGCTCCTGTGTCCACTCCTCTGATTCTTCATTGTCTGCAGTGCTCAGGGAGAAGCTGAAGAGCTAATTGGCGTGTAATTCAATCGCTGTCCAGGCTGGGTCACAGCACAATGCTTAGCTTGTAGTGCCATGGGTTAAGCCAGCCAGCTACTGTTATTCTCCACAGCAGGTGTGAAGACTGTCACTTGGTGTAATAGTATGTTACTGCTTAGTGGAGTTCTGCTGCTGAGGCTACTTCACTCAACACGTAATGAGTGCTCTTCCTCATCTCCTCCCCACATCCCACACCCGGCCCAGATGCAGAGCTGATTGCAAGCTGATAACTGTAAAAAAGGCTGCTTAGGTATTTAAGATAATAGATTAGGATCCATGCAAATAGGGCCAGAGAAAGCAGCACTCATTCTGATGGACACAGCCAAAAAAGTTCCAGTTGCTGCCAAGTCTTTATCTCCTCACTTCAGCTCGTAACACAAGACAGAGCTGTTTGCAGAAGAGGCAATGATACATCCCCTTGATACTGGTTTGATTTCTGGGTCGCTATTACATTGCTGGTCAGTGCAGTGTGACTTCCCTCTTATTTAAAATCAGACATAAAAAGAAAGATCTGCCGATTATAAAACAGAAACCACAAGCAGCGTTAAAGAATTGTTCTGATCTTACAGCATTGGAAGAGAGAAATGTTGGGTCTGTAATAAAAGCTGTACTTGGCATGCAGAATATCTTGAGTTTAAATAACGGCTATAAACACTACTGAACTATTTAGATTATAGACCAGTGGCTCTTAACCTTCCTAATGCTGTGACCCTTTAGTACAGTTCCTCATGTTGTGGTGACCCCTTGCCCTGCTTGGAAGAGGCCAAGAGCCCCCCCCCCTTTGGCAAGCCACTGCCACAGGTTCCATAGAGAACTTCCCTCTACAGGTACCCCCAGCAAATTGCAGCCTCCGGTGCCATTGACTGACATGCCTTACAACATATCAAACTGTAACTCACTATTCCCCCCTTCCTCCTCCAGACCCAAGCCGTTTGTGCCTTTTTCTTCACTGGCTCATGGGGACCGCTGTGAAATGGTCATTCAACCCCCAAAAGGGTCCCGTCCCCCACTGTTATATACCATATATCTAACTGAGTATAAGACAGAGTCCCATGGTCCTATAATTCACAGAAATGCCAACTGAGCCACTCACAAGCCCAGGAAATTCTTCTGAATAGGGCAGGCTGAGAAGACATTCAGGAAGGCACCTCTGCTTGATCGTGGAGAATCTTTTCCTTCCTTCTTAGTCTCATGCATAGCATTTCGGAACCAGACCCTTGCCAAAATGAAACACCCATCTCTAAATGCTAAAAATTATGTCTCCCTTGGCCTACAGATAAAACCTCTGTGTTTATCAGGTCAAACAGTATTCTACTTCCATGGTTTTCAACCAGTAGCAAAATACAAAAGTTGTGTAGGTGGGGGGCTGGTTTTTCATTAAAATGACCAAGAAGTTGCTCTCCATCAATCTTATGACCATCTGGAATTTTATAGCACACCATCTGCTGCATATACTTACACGCTACAGATTGTCTAATGATAAGGTGTTGGCTTGTTAATAGAAATTCAGGGCACTCTATATTTACCATACTTGAATAAAATAATAGAACTCAAGTAAACATATACATTTCCTTCTCAGAAGAAGTCAACTTTTATTTCTTACAAGGTGAGACTCGACAGTTAAATATAAAAATATAAGGCTAAGAACTGCTTGTCTGATCAATGAGTTGGTTTCCACTATAGGCTGGAGATGGAGTGTCACGTTATGTGTTCATAGTTGAAAAAGCACATATTCCCTTTCTACATATTTATTTGTTTGTTTATTTACAGTATTTATTTTTATATTTGTATATCACAAAAATTTTTTCCTTAAATGGGAACTCTGCAGTTTATAACAACTTATAAAACAGACCCAAAACATGGAAGAAGAAGAAGAAGAAAAGAAGAAGAAGAAGAAGAAGAAGAAGAAGAAGAAGAAGAAGAAGAAGAAGAAGAAGAAGAAGAAGAAGAAGAAGAAGAAGAAGAAACACTAGTAGAAAGGCAATAACAGCCACAAAACAACAAATACCCGGCAAGAGGCAAAGCAACTCATAACAAACAAACAACAAACATTGGGAGAAAAAACACACCTAGCAATTGCTAAAGGCATCCCTGAATAGCCAGGTTTTTAAGGCCTTTTAAAAGGATGCCAGGATGGGCCTGGCGAATCTCACTTGGCAGTTTGTTCCATGCTGCTGTGCTGGCCACCGAGATGGCCCGATTGCGTGTTGCAACCTTAAAGGATTCCCTAGGGGTGGCCACCTGGAGTGAGAAAGACATAGAGGCTCTGGTGGGTCGGGCCATCTCTGACCCTTGGGAGGTATGCTCTGCCAGATATTCAGGATCCAGGCCATGGAGGGTTTTGTAAACCAAGACCATGACCTTGAACCTTATTCAGGAGGCAACGGGCAACCAATGCAGGTGAGCCAGAATTGGGGTTATGTAGTCAAACCTGCCTGCACAAACCACCTATCTGGGGGGTGCATTCTGCACCTGCTGCAATTGCTGAACAAGGGTCAAGGAGAGAGTGTTACAATAATCTATCCTTGACATGACCAGCACGTGCACAACTGTTCTCAATGAGTCCCCATCAAGGTACGACTGAAAAGGCCGACCTGGACACAGCAGCCACCTGGGAATCCAGGGACAATGCTGGATCCAGGACAATGCCCAGACTCCTCACTATTTCTGCCAACTGGAGGACCGTCCCACCCGAACTGAGGAGAGGGCCACTGTACCCATCCGAAGAACCCCCAAAGAACAGAACCTCAGTCTTCTCAGGATTGATCCTGAGCCTGTTGGTTCTAGTCCATTCCAGGCAGCAGTCAAGAGTCTGTGGGTGGCATCAGATCGCGCTGGGTGTCATACTATACTGATGACAGCAAACTCCAAAATACTGGATGACCAACAGGCATGTGGATTTGGGTAAACTGGTAGGTATTGTCTATCTTGATGTTCAGAAGGCTTTTGACACAGTCCCTCACCAAAGGCTATTGAGAAAATTGCACAGTCAGGGGATAAGAGAGCAGGTCCTGATTGAGATCCAGGAAACAAAGAGGAGGTGTCAATGGGCAATTTTTACAATGGAGAGAAGTGAAAAGCAGTGTGCCCCAGGGATCTGTCCTGGGTCTGGTGCTATTCAATCTGTTCCTTATGAGGAAAGGCTAAAACATTTCGGGCTCTTTAGTCTGGAAAAAAGGTGCCTAAGGGAGGATATGACTGAGACATACAAAATAATTCAGGGCATGAGTAAAGTGGATAGAGGGACACTCTTCTCCCTCTCAGAAAATACCAGAACTAGAGAACATACATTCAAATTAAGGGCTGGGAGAGTAAGAACAGACAAAAGAAAATATTTTTTCACCCAGCGTGTTGTTTGTCTGTGGAACTCCCTGCCACACGATGTGGTGATGGCATCTGGCCTGGATGCCTTCAAAAGGGGATTGGACAGATTCCTGGAGGAAAAGTCCATCACAGGTTACAAACCATGATGGAGATGTGTAATCTCCAGGCTTAAAACCAGGGTACTCAAGAGCCAGAGGCAGGGGAGTGGTATCAGGAGACAGGTATCTAGTCTTGTGCTCTCCTGGACACATTTGGCGGGGCCACTGTGAGATACAGGAAGCTGGACTAGATGGGCCTTTGGCCTGATCCAACATGGCTGTTCTTATGTTCTTATGTTAATCAATGAAGCCCATTCAGGCATGCTCCCTCTGGCAGTCTTAATAAGCTAAGACGGTCCAGAGAGGCCTCCGGTCTGCAGTGAGCCAGCACCCTGGAGGCCTCTGCTGGTGTTACAGGCCCAAACTCGACCAACCGAGGAGATCAAGGTGGCACAGCACCAGCAATCCAGGTTGGAACGGATGGCTTCTATTTTAGATTTTTTTTTAAAAGCTGCAAATGACTTATTAGTGAAATCACTAGGAAGAGGCCCTGGTGGACTCAAACCACCCGGGACAATTCCGCCCGGCGGTTAGAGGCCTCACCAATTCTCAGGGAGGCCTAAGATCCTTTATCATCCCTGATTGCTCAATGATGCCAGGGAGAAAGCCATGACCTTTGTTTTTACTTGTCTCCTTGCAATGTGTTATTTTAGAATCTTAGTTTGCAAAAGGTTTGATGATGCGAGCATCTCCACATGAGACTGCAGCTGAATGGTCCAGGCACAGATCCACCACCACTGTAAGGCTGAATATAAGAACCTGGACATATGGAAGATAACCACAGTGCATTCAAACAAGGGCAGGGGCCTTCCCCATTGGGTGGTGATAACAATGCACATTCAAACAGCTGCCAGAGGATGGATGAAGCACCTGCTGTGGAGAGCAGCAGCTGGAGTTCATTTTGGGTCTAAAGGGCTGGGGCCAAGCAGACGGGCTGCGTGTGCACTAATCCAGCACCATCACCACCTCCACCACTGACAGGTGCCCCCTTGAAGAGAGAAAACTATTTGGGGAGGAACCCAAGTTTTAGAAGAAGAACAAATCCCCAGCTGGCTTAATCAGCAGAGCTCCAGTTACTTCAAGGGAATTATAGTGACTTCCACAAGTGAGGATATGACCCATTACCCTCCAGTTGCTGCCTTGGCCGTGGCTGTCTATTTTGCTATGATGTGCCCTCTTCCCCCTTTGATGTGCATTGGGGCAGGGCGGGGTGATTAAATAGCACAATATATTCTTTTTTATAACTAGAATAAAAATTCCATTCTGTACTAGTTAGTGTCAGGCCTGTCTCGGTGCATGTGTGATCCAGTTCTTGCCTCCTTTTCCATCCAAAGACATATCTGATTTTGTTGGTTTTACTGGTTTCGTTCCAACTCACAGCAGTGTCTTGAACAGCATGGTAAAGAACCTCCAAAAGCAATATTGGTATGACAAATGCCAAGGTTGGAATTTGTGGAAATGTCGTGGCTGTGCTATGAGTAGCAGTATCCTGACAGATCAGTCTGCCAAACTCTACAACTCATTTTTGAAAACCATAAACACCTTGACCCTTGCCCGGCCTGGCTTATAAAAGGCTGGTGATTACCGAATGAGCCACCACAATAATTAATGAGTCTCTCTGAGAGGTCAAGGAGACACTCATTGGGCCCATTTGGAAGAAAACAAATTTGGCAGCAGACCAAATTGATAACTATAGGCCTGTCTCGAATATTTCACTTATAAGCAACGTCGCCAAGAGGGTGGTGGTGGATCAGCTTCAGGGGCTTCTCAATGAGACTAATGCTCTTGATCCGTTTCAGTCAAGGTTCAGGCTGCAACATGGTACAGAATCGGTAAAACAACCTGTTGAGGGAGGCTGACAGGGGCAAATCGTCCTTGTTGGTCCTCCTCGACCTCTCAGTGGCTTTTGATACCATTGACCACGGTATCCTCCTGGGGAGGATCTCTGAGGTAGAGGATGGAGGTGCTGCTTTTCAGTCATTCTGCTCCTTCTTGGAGGACTGTCCCCAGAGAATGGGGGAGATGACTTTCACCCCTTGGTCCCTCAATTGTGGGGTGCCTCAGGGGTCAATCATCTCCTTTATGCTCTTTAATATCTACATGAGGCCACTGGGGAAGATTGTTAGGAGGTATGGGGTTTCATGTCATCTGTTCGCTGATGACACCCAGCTCTATATTCCCTCTTTTCTATCTGCTGTGGATGCCATTTTGTCCCTGGATTTCTGCCTGTGCGCTCTTCTGAGGTGGATGAGAGCGAATAGACTGAGGTTGAACCCGGGCAAGATGGAAGTCCTCTGCCTGGGGCCGCCTGGTGTTGGAGGGCTGGGAAACTCCCTCATTTTTTTTGGGGGGGGGGAGGAGGGACTCTTCCCATGCATGATGAGGTGCGTAGTCTTGGCATAATTTTGGACCCAAAGCTCACTATGGAGGCCCAATTGGCATCAGTGGTCCATACCGCACATTGCCACCATAGGCGGATTGTGCGGTTGCGCACCTTTCTGGACCCCAATGCTCTCACTACATTGTTCCATGCACTGATAGTCTCGAGATTAGACAACTTCAGTGCTCTCAACATAGGGCTGCCTTGGAAGTCAATGTGGAGGCTCCAGATGGTGCAGAATACTGGGCCCCGGCTAGTATCTGGTATTAAAAGATTCCATCATATTACCCAAACTCTGGCCTCACTGCACTGGCTGCTGATCCATTACCGCATTGTCTTCAAGGTCTTAATGTTGACATACAAAGCCCTAAATGATTTGGGACCTTCCTATCTGTCAGAGCAGCTCCTACCCCAGAGTTCTGCCCATGCTACTCATTTGTCGCAGGCAGGTCATCTGAGGGTGCCGACACCAATGGAGGTCTGCAAGTCAACAACAAGGAACCAGGCCTTCTCAGTGGCAGCTCCTAGACTCTGGAACCAACTCCCCTCAGAGATCTGCCAGGCCCCTCATTGCAGATCTTCAAGAAAAGCTTGAAGACTTGGTTATTTCAATCTGCTTTCCCTGGTTATTAACTCTTACATTGCCTTACTGATTTTGCGATCTAATTTCATCTGCCATTAGCTTATCTTATTTACTTTTGATTTTTATGAATTATGTTGTTTTAGTTATGTGTTCATTTGTAATATTTTTGCTTTTTGTTATATCCTTGTATCTATATTTTGTCACAGTTTGTTTTATGTTGTAAACCGCCCAGAGTGGCTTTCTGCCAGATGGGCAGTATATAAATCAAACAAATAAATAAAATAAATAAATATGGTTGTAACTTCTGAACTGACTACCATAGCTGTGCTTTTAGCTGTAACAGTCCGAAACACTTAGCCTGGTAGTAAGGCTTCTAGCCCTGATATGAAATGTTCTAGTTGTTAAACTCCTGCATCTCAATATACCTCACAGAGAGACTCATCATCGGGGGGGGGGGATGCTTTGAAAAAGAGGACACCAATGTTAGTCACCAGAATAACAGAATCAGAGAACTCCAGGGTTACAATGGGACTATCTTGTTTAATGCCCTGTCCCTATCAGAAGTCCAAAGTTGGAGCCGTCCTGAGATACAGCCACTGCTTTTGTCAAGCCCCACACACAGAGCACACACACAAACAGGGTTCAGTTCTTTGCCAAGATCTTTAGTAGAAAGCCAGGCAAGTTCAAGTCCTTTTGCCAACAATCAAGTTCCAGATAAATAACAGAATCCAACTACCAGCAATTAACAGTCCAAGTCAAAACGAGAATATCTCACGGAAACCAGATGCCAAACCCAAGGGAACAGATTAAGCCGTTGTCCAGGAAGCCAGTCCGAAATCAGGAACAGAGCCAAGGTCACAGACAGGAACATGGTTGCAAATTCAAATGACGTGTTGCTCCCACAGAGAGCTCAAGGGACTTCCACCCAAGGCTTCCCACTGACCTTCAGCTTCCTCGGCAGACAAACATCTTGCAGACACTTTTGCTGCTACTGCTGCTGCTGCTGCTGCTGGATTGGGCCCAGAGAAGCCACCCTGCTCTACCCTTGCTCCTTCCCTGCTCCTACTCCTGGGTGTTAGTGAGAGAAGCACCTGGGGGTGGGGGGCAGAGCCGGATAAAGACCAGAAGGGAGGGGCGAAGAGAAGGGACTTCCATCCAGGACTGCAGGACTAAAAAGATGGCGGGCCGCAGCAGCCCCGCGGTGCTTCTGCACCTCAGCGTCTCGGGTTTCTTACCGTTTTTCGCTGCTGAGCCTACGGTTTCTTTCCTTTTTTAATGCTTTGGGCTCGCCAGGGCACCAGGGGAGAGGTGGACTATGATCTAGCCCTCTGACAGAGGGCTGTATGAGCCATCTAGATCTGAGCCTACGCCGCTTCCATGTGGAGCTTACCCGCCGAGCCTCATGCGGAGTATGCCGAACGAGAGCCGCCGGTATTTTTCCAGACTCTGCCGGTCCCTGCCGTGCCGGTCCCTGCCGTGCCCGCCGGATTTCTACCGAGCCTGCCGGACTTTCGAGCTTGTTTGAGTCCGTTCCCGGGGAAGGACGTGAAGGACGCAAGCTCATATTGCTTGCCATTGCCCTCCTCTACCTACCTGGCTTACTTTCCGCCCTCCTTCCGGACGCTCTAGCCATGCCTGCCCTTCTTACTCTCCCTTGTGGGGAGCCCGGGTTGAGCGACCGGCCCGGCCGCAACGGTCTGGAAGACTTGCGGCCTGAGGCGGTGGTCGCCACCACGGGTTCCCCTTATCGATGGAAGCGGAGGGGTAAGGTGCTTCACAGCTGCGGGGACTCCGGATTTCCCTCAATCCGCGGCTGGTCGCCTTTCCACGTGGCAGGCATGGGTATGTCCTGCTTCCCATCTCGGCTCCCCGGTCCATCTAATGGGGAGCCCTACATACCCTTCCGGGCGGTGGGTCGGCCGCCGGTGCTTGCGTTGCCGCTGGCTCCCTGCTGCCTCGGGTACTCGGGTGGCTTTCGGCCACCGGTGATGGACCTCCTACCATCTGGTCCCCTTTGCCTGATAGCGGAGGAGCCATGTAAGCTGCATGTCGGGTGGCATATCGGCCGCCGGCGAGGGCGCGCGGTACTACCACGTTGTCACCTCCGGGGTCTCGGGTGGCATGTTCGGCCACCGGTGGCTGTGGTACTTTTTCACTGGGGCATGCCCCGTTTATTTTTCCACCTAGCCGGCTTTCCGGCTGTCCATTGGACCGAGGACTGGTTGTCGTTTCGTTCCCTTGGCAACATGGCGGAGAGCGGCAACAAAGGAGAGGGACCTCAGAGGAACTCCCAAAAGAACTGGGTTGAGGGTGGTCTAAAGAGGAATCTCCTGGGTGGCTTTCACATCATGGCCCTGATGGGTTTCTTGTTCCTCCCCCCCACTGTTTTCCCTCTGTTGTAGTTTGCTGGTGCTTTTCCACTCCTGCCCAGACAAATCTACCATGTCCTTGCTGATAATAACTATCTCCTAGCTCTGGCTTTCGGCTCACTCCCCCTCTCTCCAGCTGCGTCAAATCTGCTCCTGGAGGAATGCCCATTGGCCTTTTATGCTTTATTTTGGTTATTGTATTTCTGGTTTGTTTTTTTTTCTCCTTACCTACTATTGCCTGATGATTGTTGTCTGCTCGCTGACGCCTTGTTCGCCAGCTTACAGTCTGTTTAGTTTTGTATTGCTGTAGTGCATCTGTGTTCTTTTTTCTTTAATGCAGTAGTATTGTTGTATTGTTGGGTATTTTTGGTGCTATTGTATAACGTTGTTTTATGGTTTGTAATTTTAGTGCTGCACTTCATTTGCTTTGGTTTGAGCAGTAGTAGGTTTTTTTTTTAATTCCTTTCCTCCCACCCCTTTTCTCTTCCCTCTCTCTCGCCATGTTCGCAGGGGCTCACATACCGACGGTGGTGGGCCGTGGGCGGTACGCTGGTAGCCGTTGGGTTTGTCAGAAAAGAAGAACCAGGGTCAGACAACTTGTGCCTGTCCCCCGTTCTGACCCCTCGGCTTTCTGCCACGTGGGCGGGAGTCACCCCACCAGCACCCCCAACCTTCCCTGTATCCTGATAAATGCCAGATCGGTACATAATAAGATTCCCATCATCCACGACACCATCACGGATGAGAAGCCCGATCTGGCATTTATTACCGAGACCTGGGTCGGCTCAGAGGGGGGGCTTCCCTCTCCCTGTTGTGTCCGCCCGGGTTTCAGGTAGAGGGAGTGGGAAGGCTGGGGGGTCAAAAGGGAGGAGGGGCCGCAATCGTGTACAGGGACCGTTTTCACGTCAGCAGGGCCTCGACATTGGTTAGCCAGGGGTTGGAAGCTCTTTACCTGTTGGTGGGACAGCGGGACAGATTTGGCATTGTGCTGGGTTACCGAGCTCCCCGCAACCCTGCACAATCCCTCCCAGAGCTCACGGAGTTCATCGCCGCTGCTCTGTTGAGGTCCCCACGCCTTTTGGTTGTGGGAGACTTCAACGTGCATGTGGGCGGTGGACTCTCTGGTGCAGCTCTGGAGTTCATGGAATCCATGGCTTCCATGGGTCTGTCCCAGCATGTTCTATGCCCCACCCACAGGTCTGGGCACACCCTGGATCTGGTCTTTACCTCCATGTCGGGGGATTCGTGTCTGGAGGTGGGGAGCATTGCCTCCCTTCCTGTGTCATGGACAGACCACCACCTGCTCTCATTCTCCCTGGCGATCCTGGCCCCTCCCTGCGGGGACCACCGGCCTTCTGTTTTGGCCCACCCCCGGAGGCTCATGGACCCCCAGCGGTTCAGTGAGCTCTTTGGGGAGCCACCTGGTGGTCTGACTGGTGATTCGGCTGAGGATGTGGCTAATCTTTGGCATGCAACAGCTGTCCACACCATAGACCGGATCGCCCCCAAGCGCCTCCTCCGCTGCCGAGCCCGGCCCTCCCCATGGTTCACCGGGGAGCTTAGGGCAATGAAGCAGGTCAGGAGGAGGTTAGAGTGCAGCTGGAGGAAAACCCGCACAGCGTTGAGTAAGGCTGCCGTTGACGCCCAGACTAGTCGCTATATCATCGCGATAAGGGAGGCCAGAACATCTTTCACCTCCCTGAGAATTGCTGAGGCCTCGAACCGCCAGGCGGAGCTCTTCCAGGTGGTTCGAGACCTCAGCAATCCTAGTCTGGCTAGGCCTCCTCCTACTGAGTTCAGTAGCGAGCAATTTGCAGCCTTTTTTCGAACCAAAATTGAGGCCATCCGTGCTGGTCTTGACTCCGGTTGCAGTGGTCCCGCCCCGCCATCCACAGTTGCTGGTCCGCCTTCGTCGCCTCGGTTGGATGCGCTTGGGCCTGTTTCTGCTGTCGAGGTCTCCAAGGCTATGGCGCATTGCCGGCCTGCCTCCACTCCTTTCGACCCTTGCCCTGCCTGGCTAATTAGAGCTGCCAGAGGGACTATGGCCGAATGGGCTTCTGCCATCGCCACCGCCTCCTTCAGCGAGGGGGTTTTTCCCTCTCGTCTGAAGGAGACGGTGGTAAAGCCCATTCTGAAAAAACCTGGCCTGGCGGTGGACGATTTAGCAAATTATCGCCCTATCGCCAACGTCCCGTTCATGGGCAAGGTGATCGAGAGGGTGGCGGCGGTCCGGCTGCAGTCATACCTGGAGGATTGGCAGTGCCTCGATCCTTGCCAGTCCGGGTTCAGGCCCCGCCGGGGTACTGAAACAGCTTTGGTCGCCCTGCAAGATGACCTTCTCAGGGCGGCCGACAGGGGTTGCTCTTCCCTGTTGGTCCTCCTGGATCTGTCAGCGGCCTTTGATACCGTCGACCACGGTGTCCTGTTGGACCGGCTCTCTGAGGTTGGAATCGGAGGCACTGCTCGCAGTTGGCTCCGTTCCTTCCTGGAGGGCCGGCCACAGTACGTGCAGCATGGGGGGGAGTTGTCGGCCCCTTGGGTCCTCCCTTGTGGGGTTCCGCAGGGGTCGTCTCTGTCCCCCATGCTGTTTAACATCTACGTAAGGCCGTTGGCGGGGGTCATCAGGAGTTTTGGAGTCTGCTGTCATCAGTACGCTGATGACAAGCAGCTCTATCTCTCCTTTAACACCTCTGCTGTGGAAGCTGTGGAAGTTCTCGACGGGTGCCTGGAGGCTGTACTGGCTTGGACCGGGGTGAACAGGCTTAAGCTCAACCCCGAGAAAACAGAGGTCATGTTCTTCGGGAGCTCGCCGTCGGGGTACGGTGGCCCTCTCCCCTGTCTGGGGGGAGTTTCCCTCCAGCTCGCGGAGAGGGTGCGGAATCTGGGTGTGTTCCTGGACCCGGCGCTTGCCATGGAGCACCAGGTGGCGTCGGTGACCAGGTCCGCCTATTACCATCTCCGTCGGATCGCCCAGATCCGCCCGTACCTCGACGCGAACTCCTTGAGAACAGTGGTCCAAGCTCTGGTGATCTCGAGGCTGGACTACTGTAACGCCCTCTACATGGGGTTGCCCTTGAATCTTCTCCGGCGCCTGCAGTGGGTACAGAACGCAGCGGCCAGGCTGGTGGCTGGAGTGCGTCGTTATGACCACATCACCCCAGTCCTGGTCCGCCTGCACTGGTTGCCCGTTGCAGCCCGGATTAGATTCAAGGTCCTGGTTTTAGTCTATAAAACCCTCCATGGCTTGGGACCGGACTACCTGGCAGAGCGTATCGCTCAGCGGTCAACCTCGGCCCGGCCTGTTCGGCAGGCGCGAGCGCACTTGCTTCGGGTCGCCACCCCTTGGGAAGCCCGGAGGACGAGCACTCGGACCCGGGCTTTCTCTGTGGCGGCCCCCAGCCTCTGGAACTCCATCCCCAGTGAAGTGCGCTCTGCAGAGTCCCTGCTGGCCTTCCGAAAGGCGCTAAAAACCCATCTTTTTCGGGAGACCTTTGGCGATGTTTAATTTTTTTTTTCTTTTCCTTTTCCCGCCATCCTAACGTTTAGTTGAGGTGCTACCTGGTTTTAATTGTGTTAAGGGTGTTTTATTGGTATGTTTTATCCGATTAGTCATTGCAATTTGGTTGGCTTTGCTGCCTTTTGTAAGCCGCTTAGAGTACATAGTAGATAAGCGGAATATAAATACAATAAATAAATAAATAAATAAATAAAATAAGGTGAGCTTACCAGCTTTATCTCAAAACAGGGAACACACCCTTACTTCTGGAAAGGCTCCTGTTAGTACTCAGGGCTTCCCGACCTGATTCCCCATCTAGCATCAAAGACCCTTTCCCTAGCTCTCCTGGTAGCACGTCTTTGCAGAATCCTGCTCATAGCCCTTCTAGGGGGAGAAGATATGTTTTCAGCTGAGTCATCAGACCCAGCTGCCTGCTGACTTGAGCTGCAAGGCTCCTCCAGCAGCTCTTCACCATTTAACCCCTCAGAGTCAGGTTCTGTGACAGGCAGGGTCCTGGCACTATCCCCCTCCCCCGATGGGCCAGGACTATCAGGGTAACTGTCATGGAATTGTTGAACCAACTCAGGAGCATGCAAGTTGGACGCAGGTTCCCATGACCGATCTTCAGGTCCATAACCTTCCCAGTCTACCAAATACTGCAATCCTCCACGTTGTATTCGAGAATCCAAGATTTGAAGGACTTCATATTCTTCTTCTCCTTCTACTAAAATCAGTGGAGGAGGTTCAGGAGTCGGTGGTTGGTTGGGGTCAGGGTCTGCAGCTGGAACCAAGAGGGATCGGTGGAATACTGGATGAATATGAAGGGAATCAGGTAGTTGCAGACGAAAAGCAACTGGATTGATTTGTTCTAAGATGGGATAAGGACCGATGAACCGAGGATCTAGTTTTCGGGATCGCCCAGGATGTCTCAGGTATCGAGTAGATAGCCAAACTTTCATGCCTGGATTTAGCTGTGGCCCTTCCTGTCTTTTCTTGTCCACTGCTTTCTTATATACTTCCTTAGCATGGTCAAGTTGCTCTCGCAATAATTCCTGAATGCCATGGAGTTCTTGAATGTATGCATCCGCAGCTGGCACAGAGGTGGAAGGAAGGGTAGTTGGAAAATACCGAGGATGATAACCTTAATTAGCCATGAATGGGGTCTGGTGAGTGGCAGAATGTACGGCATTGTTATATGCAAATTCAGCTAAAGGTAACAAATCCGCCCAGTTATCTTGTTGGTAGCATGTATAACAGCGTAAATATTGTTCTAAGCTGACATTAGTGCGCTCAGTCTGACTATCTGACTGGGGGTGGTAAACTGATGACAGGTGAACTTGTGTTCCTAGTGCCTTATGCATTACTTGCCAGAAGCGGGAGGTGAATTGTGGCCCACGATCCGAAATGAGGTGTGCAGGTAAACCATGAAGTCTGAAGAGGTGTTGCAAGTAGTGATGAGCTGTTTCTGATGCGGTAGGGGATATAGGACAAGGAACAAAGTGGGCCATTTTGGTGAACAAATCCACGAAGACCAGAATACAGGTAAACCCTTTTGAGCGAGGAAGATCCGTGATGAAATCTAAGGAGACAGCATTCCAGGGACCAGGGGGTGTTGGCAAAGGATGCAACAGACCTGAGGGTTTGATCACAACATCCTTTGCCCGCGGACAAACTTCACAGGAACCCACGTATTGGGCAACATCAGCACGGACATGTGGCCACCAGAACTCCCTTGTGAGAAGATGCAGGGTTTTGTAAAGTCCAAAGTGTCCAGCAGGTAAAGAGTCATGTGAGAGATGCAACACCTGGTTACGAAGAGGACCGGCAGGAACATATAACCGCCCTCGATGTAATAATAATCCTTGTTGTGCAGAAAACTCTCCATGATTCTCATTCTGGAGTTCCTGAAGACGTTGCTGAGTCCATGAATCGCGACCTTGAGATTCACAGATTTCTTCTGCCAAGCTGAGACATGGATTCGTGGCCGCGAACACAGAGGGAGGCAAGATGGGCACCACTAATGTCTCTTTCACAGGTGCTGCATACTCAGGTTTTCTGGATAACGCATCAGCTTTTTTATTCTGAGCCTCTGGAATGTACTTGATCCGGAAATTGAACCAGGAAAAGAATAATGACCACCGGATTTGTCGCTGAGTCAATCGCCAGGCTGTTTGTAGATGTTCAAGGTTTTGATGATCAGTCAATACTTGAACAGGGTGTCGAGCTCCCTCAAGGTAATGCCTCCATACATCAAAAGCCACCTTGATGGCCAGCAGTTCACGCTCCCAGATAGTATAATTCTTCTCTGCAGGTTTTAACTGTTGAGAGTAATAAGCACAGGGACGCGGGCTTTGGGAGGGATCATCCTGTTGAGATAGCACTGCTCCCAGAGCAACGCTAGATGCGTCAGCCTCCACTATAAAGGCTAATTGTGGATCAGGATAACGGAACAAGTGTTCCAAGGTGAAGAGGGTTTTCAAAGTAGAGAAAGCCTCTTCTGCTTCTGGAGTCCACCGGAAAAGCTCTTTGGGTCGAAGGAGACGGTTTAAAGGTGCAACAATGTCGGCATAGGCAGGAATAAACTGGCGATAGTAGTTGGCGAAACCGAGGAACCGTTGCAAATCCTTACGGTTTTGTGGTCGCCGCCAGGACAACAGAGCTTCTACATTCTTAGGGTCCATGCGGATTCCCTGGGGATAAATAATATGCCCCAGGAATTCACCTTCCTTAATGTCGAACTCACATTTTTCCAGCTTAGTATATAGTCCGTTTTCCCGGAGACGCTGCAAGACCTGACGAACATCTTGAACATGCTGAGCTGGGTCAGCGGAATAAATCAGGATATCATCTAAATAAATGACCACACAACAATCTAGTAGATCATGGAAAATGTCATTCATCATCCGCTGGAATACACTGGGTGCGTTTGTCAGTCCAAAAGGCATTACTAAATGTTCATATTGACTGTACCGGGTTCGAAACACGGTTTTCCACTCATCTCCTTTACGGATACGCACCACATTATACATCCCACGAAGGTCCAGCTTGGTATAACACTTTGCCCCTCTTAACCGGTCCAAAAGTTCAGAGATTAGGGGTAAAGGGTACCGGTCCCGAATAGTGATCTTGTTTAATGCCCGGTAATCATTACAAGGATGAAGCTCCCCTCCCTTCTTCTTTACAAAGATCACCGGTGCGGACAATGGCGATTTGGAAGGGCATATAAACCCACGTCGAAGGTTCTTGTCTAGGAAAGCCCTCAAAGCTTCTAACTCAAGTTCGGAGATAGGATAGACTCGTCCCACAGGGAGGGGTGCCCCAGGTATCAGATCAATGCCACAGTCATAGGGCCGATGCGGAGGTAACTTGTCAGCCCCCTTTTCCTCAAATACATCCGCAAAGTCTTAGTATACCTGGGGCAAGACAGGGTCAGATGTAGCATGGGCAGCTGCCAGGATGGTAGAAGAATTTTTCTTTGAGCAAGGAACCTTGAAGTACAATTCCCCTTGCACCCAATCCACCAATGGCTTATGAGCTCACAACCAGGAAAGTCCCAAGACAAGAGGAAACCAGGGCATCCAAGTTACATTAAAGCAAATCTGCTCATTGTGGTCCATTACCTGAAGAGTAAGTGGACAGGTTTCCTGAGCTATCGGCCCAGAACGAAGTAACCGACCCTCAATGGATTCTACCAGCAAAGGAGTTTCCTTGTTCTGTACTGGAATCCGATGGCACCACACAAACCCAGCATTCTCAAAGCAGTGAGCTGCCCCAGAGTCTACCATAGCATACACAGGTACTTTCCGGCCATCAGGAAGCCCTAGAGTTACAGGTACCAGGAAAGGTCCTTGGGGTGTGATGGTATTGTCTGGGAACCCTTCGGTATGCTCCATTCCTGTGGGTTCCTTCAAGGATGGAGCTGCCCTTTTACTGCTTAAGAGGTAGCAGCACTTACTGAAGAGCGCTTCAAAGGGCAATTGGAAGCAAAATGTCCTCCTCCTCCACAGTACAGGCAGAGATTATGAGAGTGTCGTCTTGCCTTTTCCTCTGGGGTGAGGCGTGGTCAAGCAGCTCCCAGTTGCATAGGTTCTGGGTCCATTCTGCGGGCTTCACCGGATCGCAGATTAGGCACAGCTGGCAGAGGTTGCTGGTTGTAGTTCTTGCCTCGGGAGAGGCGATGGCTTTCCAGGCGTCCATCTATCCTGAGACACAGGGTAATGAGTTCCTGTAACGTGTTTGGTTGTTCCACCCTAGAGAGTTCATCAAGCACTTCATCTGCCAATCCTTCCATATACTGAGCAATCAGTGCCGGTTCATTCCAATTCAGATCCTGTGCTATCAAACGGAACTCAGTGGTGTAGTCAAACACTGAATCTTTGCCCTGTTTCAGAGCTCTGAGTCTCCTGTTGGCAGTAGCAGCCTGTACGGGGTTCTGAAAAGCTGAAGAAATGTGATTCAGGAAAGCCTGATAATTATCCAGTGGAGGTGAGGCACTGAGGAGTTAAAGGAGTAGCCCATTTAGCCACCTGTCCTTTCAACAAACTGATGATAAAGCAGACCTTAGACCTCTCAGTAGGAAATTCTTGAGCACGCACCTCGATAAACAGCTTGCATTGAGCCAAGAATGCAGGGAATTCCTCTAACTTGCCCTCAAACCGGTCAGGAGGCAGCAAAGGGCAACGGGGCTGCAACCCAGCCAGTGCTGGAGCGTGCTGCAATTGAGTAATTGCCTGAGACAAAAGCAGCACGTGGTTTTGCAAAGCTGCCAACGGTGTCATCCCAGCAGCCCCCTCCTCTTCCATTTTGCTTGAAGAAGTTTGGGTGGGAGCAAACTGTCAAGCCCCGCACACAGAGCACACACACAAACAGGGTTCAGTTCTTTGCCAAGATCTTTAGTAGAAAGCCAGGCAAGTTCAAGTCCTTTTGCCAACAATCAAGTTCCAGATAAATAACAGAATCCAACTCCCAGCAATTAACAATCCAAGTCAAAACCAGAATATCTCACGGAAACCAGATGCTATACCCAAGGGAACAGATTAAGCCGTTGTCCAGGAAGCCAGTCCGAAATCAGGAACAGGGCCAAGGTCACAGACAGGAACGTGGTTGCAAGTTCAAATGACACGTTGCTCCCACAGAGAGCTCAAAACAGGGAACACACCCTTACTTCTGGAAAGGCTCCTGTTAGTACTCAGGGCTTCCCGACCTGATTCCCCATCTAGCATCAAAGACCCTTTCCCTAGCTCTCCTGGTAGCACGTCTTTGCAGAATCCTGCTCATAGCCCTTCTAGGGGGAGAAGATATGTTTTCAGCTGAGTCATCAGACCCAGCTGCCTGCTGACTTGAGCTGCAAGGCTCCTCCAGCAGCTCTTCACCATTTAACCCCTCAGAATCAGGTTCTGTGACAGGCAGGGTCCTGGCAGCTTTCAAGACCTGCAACAAAATAGATTCTCACCTTCTGAGGTTAAACAGAACACGCTCAAGAAGCTCTTACTGTTGGGAAGTTCTCCCTAATAATGAGCGGCTCCTCTCTTCTCAATGGTTTTAATCCTGCCATCTAAAGCAATAGAAAACGTACATGTTTTCCATGGCTTACCCAAGTAGCCTCCAGCCATATAGAAGAAGTACTTCTTTCAATACTGAAAAATCAGAAAATACTAGGATCACCTGTGCTAGCCAGGCAGGACAACGGGGAGTGCCAACCCCAAAGGAGGCCTGGAAAGTGGTAACAAGGAGTAGGGACACTCTAACAAGACACTCTTCTTAGTCTTTTTCCGCTTATCTACACCCCACACCACACCACACCCCCGTTTTAGCAGTCCCCTGGCTATTTCCATTTTAGCTTAATTTTAGTTCATTGTTATGTATATTTTGTTTTTATTATGCTTTTTATGTTCTGGTTTTTAAAAAATATATTCCTTCCTTACTTGTCATGTTATCCTATGTTGTAAACTTCCCAGAGTAGCCCTTATAGGTCTCTACTAGGAGTACCAAACACTAGCAGAGATGCAACACAGGCAGAATGCTTAACCATTATCCCCAACATTTTGCTGCTCCAAAATGTATCCATACAACACTATATACACTCCCATGGGGCAAACAAAATTGTATTTTGAAAACTTGCTTTAGGTTTCTTAAGGGCAGAGCTGAGAAAAGTTACTTTTTGAGCTACAACTCCCAGAATTCCCTGTCAGCAAGGGCAGTGTATTTGTCAGATGAAGGGTTCTGGAAGCTGCAGTCCAGTAAAATAAATGGTTTAAATTGTGATGAAAACACACACAAACACAGAGACAAAATTGTTTGCCATAACTACGGCTATTTGCAGAGGAACAGAGATTTCGCTTCTGTGGGACACAACTGAAAGGTCAGCAGACTGTGTACACTACGTAAGGATGTTCTTCAAGAGAACACATTTTTGTTTGTTGTTCCATGTGCCAGTGTACTGCACATTGTGTCACATTAAAGTTGTCACAAGGACATCAAGTGGTTTTATGTTTTACTGATTTCTATATATAAATCATTGGCTTCAGATTGTCCAGTAAGGCTTTTAAATAAGAACTTTAACCACAAGTCACCAGAAGCCTGCCTTGTGTGAGCTATGTTGGAATGAGAAGACTAACTATGTAAACTCCACAAGAAGCATCAGCCCTAGGTATAAATAATGCCCCTTAATTCCCTTCTGGTCAAATTCTAGAGGGAAACCTGGCACAGGAAGTGCAAGAAGCGAGAAAGGATGAGCCGCACTCCCCAACCAGATGAAAATAGGCCTATTCCCAAGAGAGAGAGAGAGACAGGCTATATCAGGGACAGGCAACTTCCAAAGTTTTGGAGGCTGGAAATATCCATGAGTGGACCTTGGACAGTTTCACCAATCCTCCAAACCTCCACATCCCCCCCAACATTTATTATTTTAAAAATTAGGGGATTTAAAATTAAAACTATATAGTAAAATAAAATTAAAAACTCTTTCTCTTTATAATCTGTAAGGGATAAAAGTTAAAATAAAACAAAACGGCGTAGGAGGACTGAGGCCCTCAAATCATTGTAAAATTGCCTCCACAGCCATGGGAAAACAAAACATTTTCTAAGCCAAAAAAGAGTGGTGCATATAGAGCTGCTGGATGCCAGCATTTGGGTTCTTCGGCCTAATATTTACCCACATTGTGATTTTCCAGCTGTACTGCCAAAAGGGAGTTTTGTTTCTAAAAATCAGCACTGAAGATTTGTTTAGGTGGTAGTACAGTGCAGGGATACGGAGGAGTCTAGCGGACAGAACGATAGACTAGGACTTGGGAGGCTTGGTTTCAAATCCTTGCTCAGCTACAGAAACTAACTGTGGGCGTAGAACCAGGAATGCTGCTCCTGAAATACAGTCCAGTATCTCATTTAACTTGAAAGCCCTATTAGGGCCACTGTCAGTTGGTTCCAACTTGACAGCACATAACGTAGGATAATACAGTAGGACCCTGGTATCCGCTGGGGATTGGTTCCAGATCTTCCCGTGGATAATGAAAACCATGGATAAGAGAGAACATCAAAATATCCCCAAAACTGCAGTTTTGTGACAGTAGCTTGCTTTACAGCTTCTGTTTTATTACAGTAGTTTGCTTTACGGCTGCTGTTTGTGACAGTAGTTTGCTTTACAGCTGCTGTTTTATGACAGTAGCTTGCTTTGTGGCAGCTGAATTATTTATTTGATTTTTTCCTCTGCCATCCGTGGATAACTGAATCAGTGGATACGGGGGTCCTACTGTACTTCATTTCATAGGTCTAGATTTTATGGGTCACAGATATTTCATTTAAAGAGTTAATTTGTTTGGGACTGTATCTCTTCAGACAACTTCAGTGAGAGCAGAATCATAGGCTGCTTTGTGTGTGTTGAAATTTCTTTAGGTAGCTATCTGCTTGATTTGGGCGAATGTCACCATTATCTTTGTGGAATATTGCTAGTCTGGTCTTGGCCTGAAAGCATTTCACTCTTTTTGATCTTTCCAAAAGCATTCATAATTTCTCTGTCTTTTTTTTTCTTGTACTAAACTGCAATAATTTTTCCAATTAACTCTACCTGTAGCCTTGCTTAACTTCTGGCTTCATAACCACTGTGAAAAGGGTTTCATTTTGACTGAAAAGTGCTACACACAGAATCAGGAATCCAAGGGCCAAGGAGGACACTCAAGCAGGCTTCATTTTATAAAGGCCAGAAAAGTTTGGAGTCAAAACTGCAGAGCACAGCCACATGCCTGCTTCTGCCTATGACACAGGCCTGCAGCATGTTACTCGGTCGGGAAGTTTGCTCTTAAGCTTGTCTCATGATTGAACACTGGAACAGATATTTTTAGGAAGCCAGCATAATTGAAAGCTGGCGGATTCATTCTCAGGCTATGACACAATGAGTGGAAAAATGAAAAGATGCGAACAAACAATAAGGAAACCAATATTTGCCATTTTATATTGCCGTGTGCTGAGTGATTATTTTCACATAGGCAATACACCCAAATAGCCCAATATAACCCATCCACATGGTGGGTTTTTTTTGTTTTTTTTAGGAGAAAAAAACATTCTAATATCCTAAAGTGATTACAAATCGGGTGATTCATAAGTCTTTCACACTGCCTTTGACTGAGGAGAAAGGAATCTCTGCACCGTAAAATGGAGCTTTCAGAAACAGCTGCATTCCCCCTGTGCCAAGTGGAGATGCGGTGCCTAATCCAGAAAATGAACAGAGCAACCGTCTTGCAGGATAGAAAAAGGGGGGGGGAGAAAACTGGTTGAAAGCATTCAACACATTCACATGGGTCTCCAAGTTGTTACACTGTGGTTAAAAGATCTCCAAAGTTGTACACCTTCAACATTTGCAGTCAGAGAAAAGCATCACGGAGTCCTACAGCACTACATACTGTTCAGAAATAAAAATACCCATCCTGCCTAATCCACAGCTTCTTACCTATGACCGCTTCGGAAAACCCCATGGGTCTTCTTGCTAACTTTGTGAAAACTGTGAGTCCCACGGGTCCTCTCTGCGACAGTGGGTGTACCCTCCTCCCTCCCAAGACCCATCGAGTTTGGACCAGCATGTATAAAAACAACTGGATTTACTGGGATGTGGGAGGGGACTTTGGCAGTGGAATAGTTAAGTAACCTGGCCCTAAGGTTGGTGGCCTCTGTAAATCCTAGTTCAGTCTTGGTCCCTACAGTGACCCTAGTTACCTTCACTGGGGTGTGTGTGTCCTCCGGTGGTTTTGCCAGTTGAGCACCAGGGCACTCTGGAATATGGAGTCCACAGAAGCAAGGACCTACACAGGACCACAATGAGAGCAGGGGATGTGACAAATCAATGGCCTTGTTCCTGGCTTGTCTGATTTCTCTGATGCCTCCCACTGATCCTTTTGCTAGTGGTGGAGGCAAGGCTTCTGTTGTTTTCACCTCTAGCACTGCAGTGGCATTGGGGTCAGCTCTCCCTCCTGACTCCCTCTCCCCAGAGGGCTGAGGCCATGTACCCCAGTAGCTTGGATGAGAAGGCGGATGAGGAGTTTCATGTTTTGGCCCCTCCCCCTTCAATACCCTCAATTCCACCACGTTTTCAGTCCAGTGGTCTTTCTTGACTATGAAGAACCCTGGATGGTTTTAGGGGTTCAACTATCTCTCTTTTCTCCACAGGTTTCCCCCCACTCCCCCTTGGTGTGCCACCTGGTCCCTGCCTCCTCTTCCTCCTCCTCCTCCTCCTCCTCCGTATCTTACCTCTTCTACATTGGACATATTTCCTGTAAAGCTTTCTTTTTCAGCCTGTCCCGCTACCTCTTCTTACACTCTTTTTACAGTTCCCATCCCACAATTTCCTTCTTTCTCTGCTTTCTCCCCTAGAGAATTGATGGGGCCCATCCCATGAGCCCTGTTCCTGGGGCCTTCACCATTCGATTTGGCAGGAATGAGCTCTGTTTTGGGAGGAACTGTGCAGTGGAGTCTCTGGGTTCTCCTCAGGTGGAACCTCCAACCAGGTCTCAGTGTGTGCGGTAGAGTCCCTGGACTTTGGCTTGTCTGTTGTTATTTATCGCAGCATGGCACGATAATGTCAAGTAGTCATTATAATAATTAGAGCATATAATTGAATAAAGATTTGCCCATGATTTGATAAAGAGCAGAGCTTAAAATGCATCAAGTTTAGCTTTGCAGAAACTCAGCAAGCAGAAACATATCAAATTTGAAAACACCCTAATCCCATTTCTAGTTCACTGGATTTTGATGCCTTCAGCATTTTTATTTTACAAAACTAATATTAATTATTACACATCATAACGCAAATAGGCTGTCACAAAACTATGATTCCCCATCTTTCATAATCTGCCTCAGATGTTGTTATTTAAAAAAAATTATAAAATAAAAAGCTTTAGTTTGTACTTTTAATCTCAGTTTAGAGGCAAATAGACCAAATTAAAAAAGGACAAAACAGAACTTCAAAAATTCATAGTATGTTTAGGGAGGAACTTGAGGTAGGAAAAGATTATCTTTGCACTGTTCCGACACAACTAGCAAAAGTCTGCATTATCAGTTTTAGAGCAGATTGATAAGAGATGAAGCCATGATTAATAGCTGCTCACTTTGAATAGAGAACTATGAGTTAAGAAGCCACTTGATAACAAAAACTGGTCTTAAAACACATTTTATATGTAGGTGCTAGTAATCAGACATCATGGCAGCATCTTGAGTATGAACTGTACTGTTGCTGAACGTTCCTAAAGCCACAGAATGAGTCCTGATATAAAGGCTAAATGAAATGGAGGTTACCATCAACAGTTTATGACAGAAGGAACAGGGCAGTTGATGTACTAAATTGTGATTTACAAGTAACACACATTTAACAAAGAACCAAATAGCTCACTGTGTTAGGTATTGGGAAGTCAGAAATCAGGAGCTTAATCCTCACTGTGACACTCTGGAAAACAGCTCGCCTGTGCAGCCTTGGGCAAGCTACGGGGTCCAAGGCACACACACACACACACACACACACACACACACACACACACACACAC
>JAHTLZ010000016.1:68009035-68026050 GCA_023846285.1 Phrynocephalus versicolor
CACACACACACACACACACACACACACACACACACACACACACACACACACACAACCACTACTACCACCACTACTACCACCACCACCACCACCACCACCAAGAAGGGAATGGTAAAGCACTCCTGAGTAATACCTTGTAGGCTGTGCAAAAGAGGGTCATTCTTGACGACATGAGTAGTGGCAGCTGTGACTCCAGTTTCAGGAGTGTTTGAATCCATGCCAGGCTTCAGTATGTATTTTACAGCAGTTAGCCCTCTGGATGGTGAGGGAGGAAAAGGGGAGGTTAAGGAGGACTTGGACATTGCAGAGGACTTGGACATTGCAGAGAAATTGAATGACTTCTTTACGTCTGTCTTCATGACAGAGGACCTTGAGTGGATTCCGCTGCCTGAGCCGCCCCTCTTGACTAAAGAATTAAATCAAATACAGGTTAAAAGAGAGGAGGTTTTAGGACTAATCGATAAATTGAGGATTAACAAGTCACCGGGCCCAGATGGCATCCACCCAAGGGTTATTAGGGAACTGAGAAATGAAATTGCAGATCTCTTAATGGTTATATGCAACTTGTCTCTTAAAACGGCCACAGTGCTGGAGGACTGGAGGATGGCAGATGTCACACCAATTTTTTAAAAAGGAAGGAGGGGGGACCCAGGAAACTACAGGCCAGTTAGCCTTACATCTGTCCCAGGGAAGATGGTGGAAAGCCTCATCCAAGAGAAAATCTTAAAACACATAAAAGAACAAACCTTGCTGAGAGAAAATCAGCATGGCTTCTGTAAGGGTAAATCTTGTCTGACAAACCTTTTAGAATTTTTTTGAAAAGGTCAACAGGCATGTGGATTTGGGTGAACCAGTGGATATATCTGGATTTTCAAAAGGCTTTTGACACAGTCCCTCACCAAAGGCTGCTGAGAAAATTGCACAGTCAGGGGATAAGAGGCCAGGTCCTCTTATGGATTGAGAACTGGTTGAGATCCCGGAAACAAAGAGTAGGTGTCAATGGGAAATTTTCACAATGGAGAAAAGTGAAAAGCGGTGTGCCCCAGGGCTCTGTCCTGGGACCGGTGCTTTTCAATCTGTTCATAAATGACCTGGAGACAGGGATAAACAGTGAGGTGGCCAAGTTTGCAGATGACACAAAACTTTTCCATGTGGTAAAAACTAGAGAAGATTGTGAAGAGCTCCAGAAGGATCTCTCCAAACTGGGGGAATGGGCTGAGAAATGGCAAATGCGTTTTAATGTAACCAAATGTAAAGTAATGCATATTGGGGCAAAAAAATCCAAACTTCGTCTATCAACTCATGGGCTCTGAGTTATCTGTGACGGATCAGGAAAGAGATCTTGGTGTGTTGGTGGACAGCTCCATGAAGGTGTCTCCCCAATGTGTGGCAGCAGTGAAGAAGGCCAATTCCATGCTAGGGATTATCAAAAAGGGGATTGAAAATAAAACAGCCAACATTATAATGCCATTATACAAAACAATAGTAAGGCCCCACCTGGAGTATTGTGTACAATTCTGGTCACCGCATCTCAAGAAAGACATAGTGGAACTGGAAAAGGTGCAAAAGAGAGCGACTAAAATGATTACTGGGCTGGGGCACCTCCCTTATGAAGAAAGGCTAAAGCATTTGGGCCTCTTTAGTCTGGAAAAAAGGCGCTTGAGGGGGGATATGATTGAGACATACAAAATAATGCAGGGTGTGAGTAAAGTGGATAGAGGGAAGCTCTTCTCTCTCTCCCAAAATACCAGAACTAGGGGACATACACTCAAATTGAGGGCTGGGAGAGTAAGAACTGACAAAAGAAAATATTTTTTCACCCAGCGCGTTGTAAGTCTATGGAACTCCCTGCCACAGGATGTGGTGATGGCATCTGGCCTGGATGCCTTCAAAAGGGGATTGGACAGATTCCTGGAGGAAAAGTCCATCACAGGTTACAAACCATGATGGAGAAACCAGGGTACTTCAAGGGCCAGATGCAGGGGAGTGGTATCAGGAGACAGATGTCTAGTCTCATGCGCTCCCAAACGCATCTGGTGGGGCCGCTGTGAGATACAGGAAGCTGGACTAGATGGGCCTTTGGCCTGATCCAGCATGGCTCTTCTTATGTTCTTATGTTCTTATGTGCTGAACCATATTCTGGGAATAGGAGTCAGCACCTTAGATAGCTCTTGTAAAGTACAGAGTAGATTGGAGTGGACTGAAGGTAGCCTTGAACTTGGAATCACCAGCTGCCACTGGTATGAAACAACCAGTGAGTATCAGTCACCAGACGGCAAGTGTTACAAGAGGACTGCAGATTCTTAATTTTTTAAAACGTGTGTATCCTAATTGCATTTTCCCTGTCCAGAAAAGGATGGTTTTCTGCCTCAAGTACTCTGCACCTGTTAGCATGGTGCGGGGGAAAGGTTGTCTTGTCCAATTTCAGGCAACAAGTTGTCTTATGCTTCTTTGTTTTCAGGTCTCAAGTGAATCTTTGAGTAGGAAAAGCAGATCTATTGGTCTCAAGGTATCTTTCTCCTTTCTTACCTGAATTATTACATATCATTGATGGCGTTATAGAGATCCTAGTTGAGACAGCAGATGAGAAATTGAAGTCAGTTGTTCTTAAATTTTAGAACCCAATGTTCAGAAATAATGATTTTTATCAGTATTTGTCTTGGCCTTGTTCATTAATTAGCATTCTGTGTACCTCATCCAAATTGTTTCTAAGCGAACACAATACAGTGGACCCTTGTATAACAAACAGCTTGTATAACATAAAATTTGTACAACATAAAAATTTCCGGAGATAGGGGAAATTTGCTTAACATAAGGGGAGAATCCGTACAACATAAAAATGGGATTACTCCATTTTCAATGCATTCCTATGGGAATTTGTATAAAGGAAATTTTGCTTAACATAATTTCATTTGGAATGAATTAATTCCTTTATACAAGGTAACACTGTACTTAATAGAAAAGCCTCGGGTCTGGATTCCTTCAGCCACTCTTGGCTCATTAATGCATCTTTTATTTTTTGGCAGTAGTTATTGGCCTAAATGGGATTTATGGAACAAATGCAATGGACTGGAACATGTGTGCAATACAAACTAATAACAAAATGAAAGGGGGAATGCTAAATAAATTGCACAAAGTTGTAACTTTGTGGCTTGCTCCTGGATGTAACAGCTTGGGTGTTCACTCCTTAGAATCTCAGAAGTGTACATTTTAAATCAATCTGAGATAATAACTTGTAATGAACGATTCCTTAGGACAGGGAGGGGAAAATGTAAGGAATAAAAACTGCAATTGTGGCTCTTTCCTATAAGAGGTGTCTTATCCATGCAGCTTGCATCCATACAGAATATTGCCCAACAACTAGTGCTTAAACTAGGGGTACACAAAATGCATTTCAGGTGCAATTATTGCATTTCTGACTTTTTTCTACTTAAGGAGGGAAATGCCTAGCAGGTATGACTTTGTATTCCCATTCAAAGAAGGGTCTTTCCCCCTTTTTTTGTATTCTTTGCCATGCACGACAATTCTAAGGGGTTGGGGTGGGGGTGGGGGGTGGGGGGAGGTGGCATTCCAAAGAACAAATATCCCCCCACACACACACACACGGTTCATCTACCTGTTCATCTAAGCTGAAAGGAAAGGCCTATTGAATTCGCAGGTTAAGCGGGGACAGGGCCCAAACCTTACCAAACGCAGGACCCTGTGGGGCGATCTAGTTTAAGTTAGGACTGACTGAGAAGGAACAGGTGAAAGCCTTTTCCTTCCCATTCGGGGAGCGCCGGTGGCGAGGCGCCTTTTCAAGCCCGATTGGGGTGGTGGTTAAGGGCGGAGGCTCGCTCTCCTCCGGCAAGGGAGGACTTTTTATTATTATTATTTGTATTTATTTTGGGTGGGAGAGGGCCAGCCGGCCAGGTGAGCTCCTCCAGGTGCCAAGGGGCCCGTTTTGTATACCTAGGTCAACGTCGCCGCGGGCAGAGGTGGGTGCCGCGCCCTCGCTTCCCCTCGAACCGCACCTATTAAAAGCACCCGAAAGTCACCTAATTCGGTGCTTTCCTTTAATACCTAGGGGCAGCTCCTCAGCGGCCTCCGTCCGTCGTGCACGGAAGGAAAGAAAGAGGCAGCCGGCGAGCCACGGCGAAGGGGCGAGCGCCTAGCGACTCGCCATGGCCGAACCGAACCCGAAAAGGCTCAAGGGCGGGCTGCCTTTCTGCACCGTCCACCGCCAACAGGGCCGAGCTCCGGGCAAGCTGGTGAAGCAGAACTTCCCGCCCCTGGTGGAGGAAGGCCTGTGCGGGGTCACCAGCGCCCTGCTGGAGGCCGCCGCCGTCTTCCACACGCTGGTAAGGCTGCCTTGCCGCCGCCGCCGCCGAGCTTGCGTTGGGCACCGAGCGGTGCCCGCCTTTTCGAAGAGCCCCATCCAGGACCGTCGTTCTCCCGCCCCGCCGCCGCCGCGCTTTTGTAAGCCTGCTTGCCACTTTCCGAAGTTCGCGTTTCCTTCGGAGCGGAGGCCAACCTGACATGGTTCATGTTTCGGTTTATGAGAAACGTCCTTCAGACCTTCTCATCCCGCCTATGTCAGAAGGCCATCCCATGTTCAGATCCCACAGGCACGGAGAAGGGCGTAGGCAACCTGCGAACCTTCAAATGCCCTGCTCTGTGCATGGAGTTTTCTTGGCAGGAGTACTGGAGTCGCTTGCCAGTTCCTACTCTAGGAGCTTACAGCACCTGGTATTCCCTGGTGGTCGCCCATCCAAGTATTAACCAGGGCCGACCCTGCTTAGCTTCCGAAATCAGGCGACATCAGATATGCTTAGGGCATCTAGGCTAGATCTGTAATCCCCATAACCTTTGGCTATTATTAGTCTTGCTGGCCACTGGCCAGGGCGCATGGAGGTTGTAGTGAGTTGGTTTTTGTCATGGTTTTATTACATACTAATGGTCAAAATATGAATTGCCAAGTCAGACTCCAATCAATTTTGGGTGCTGAAAAATACGTTGGAAAAGCTAGTCTGTTGCCTAATACACCAGTTTTCTTCTACTTTCTTTCTTTTTGCATGCAAACCAAATGGTAAATTTGAAAAGGAAAAAAAATCCTGAATTACTGAGGAGCTAGAAACATTGGCTCACTAATGCTTACTTCTAAAATCTAGAAATGTACTTGAAATTATCCGTTTATTTTTTTAGTGCTAAGTAAGCATTCCAATGCATGTTTGTATTGCAAGTCTTACTGTAATTTTATATGGATTTTTTTTTTGTAATAGGGTGAGATCTTCAGTGATTCCAATATGGCTTTGCCAAATGTCTCAAAATTCTTCCTCGATCAGGCCAAGGAAGAGAGAGAAACAGCAGAAGCTCTGATACAATACCAGCATGTCAGGGGAGGAATGTATTGCAGTAGGATTATCCAGGTATTGTCTATATTTCATGTTTCACATTTTTAAACACATTTTATGCATTCCACATTTACCATGTTTTTATTTTGTTGTTTTTACTTATTAAGACATATGTAGCACCAGATTATGAAATGTCCACTCAGAAGCAAATCCTTTCCCGTATCATTCCCCTCAAAACTTATTAGCTAAAATACTGCCTAAAAGTGGGATGAAGACCAGGTGTTTGGCTGCAGCTAGAGATACCATCATCTCTACCTGGTGACTGTAGTAGCCAGGAACAACACTATCTGCAACCCAAAATCTGGGGAGGGGGTCACATGTTCCCTATTTCTGACACAAATGCTCCTATATGCTGGAACAGTCTTCTTACATGCCTACTCAGTGGTACCTTGTATAAAGGAATTAATTCGTTCCAAATGAAATTCTGTTAAGCAAATTTTCCTTTATACAAATTTCTCACAGGAATGCATTGAAAACGGAGTAATCCCTAATCGCGACCATTCTTATGTTGTACAGATTCACCGCATAGGCAATTCCGTTAAGCAAATTTCCCCTATCTCCTGAATTTTTTATGTTGTACAGATTTTAGTTATACAAACCGTTTGTTTTACCAGGGTCCACTGTATTTTGTTTTTCATGTTGGCATCCCATAATTCTCATTACAATTTAAACTATGTGGTTGGACTGAAAGATAAGAATTTTCCATTTGTACTAGTGCAGGGGTGGCCAGTGGAAATCTTTCACTCCATTGCCATTCATTATGCTGTAAGAAACTGATAAAAATATTATGCCAAAATATCTAGGGCACCAAAGATTCCCCACTCATAGCGCACTTGTGCATCCCATACCTAAGCAAGGTTTTGAATCTCCTATTCCAAATGAAACACATTGACATTGTTGGCCTAGAAGATGAACATCTGAAAATCAGGTGAAAGCAATTGCTTTGTTTATTATGTGTGGTCTTTGTTCTGTTCTTTATGATTCCAGAAAACATCTAATATGCTAATAAGCAGTGTGGCACCAGCCCTGGAAGTAGCCTTAGTCCAATGGAAGACAGTGGCGGGCTATTTTGAAGATCTGTATGCCCTGAGTATCAAGTACTCCGACCCTTGTACTGCAAGTACAATTAAGAAGCAATTCCTCAGGCCCACAAGCAAGAAGGTCAAGTTGATGGGAGACCTCGTAACCAATGCTTACAGGCTTAGGAACACTCAGGACAGCAGAGGTGATGTGGGGAACTACCTGATAGATCGTTGGCTGGAAGAACTAAAGATTGGTCGTGAGTCAGATGCTCACTGTGATCTCTATATACCGCTGCAGAGATGTACAGGAGTTGCCAAGGAGCTACTTTTGCTGCAGCGGGAATTCCCACCGCATAGGACAAACAGAAGGTCTAAATACAGAGCTTTATCGCTTCATTTCTCAACCTCGGTGGAAAAGTTTGCCGAAGGCAAATCAAAGGCAGGAGGAAAAATGGCATTAGGTTGGTTGAGATCATGAAGCATCCCATAATTTCTCCAACATAGTCTCTGTGTCTTGATATATAGATTGTGAAAGCAGAGTCCCTCTAACCGAGATAACTGTGCAATCACAACGTGGTTGTAGCTCCTTTGTATCATATTTTAAGGGTAATATTTGAACTATAATAGAGGTGGAGTTTAGTACATCCACAGAATTGCGCACCAGTAACCTGCTCTCTTGTCAGCATAATTCACAATCTGGTTCTGAAGTCCAAATATATATAGCATATGAAATATTTTACTGTATTCATAAGCACACATGGATACATAGAAAGCAGGTAAACAACAGAAAAGTTACGAGGAGTTACAGGGTAATCAATCTACATTGTGAGTTTCCATGTGTGGCCATAGAGATAGGAAATGGGGATAATTAAAATGACTTTGTTTTTCCACCCAGAAAGAAGGGCTGCACTGGATCCAGCCTGTATTCCTACATCTCAGCTGTACTCAAACATTAGGTGTCTATATATAAATAAAATTGTAAATTCGTTTGTTCAAAAATCTTAAAACTCCAAAAGTTCTTCACCGATTGGTTTAAAATTTTGACACAACATTGCATTCACATATGTGCATGTATTTGTATATGTACTATTATATAGATGTCACACCTGCGCCATCTGGTGGACATAAAATCAACACACACTGTACTAAATATGTTACAAATGGAAAAAGTACACCTTGAGGTGGTGAGTTCCTGGGGCTGTACGTTGGGAAAGGCTGCACAGTGCTCTCTCTCGCTCTCACTCTGTGTGTGTGTGTGTGTGTGTGTGTGTGCACGGGCCCGTGCACCCCATCCCCAACAGGCAATAAAAAGCAATAACAGGAGGGGCAAAAATAACTCCCCGCCTTGAGGGCCGGCTTCTGGGACAAGAGAGGAAAAACTAAGACAGTGGGGAACAGAGCTGTCATGGAGCAGCAGGGAGGGAGGGAGGTTGTGGCAGGAAGCCAGCAGTCCTGACCCAGCAGCGAGGAGTGAGCATTGGCGGTGGAGGCTGATGGCACTGAGCCCCAGCTCATCGCTCCTTTCTTCCCTTGCCCACTCAACCTCCCACTTTTCCAAGCCCAGTAAATGCACAGGACAAGTCATGGGGCTTGCCAAAGGGAGCCCAGGCTGTCTGCGGCAGGCAATAGAGGTGAGGAAGAGGAACCAGAAGATGCACTGGCGAACCACTGCCTCCTCACCTCCATTGCCTGCCACAGCCAGCCTGGGCTCCCTTTGGCAAGTCCCGTGATTTGCCCTGTAAATTTTCTGGGCTTGGAAAAGTGGGAGGTTGGCTGGGCGAGGGAAGAAAGGAGCGATGAGTCTGGGGGATCTCAATTAATGACCAACATCATAGAAGCAACAATCTTGACAGGATCTTTCAAAGGTGAAGATGTCCTCATTCCTTGCATTCCTATGATTCCAATGGATATGCCATTTCATTTTAAGAGATTTCAATTCTCAATTTGATTGGCATTTGCAGTCACCATCAACAAAGCTCAGGGCCAATCTTTAGAATTCTGCGGTTTACATCTAGAGACGGATTGCTTCTCTCATGGACAATTATATGTTGCGTCTTCTAGAGTCGGCAAACCACACAATCTCTATATCTACACAGACAATGGAACAATAAACAATATTGTATACCCACAAGCATTTTGAAATTAAACATATTAAAACATGTGTTGCCTCTTTCCTTTCCTTTCCATTTCACCGGACTGAGCTACAGCAACATGTGGCTGGGTACAGCTAGTACTTGTATAAAAATGAAAAAAAAGTGAAAGGTGTTTATCCTTCTCTCACATGAAAACACACATAAAGCAGAAGACAAATTACTGTCTTTTAAGTCTTCTCTATGTTAGCAAAGTTAAACTTGCCATCAGTGCATATTTGCACTTGAGAAAATGTTTCATAGGAGGAAAAGTATTTCTATATAGCATAATGTAAGCATAATGACATTATTTTTACACTGTGTGTAGATATTTCTGCCTGGACCTTTAAGAGAAGCTTTGTACCGAATCACAGTTAATATGCTTACTCTGACTATGATGATATGCATTTATATTTAAGAGCACAATATAAGAAAAACTTGGCACATTTTCATGAGGGATTGTGGTCAGTAACATGTTTCGCTGTTGTGAAAAAAATCATATGAAGGACTTAAGTTGCTTCATACATGAATGATTCCTCTTGCCCCATTTTCATCTCCTTATAGTCACATTTGTGTAGAACTTACAAAGAACTAGAGCTAATGGATAAGCATTCCATAAAATTGTCACCTGAACTGTTGTAAACAGCACTGGGTGCACTTTATTTGAGGTTGTTTTATATATAAAAAAGAATTGGGTCAAACTTTTTGCCATTTCTCTTCAGGCACATTTTCCCTCAGGCAGCCTGAGTGGGGCTGTTTAAAGGGATTGATTACTGCTTTGAATGTGTTCTGATCTAGTTTCTGTTTACCATGCTTTAGTGTGGTATTTGATCCTTTCAATATTTTTATACTTACTGTTTTTAGTTTTAAATATTGTCTTTCAATGATGTATCCTTTCTCTCAGGAGAAAGGCAGGTGAGGAACAAATGAATAAATAAATGGGACCAGTTTAATTTCATCGTATCCAATGATGATGTCCCTGAGTGCATCCCTTTACTTTCTCCTATATACTCTAAGAGCCTTTGTACACGACCCCTAAACTCCGCAGCAAATGGCTGCAAGCTCCGGAGCTTACAATTGTTTCCCCACCAGCTCTGGAGTTTGCAGGAAATTAAGTGCGACCACGCCCACCTAAGCACGTCCCAGCGCACTTTTCTTGTACCTGCTTGAGGAGGGTGAAAATCCCCAGGTCCGGATTTAATCTGGTGAGTGCGGGCCTCTCCTCGCTTCTGTTTGTTTGTTTGTTTTTTGTTGTTTTTTTGCCTCCTGCCCCTTTAAGAGAAGGGGCGGGAGGGGGAAAAAGCAAACAGAAGAGAAGGAATTAGGATGACAGAGCTCAGGGCAGCTTCGAGGTGAGCCTGCATTTTTTCCTCTCTTTCTTCCTCCCTCCCCTCACGCAGACAGGAACAAGGAAGTGCGGAGTGGTGGGGAGGAAGGAAGAGCAACGAACCCCTAAGATCTCTGGTCCGAATTTAAGTGGCCAGCGGATCTTAGGGGTCGTGTGAAAAGGCCCTAAGTGAATTCCTCTCACATGTAAGGATGCATCTTGGGCACACTTACCTGGAGGAAGTTCCTGCTGGACTTGGTGTGAGTTAATTCTGAATAGATGTGCGTATGACTGCGCAGTATACAGTATACAGGTGTTCTATGGTGCTTACTATATTCTTCAGTATTCAAAAGCTCTCAGTCAGAATTTCATTACAGAAAGAATTCACTTTTGCCTTTTTTATCATCTTTTTTATCATCACCATCACCACCACCTCCTCCTCCTCATCAACTTAAGATTCTGGTATATTAAGTTGAAGGACATTACATATTGGAAGGGCTGCATTTGAATGGTTTCAGATATGCTATATTTCCTTTCAAAAGCAGCTGGAATATATAATTATAACTGTGTGGGTTGGCGGAGTCAGTAGTGGAACATACTGGGACATATCGCTTTCAGCCATGGGACAGCAAAAGGCAGCAGGACAGAATCAGCATTGCATTAAGCCTAGCTAGCTTTCAGTTCCTTAACTCAGTACTTTAAAATACCATTTAAAATAGAAAACACTACTATATACTGTAATGTGACTGCATTCACAGTCCTGTCATATTTAATATAACACTGGGAGAGCTGGATGAAAACATTAGTGGGAGGGGTCTATAGTGAGACATTATCACTCTATGAATTACACTAATAAAATGTTCATTTTGTTCCACACAAAACATAAATTTGCTTTCACCGAATGAAATTAAATTTTGTTACAATGAATTGAATTTTGATACTTATATCAGCTTTATGATTATTTGACAATTATTAATACCCTCTGAAATTCAATTACTCTCTGTTAATTGGGCTTTTAATATTATTCTAGAATACATACACACACATTCACACATGTATATTTATGTACAGTACATGAAAATGTGTATTCATGAGAGGGAGGGTATGTACAGTATACATATAAGCATGTATGTGTATGTGTATACAGTATATTTATTTATTTACATTTTTAACCCACCCAACTAGTAGTGATGCTGCTGCTCTGGGCAGCAAACACAGCAAAATATAACAGTAGCAGAAAAACAGTAAAAACCATTAGAAAGGGAAAAATCCAAATACAGTGGACCCTCGTATAACAAACGGTTTGTATAAAATAAAATTTGTACAACATAAAAAATTCCGGAGATGGGGGAAATTTGCTTAACAGAATCGCCTATGGGGTGAATCCGTACAGCATAAAAATGGAAGCGATTAGGGATTACTCCATTTCAATGCATTCCTATGGGAATTTTGTATAAAGGAAAATTTGCTTAACAGAATTTCATTTGGAATGAATTAATTCCTTTATACAAGGTACCACTGTATATACAGTATATATAATTAATAGACATTCCAATTATATATGTATAATTAATATAGATATGGAATTTAGGAATATGATAAACTAGTAAACTAGGATCTAAGCACAAGAAGCACCTTACCTAAAATGTTGGGTTAATGTACTCCATCCTCGATGTACAACAAATCTGAATGCCATCATGATTCTGCTGCTATATGTCTGAAGAAGTGGACGTGTCCACGAAACGTTACATTAAAATATGAAAGTTTGTCTTTAAGGTGCCACATGTTTTTGTCTTTTGTTATGTTTTTCTTTGCTTTTTGCCTGGAATGATTACCCTAAATAACTACTGTCAATGGCGTGGTGGAGCCACAGCTTGTAGGCCTGAAGCCCCTGGCCTTTCTCGTTAACAGAGAAGATGACATTGCAATCACACTCCTCAGGTCTACCCATTCCCTCTTACCTTAGTTGCAGACACCAGAGTTAAGAGAGAATTTCCCCCAAAAAAATACTACACTGTTGCAAGCTGTTGTAATTATAATGTGAGGTATTTGGCTGGTGATTTGTTCTTAAATTGGGGATTAAGAGCCATTTCCTTTACCAAATACCTGCACTTAAATTTGCTGACAGGGAGCAATATATATACATAGCTAAGGGTTTCTAAGGAGATTGTCATGCTGAGGACATGTATTCCAAATTTATCCCTCTACTACTAAGTAACACAGTGTGGACTGCAAGGGATTAATAAATATTTATCAGCTCCCTTCTTTCCTAAACTGCATATGTCTGAGCAATATGGAGGACTGAGTTCTTTACCTGGTATAATGGAAAGAAAGAGATTTAAATAATTCTCAAATGGATTAGTCTAACAATCCCAAAAAGTGTAGTAGATGTAACTCATATTAACTCGCAGCACGCACATTTACAAGCCTTTCTTTGGCAGTAAGCCTCTATGGAACTCTCCTGAAAATAAATAAGCAGAGAATGAGAGTATTCCATATCTCAAAAAGTGGTGCACTTTCCTCAATTATCCTTCTACCCTATATTTGCCCCCATGCAATTAAAGTCACACTATTAATTGTGGAGGTGACATCCTTTAAGAGCTTAACAAAGTATCTCATATGCCCACTGTATTGAGCATCTCTGGCCTAATTTCTCCAGAGAGGTAAGGAATAGATAAAACCCCAGCAGTGGCTGTGAACCTTCCATGTCCTTTGGTTAATTTTTAAATACTGAGCACACTGAAACCTCCTCCTTGAAGTCAATTCCACAGTGTCATCCTATGCACCTTTGCTTTCCAAGTTTACGGAGGCTTTCTACCAAGCAAGGGCATACAGAACTGCTACCTTAGGCAAACAGCTTAGGCATAAAGGATAGGATTGTCATGAGAGGGAAAGTGGAAAGCCTTGTCCATGCCTCAAAATACCTGCTGCTGTGGAAGACGAGTGAAGCGCTACTATTGCTTAGATCTCCTGCTGGTGGGTTCACCATAAGGATCTAGTGAGCACATCAGAAACAGCATGTTCCACTAGAAAATTATTTGATTCAATCTAACTGGGCTTTTCGTTGTGTCGTATCAGAATATTGCCTTGGTCAGAAGTGCTTAAGACCTTTAAGAAACAACTCTGGGACTCCCTCCCACAGGAAGCCAGATGTGCCCCATCTTTGCTGTCCTTCAACGAGCACGCAAAGACCTTATCAGCCAAGCTTAACATGAGTGATTGGCTACCTGTTATGTGTCATTTAGATGGACTGTTACCTATTACTGCTTGGACCGAATTTGCATTCCTGACTTGTGTTTTTCCATTTTTAGTATTTCATCTCTCAGACTGTTTTTCCCTTGTATTTTTTCTTTATTATTTTGCCTTTAATATTGCATTTTAAATTGTGTAAGATGCCTCTTCACAATCTTTGTTCTTAACCTGGAACATTGTCTTTAATGTTTCATGGTAATTGTTCTACACTTGTTGTCTCCAAGTTTGTATATTGTCCTTCAGTGTAACCTTTCTTAGGCCCTTTCCGAGAAAAAGGGTGACGTAAAATGATTAAACACAACAACAATTTTAAGCAGCCACTTAATTATAGTGAACCAGCACTATGCAAAATCTAGTTTGCTTTTTCACACATCTGGATTTTTAAAACCTCCAGATCTTTCCACATGGAAACATTTACAAGTTTTTCTAATTATTATCCAAAAAGACTTTAATTTTACATCAAACTCACCCTTGTTTTGAGAAAAAAAGCAAAAATGTAAAGGGAAAAAAATAAAACAAAGGGGGGGAGAGAAAATCAAACAAAGCAAACTCATTTCACCTGTTCTCAGCTAAATCAATTAAGGGAGAGGGAGGGAGCACCCCCTAGTGGCCTATAAGTATCAAGCATCTTGAAATAGGGCTGGTCGGTGGCCAAAACACAGATAAAATTGTAAATAATCAGAAAGATTCCAAACAGAAATGCCTCTACTGTATTTTGAAGTCACTTAGGGTGCTTTTACACAACCCCTAAGATCCTCTGGCCCCTTAAATTCGGACAAGAGATCTTAGGGGTTTGTCGCTCTGCGTGTGTTCCCACCCCCTCCGCACGTCCTAGCTGCTGGCTGCGTGAGGGGAGGGAGGAAAAAAGGAACAAAAGAAGTTTCCTCCTCCTTTTTAGAACGGGCGATCGGCGCAACGGCACCAGCCATTCCTCCCTGCCTCCCTCCCAACCTACTCCAAACTCCAACTTCCTTGGGCCTGATCCCGACCCGACCCCTGTAGCCCCGCGTGGGATATCGCAAAGACGCTTTCCGCGAAGGCGAGGAGAGACTGGATCCGCCTGGATCAAGCGTCCCTTTCTGTGACCAGGGAATCTCCAGAGCAATTTGGGGGGTGGCGGGTTGGAGGGTTGGGATGCTTGACGGGCGACTTTTCGCGCCCGAGAAAGGACCTTGGGGGCGCGGGGCCGACGACAAAGTGCGAGGGGGCAGAGGCAGGGGGGGAAAGGGAGTCACGTGGCATCCAGGGAGAAGCCAAAAAAACAAACAACCCCTCCCCAAACAAAAAAGCCCCACTCTGGGCATGGAGCACAGAGATGGGTTGGAAATGATCTCCAGCAGGGGTTCCTCTGTGGGGCATAGGGTTGCTTCCCCCCCTCCTCCTCCGAGTCTGAAAGCAAGCAGCAATCAAAAGCCCAGAAGCTTTGGGGCGGCACCTCCTTTCTTGAGTGCCTGCCACCTTCCCTTCAACCTTCCCCAGGCTCTGTCTCCAGTACGGCAGGCAAAAAACAAAAACAAAAAGAAGCGAGGAGAGCCCTGCACATCCGCATCGAATATTTTTCACCTCCCAAGAGCAGGTACAAGAAAAGTGCGCTGGGTCGCGCTTAGGTGGGCGGGGTCGCACTTAATTGTCTGCAAACTCTGGAGCTGGTGGGGAAACATTTTTAAGCTCCGGAGCTTGCAGCCATTTGCGGCAGAGTTTAGGGGTCGTGTATAAACGTCCTTAGTGTATTTACTAATAATTTACTACTTGGCCTCTTCACAACAATAAGGCAATTGTTTGGGGTTTTCACCTCAATCTCTATTTAGTACATATAAATATAAATAAATATAAATTGTCATGTAAATATGACAAGCATATGGTTAATTTGTGCACATATCAGCTGACACTAAAATAGTGTGTGGCCACATACCACCAACTAGATGCCCGCATAAGCTATATCAGAAGACATGGGAAAGAAAAGTAGAAAAAACACATCTGTCTTCCTTGAGTAAGTGCAATGAAAAATGCTGACTACATGAATTATACTGGCCAGAAGTAGGGAGTTCAAATCCCCACTATGCCTCGTTAACAGGGGCTGGGTTTCCTTCAGGCTCTGCAGTGAAAAATTACTATGATAATTAAATCCTGAACATTTGTGCTGATAAATAAATACTACATATTTGCAGATCATAAACAGGTGAGAAAAATAATAATATTTACAACATCTCAGTCTGCCCTCCGTTTGTTTTTCAAATGTGGGCATGGATTCTTAAAAGCCTGCCCTAATAGCTAGGTCTACTGCTTGTACGTATCATTGAGCAGCATTATTGCCTCCCTGAACCCTAAATCCAACAAATGAGCTTTCCCACTTGCTGCAGAACGAAGTGGTATAGCACAAGGGCATGGATGTAACTCTCTGCACCTTTTCTGGATAATATACCAAGTGGTTCAGGCAGCAGTCATATGTGCAAGAGCTCAATGGAAGTGCATCCTATCATACCCAGGGAGGCTAAGGTCTGAATGAGCAGTGCTTCATAAGCAGTGGTTCACAACCTGAGGCAACCCAGGTGTTCTTGGAATACAGTTCCCAGAAGTCTGTACTGTGCGGGGTTTCTGGGAACTGCTGTCCATGAACATCTGGGTTACCCGAGTTTGGGAGCCACTTGATTAGATGAATGGACCAGAGTGGCCAAGATAAACCAAACCAAACCAAATCAAATCAAATCAATCAATCAACATCTCCAGCCAGCCTCCTTCTGAAGCCAAGTATCTGGGCTCTCCCTGTGTTCCCCTCCTACAGTATGTGTACATGAATGCCTGAAGTGAGTGTATGAGCCCACCCACCTTTGCGTCCGACAGCCGTCTGTCAATCCTGGTGCCACCTCCATGCTGAACTTTCCACTCTGTCCACCAAAATGTGCACCAGCCACCACGGCGCATGGTTGTGACTCATGAATTATGATTCACTTTGCCACTTCTTGTCACTTTCATAATTCTGGACTCACTTTCCTTTCTTTATTCCCCCATATTTTTGACCTCCCACCAGCTGGCTGCATAGCTCAGTCGGTTGGAAGCATCTGGGTTGAGAGTTTGATTCCGGACTCTGCCTCCCAGGAGGTGAGCCTGTCTATGTGTCCTAGTCCTAGAGTGCCCCCAAGAGGCAGGACTTGTAAACCAACTCAGATTTTATACCTAGAAAACTCTTGAGGAGTGTTGCCACAACATGGAATCAATTTGGTGGCACAGCCACTCCAGTATTCCTGCCAAGAAAACTCCATGGACATGGGGTCACGAAGGGTCGGTCACGACTATAACGACACAGCACACACACACACACACACACACACAGAGTTTATATCTATATACTGTAATATGCCATGGTAGCTATGCACCCCTATCGTGTGAGAAAGCTGCAATACAGTGTTGTCACTCAGTTGTTGGAAGCTACTACAACAATTGATCCAAGTGCTTCCCACTGTGTGTGGGGGGAGGGTGGTGTCTTATGGAGCACCTTGGCACAGTGATTAAATTGCTATACTGCAATAAAAACCTGCTCAAAACCTCAAAATCCCAGTGGATTCAGGCTGCCAGCTCAAGGCTGGCTTAGCCTTCGAAAGTTGTTAAAACGAGTGCCCAGCTCCCTAGGGGGGTGGGGGGGTGGGATGGAGGACAATGTGTAGCCTGCACAATTGAATTGTAATCCCTCCAGAGAGTGCTTTAAGAACTATGGGGTGGTATATAAGCAGAACACTTTTGTTTTTTGCTCTATTTTTTTTAAAGTAGAAAACAGAATTTTATTTGGGGGCAGAGAAATTGTGTCTTCCATTTGGAACCTCCCTGTTTCACTGTTGCCTCACCCTTTATTTATTTATTTATTTATTTATTTATTTATTTATTTATTTATTTATTT
>JAHTLZ010000016.1:68026060-68040857 GCA_023846285.1 Phrynocephalus versicolor
TTTATTTATTTATTTATTTATTTATTTATTTATTTATTTATTTATTTTTAAAATTGTACCACAAAGCTCCTTCCAGATAGCAGGCACCGGGCACTATTGATCAAAAGCCATTAATTAGCTGCTCCTTGTTTCTCATTAACTGGGTGGTTGATTTCTTATAAGAAAAAAAAACAATGCAGACACATTAGGCAAACACCGGTGGGTTTCAATGGGCAAGTGACGCTATCCCTGTAAAATCTGAACACTGGTAATTTCAATGTGGAAACACCCACCAAACTATATTAAGGGGAGAATTATTGTGCTGTAAATAGAAACTAGGAAAGACCCGTAGAATGAATAGAACTAATGGAGGAGTTGACTCACCAAATTCCCACTGATTCAAAGTGCCTCCTCTGGTTGTGACTATTAGATATCAGCCAAAGTCTTTCAACTAGTAGTGCTAGAAATAGGTGGCGTAAGCGTCTTAAAATCTGTCCCTTCCATAGACATCTCTTGCGCCCACGGAAGGATTTAATATTTGGGAACCCTTTCCGTTCTGCGGATTTGCTGAACGTCCTGCTCCTACGACCCCTCCAATGTATATGCAGGAAGAGAAAGAAATTTGACGTTAGCTCAAACCAGGTTTTTCACATCCATCACCACCTTCACCAGGGCAGATGGCTACCATCCGCAAAAATCATTTCATCGGAATATTTAGCACGTTTCTCAAAACGATCACATTAGTTTTGGAGTTTTCTGACACAGAGGACTTTTCAACCGGCTCAAAGCCTGTTTCCTCCGCTTTAACCGATTCACTCTCACATGAAACCCCTTTTGAGCTGTTGTTGTGGAAATTTTCGTGTTGACACACTCCCGAAGAAAGCATCCGGGAGGCTTTCTTTTCCCAAGGAGAAAGAAAAAGAGACGAGAGAACCAGAAGAGAAGAAACGCCTCTGAAACCTGAAATTACCCGAAGATATTTGTCTTGTCTTTTTTTAAAAAAATTAGCTCTTCCCTTTTTATTTCCAGAAAGAAAAAAAGAAAAAAAAACCCGCCTACAATTTGTCCAAAAAGATGGCCAAGTGGACGATCTCACAGAAGGTAAAGCCATTAACGGGGAGGTGTTACGCTTTCATCTTTCTCTTTTAAAGACCGGACTACCTAAAATCCGAAGCAGGAGCAATTGCTCGGTTTGACCAACCCTCCCCTAAATTGTTCACAACAGATTAAAACAGAAAATAAAAATGAGAGGCACGATCGGGCCAGGGATAGGATCGGGAAAAGCAATGGAGCCCCGTTCATTTCAATGGAAGATGCTTAACCACAACACAAAGTATCATTCACACGGGGGGGAAAAAGTTTTCAACGACAGCTGGATCGTAGGCAGAAAAGATCGCTCGTCCTCTCAGCCTCCGTGGCCTTTTAGTAATAGTTTGCTATGGGTTTTCCTTCGTTTGTATTGGAAGAGTGACGGCAATATTGAGTATTATAATTATGGCTACCCTTCCTGAAAAGAAAAAGCAGGATTTAGATATGAATTAAAGAAGGCCGATCTCAAGTATAAAAAGGCATTAAAATCTTTATTTTTTATTTATTTTACTTTTTTTACAGAAACTTCAACATTTGGTATCAAAAACCAAGTTCCCATCTTCTAAATAATAATTACAATAAAGCAACAAAACAGAAGAAAACACAGATTTAGTACAAAAGAACGAAACTAATCCACAAACACGATTGCGTAAATAGGACAGTCCGTTAGAGGTTCATTAGACAGTCCATTAGACTCTAACGCCGGGAGGGAGGGGGGACCCTATACTTACATATTTACAAACGAAAACATCGCCTTAAAACTGTTCCACCTTTTCTTTCCCTTTCAAAATTAGTACGTTGATTTTCGCCTTGGGCTAATTTTACGCCTGTGGAAAATAGCATAATAATTTCAGTCACTTGTGGGAGGAAGAAAATCAATCTCGCCCAAAACAAAACCGCACACTACACGACGGCGAGCGGCTTTTGGGAAACACCTGCTAGGACACATCAGCGTGTTGTTCCTTCTCGCACCACGTCCGAGAAGCGGCTCGGTGGGAAACGACTGAAGTGCATAACGGTGCGGTCTTCTGGAGGAGACCGTCCGAGATCGGGGATGGCTGGGTGGCTGGCGAGCGAGAGAGAAGAAAAAGCTCGCCGAGGCCACGAGGACTGGGTCCGGCGTCCTCTTCTCCGCGCCTCTCGCTGCCCGGCGGCTGTTGTGACATTGGCGGCCTCTTCCGTCCAACTTTTGCCGGACGGGGGGCTTTCGCCGCCGTCCAATCCAAGCGGCCTCCCCTTCCTTCCCTCCCTCCCTTCCCCTCCAGAGACCCCCGGCGAGTGGCTGGGCGAGGAGGCCCCTGGGGGATGATAGGCCGGGCAGGTGGACCGGAGGGTGGCCGGCGGAGGCCTGCCCACCCTCCCCGCTGGGATAAATACAGGCGCCGGGCGCGGGGAGGGCGGATGGCAGGCGGCGAAGGCCCGGGGTAGGTGGGCAGCTCGCTTTCCCCCGACGGCAGGCTGAGCCCAGGAAGGGGGAAGCAAGGCAAGGCGGCGGCGGCCTGAAGTGGGCGAAGTCCCCCACGCCGGCCGGCCAGCCCGCCTGCCCTCAGCCGCTGACCAGGGGTCGTGACCCCTCCTCCTTGGCCTTGGCCGGCAAGGCGACCCCGACGGCCGGGATCCGCCGCTCCTCCCCGCTTCCCTCCATGGACGTGCTGGGCCCCATGGAGATCCCCGACGGATCGCTGTGCTCCTTCTCGGCGGCGGCGGGCGCCGACGACTTCTACGACGACCCTTGCTTCAACACGACGGACATGCACTTCTTCGAGGATCTGGACCCGCGGCTGGTGCACGTGGGCGGCCTGCTGAAGGGCGACGAGCACGGCGCTGGCGGCGGCCACGGAGGCCACGGCCACCACGGAGGCCACCACGAGGACGACGAGCACATCCGGGCGCCGAGCGGGCACCACCAGGCGGGCCGCTGCCTGCTGTGGGCCTGCAAGGCGTGCAAGCGGAAGACCACCAACGCCGACCGCCGCAAGGCCGCCACCATGCGCGAGCGCCGGCGCCTGAGCAAGGTCAACGAGGCCTTCGAGACGCTCAAGCGCTGCACCTCCACCAACCCCAACCAGCGGCTGCCCAAGGTGGAGATCCTGCGCAACGCCATCCGCTACATCGAGAGCCTCCAGGCCCTGCTGCGGGAGCAAGAGGACCCCTACTACCCGGCCCTGGAGCACTACAGCGGCGACTCCGACGCCTCCAGCCCCCGATCCAGCTGCTCCGACGGCATGGTGAGTAGTCCTCTCCGGGACCCCTCGCGGCGTGGTCCGCTGTTATTTTATTTTATTTATTGGTTTTATTTTAGAGTATTTTTACCCCGCCTTTCTCCTTTGAAAAAGGACCCAAGGCGGCTTACAGTAATGATGAGGGATAATACACAGTACCATTAAGACATGTTCAAGTATTTGAGCCAAAGGAATGGAAGGTCATCTTTACAGCATTAATAGACAACATCCCCGAGGCCCCTCGCGCCTTTCTGAAGAAAGAGAGAGGCCGGCAGCTGGCTGGATCCTCACCCTCGCACATTTCCGGAGCCTTGCCTGAACCGAAACAGAGAGCGAGAAAGAGAGAGAGAGAGGTGTAACGTTTAGAACAGCACACTTCGCTTGGGAGTGTAGCGCTAAGATAGGCGAGCTGGGCATTCAGTTGACCTGTGAAGCTCCTTCCCTGACCTGGGTCTCTGAGCATCCACTGCCTGGCAGGATTTTTATGTGTTTGTTGAGTTCTTTGTTGGAAACCTGTAATTTAAATGTCACAAATAAGTGAGGCGGCCTCTCTCATGCTTGGGATGGAGTTTCCCTCTGATCTGCAGAAAGCAAAAGGGATGAAGACGCATCTGGCGCCTTTTGAGTCCGATGACCCCCCCCCAAGGCTTCAGCTTCAGCACTGAACAGAATGATAAGTGAAGTCAGCACACCTCCTCCTGTGCAGTGTGTGCTCTTCTGCCCCTGTGGAGGAATCGCAAGCCCTGGTCAGATCAGTGACTGGTTTTCCAGGGAAGAGGGCCTCACTTCTTAGCATACTTTAGTCCTAGCCTAGTGCCTCCTCTTAAAGAAGTTAAGCTCGCCAGCGAGAGCAATTTTCTGAAAATAGGCAACACTGAAAACTTGGAGGCCATCATGTCAAGGGCTAGCCTGTGAGTGCTGTTTTTGGAAAGAGAGAGTGAGGATAACACATCTGTTACCATTATTCCAAGGAGAACAGAGTGTGTCTTCCTTTTCCTTGAACACAGGTTTGGGGGAATTCCTCTTCTGCTTCCAATGCTTGGTTTTCTGGTGGAACAGAACAGAGAGATTTCCCCCCCCCCCTCTCTCTCTCTCTCTCTCTCTCTGTGGGTGCATAGGATACATGAAAAAACAGCTCACTATTGCTGTCAGTAAGATACAGGACTCTAAATGTAATTGTTTCTCTCCTGCTGTAGTTGAACTAATACTTCCATGCTTATGTAGAGATTAGCTCTATTGAATTTAATGGGATGACATCTGAGTAATCATCTAAAACACCAGGAACTCTTGAGTTCCTATGTTGACATATAGTTAAAAAGACTAAAACAGTACAGTGTAGAGACTAATATGTGCATATATATCCAGCAGTTAAAAAAAAAACAGAAGCGGCAGCTTCCATACAGGAAAGATGCCCCTTAGCTGCCATAAAATAACAAATGTGTTGTTAAGCTCTTCTGCTCTCTCGGCCCTCCCAAGGCAAAGTGCCTCGGTAATAACATAGGACTTGATCCCTAGATAAAGAAATTATAGACCTCTTACTTAGTTCATGGAGAGTCATCCTGTGATTTCAGGATACAGTACTTAGAAGCATAATACAGTGGTACCTTGTATGTTGTTGTTCAGTCATTCAGTCGTGTCCGACTCTTTGTGACCCCATGGAACAGAGCTCGTACCTTGTATAAAGGAATTAATTTGTTCCAAATGAAATTCTGTTAAGCAAATTTTCCTTTGTACAAATTTCCCATAGGAATGCATTGAAAATGGATTAATCCCTAATCGCGACCATTTTTCTGTTGTACGGATTTGCCGCGTAGGCGATTATGTTAAGAGATTTTCCCCTATCTCTGGAATTGTTTTCCTTTAAGCAGTTTTTCTGATAAACAAACCGCTTGTTATACGAGGGCCCACTGTGTGTAATACATTAAGCTGGGTTTTCAGATATTTGCCCATTTAAATCTTTCATACACATCTTCTCCACAAAAGTAACCTCATACATAATAAATACTGTATTTATTTCCAAATAAGCAAATAATAGTTAATACTGCACCCTGATCTCATGTGGCCCATTAAAATATGTTTGTACAGAACCATTGTGGGAAAGGTTTATTTACATGCTGGAGTATGCATGTCTACTCTGATGTAAGCTTCACTTAGCTTAGATACTGTCAGCATAGGCGTAGATAGCATTACAGCCCGCAATAAGATGGGCCACATGTCATGGGACTTACTTTTGAAGAGACCTTTATTAGACTGCAATCTGTGAAACATACTTGGACAGTGATGGAATGGGTAGTGATGGATTCACTGTACAAAAAGTGACATATAAAACAATTATGACCATGTATGATAAAGAATGTTTGCCATTGCATTGAAGCCTCATCACAAGCAGTGCTTGCGTTAGCTGCGGGAGGGAGGAGAAGCCAAAGATGAGCCGTGTGCCTATTATGTTTATGATAAAGAACAAGCATTATGTTATGTTTTAGCGACAGAGACACGGAAAGACCAGCTTTTTCTCCCAAGCCATGGTTTAAAATGAGAGACAGGGTGGTTTGTATATGCCGTTGCCTGTAGTTTCAATGGGATTCATACTTGAATGAAGGCTTGGAATCTGACAACAAAAATGAACAAGCTTCTTGCTGAAGTGTGCAATAGAGTGTAGAAATAGAAGGCTGCCCAGAGTGGCCTTGTGGCTAGATGGTGCAGTGTAGAAGTCCAATAAATAGACAAAAGGTTACTCTTTAGGATTACAACTCCTAGGATCCTGTAACCATCGTGGGCTTTGGGATCAAGGAGATTGTAGTAAAAAAAACCACAGTCATTACCATCCCTACTAGTGTAGGGGTTTCACATATAAGATACGTACTTTTAGATTTCTTCTCAGTCGTTATGTTTCCTTTTCTTAAGTACACTAGATGATTATGGTTTCTGAATAAACTACCAAAAAGCCTTCTTGTTAGTATCTGCTGTGTGAATGAAAAGCAGTTTTGATAGGAACTGAGTTTGTCTTCAGATGCAATGAAGGACACACATTCATAGCCAACAGGCGTTAGCAGAGGGCAGAATGCGTTTAAAAAGTTGCAAAAGTATGAGGCATGATAATGATTATTTGAAGGGCCACATTTCAGCAAAAAAACCCCCACAACCTATTTAGAGTGATTTGGATTGTCTTTATAGTGAAGACTAAATGGTTATACATGTGTTTCCCATAGTAGGTGAGTGAAATGAAATGAAATGAAATGACTGGTGTTCAGATTTAGGCACCCACTCAAACATGTGTATACCTGGCTGACCTGATCATGTTTCTGATCTAATGTTTTACATTACTGGATTTTGTTTCCAGCTGGATTACAGCGGACCCCCTTGCAGTTCCCGCAGAAGGAATAGCTATGATACCAGCTACTATACAGATACACTAAATGGTAAGTATCTGATTTGGAAAAAATGAAATAATATTCTAGCATAAGACCGCCTAACAGTGAACATGTACACTTTCTTACTTTGTGTCCTTGGCAACCCATAGAAAGGTGTGCTCAACTGAAGGTTTCATACCTAATGAACCATAGTGATGGGTCAGAATCCTATTGCCAGTTACACTTGCAGAAAAGAAATCACATCAGCCTGGGTGGCAGTAGAGATGTAATATTTCTGTAAATTTTGAAACTCGCAAAAAAAAAAAAACCAAACCCCACATTTCTTTCTGGGTTTTTTTCCTGGAAAAAAATGGAAAATTTTAGGGAAAAATGGAAACAAATGCTACATTAGCACTCCCCATCCCCTTTTACAGCTTGAAACTCATTCTGTTACTTTAGGAACATAAAATATGACTATGGACAATTTGACTAGACATAAAATTATTACAAATAGCATATTAAATTATAGTGTATCTAAACAATTATTACAGGCAGATTTTACTTTTTAAATATTTATTTTTAATTGTAAATAACAAATGAACTGTTTACTAGTTTATGTGGAACAAAAAATCCTCTACAAACAATGTTTAAAAATCCAGAATTAACAATTATTCATATTTCTTCTCCACAGTATTAAATAAAAATAAAATAAAAACCTCACTCTCATAAAAAGAATTGAAGGGGGTGAATGTAAAGAAGGGAGTGGGGCTATGTTTCAATGAATGGTCATGAAATGTAATCAGAATCCTCAAAGGCTTTCACGGCTGGGATCTGATAGCTGTTTTGAGTTTTTCGGGCTGTTTGGCCGTGTTCTGGCAGTTTTTCTTTCTGACATTTTGCCAGATTCTGTGGCCGGCTACGAAGTCTGATGAAATGTCAGGAAGAAAAACTTCCAGAACACGGCCAGACAGCCCAAAAAACTCACAACGGCTATTAATCAGAATAATTTTTGTTGCTCCGTATTTTCTTCCAGTGCTTTGAGGTCTAATGAAGGGGACAGAATGGAACCAAACATACCCACCCACATGCAAAAAGAAAAGTGAAACCTTTTTATTTTTCTTGGGACAATAGCAGCACTTCTTAAAGCAACAAATGCATGTTGTTCTTGCACTGGAGTTCACTTTGTAACCTAGGACTTGCTTATCCTCAGTGCAAAGAAATTAGAATAATCTGATACTATGCATATTTTTTAAAAAATAAGTTGGAAAATTATGTTAAAATAATACATTCCATAATTATGTTTTCTTTTACTTTTTTCAGTTTTTCTAATTTTTCAGGAAAAAAAAGCTTTAGGGAAAACAGGGGGGAAATGTTCCCCCCCAAAAATATTTCCATCCCCCCCGGTCCTTCACATCTATAGGTGGCAGATTGCCACCTATTAACAAGATGCTGGTTGTGTTCCTAAGAATATACTCATTCACACGGAGGCATATACCCAGGAGTGCAACTAGCACATCATTAATGAGTTAATTTGCTGCCAAGAGTTATGTGGTTTCCTTTCTCTCTAGTGTAAACTGGCAAGAAGATTTTGGCCAATATTAGGCAATTATTATTTTTCTGTATTCATTTTTCCACTGAAATACTGCATTTTTCTTTTAAGTTTTGATCAAAATTAATTACAATATTGTTATTAATCAGACTAGCCCTGGTTCATTATTCATCTTATGGCCCCTAAAAGAGACACAATGCAAACTTTGTAGAACATTTTAACCTCTTTAGCCATCTCTTTACCCTTCGTATTACCAGTTGTGATTTCCTCCTCTTTGATTTGTCTGATCACTTGTTTGAGTCTGAATTATCACAATCTTATTGTATAGTGTGGAATGTTATCTATAAGAATGAATGTTTAAAAAACTAAAAGCATGATCAAAACCAGTTATTCTTCACTACCGGAACACCTTCCTTACCATCTGAGGCTGCAGCGGCTGGGCCTCTTCACTTTTGAACGATGGTGCCTAAGATGTGACCTGACTGAAGTTTATAAAACCCTACACGGTGTGGACAAAGTAGATAAGGAAAAGCTGTTTTCCCTCTCGCACAACACTAGAACTAGGGAGTACTCCATGAAACTTTTGGGTGCTAGATCTGAAACAAGTAAGAGGAAGTGCTTTTTCACCCAGAAGATCACTGGTCTCTGGAACTCCCTGCCAGAAGAAGTGGTGACAGCTGTCAGCCTTGACAGCTTTAAGAAAGGATTGGACCAGTTCATGGAGAACAAGGGTATCAATTGCTATCATTATGGATGCCTAAGGACAACCTCCGGGTTGGAGAGATAGGCAGGATATCTCTTAGTGCCTATTTGCAGGGAATCATAAGCCGGTGAAGACATCTGCTTGGGAATAACCTGAAGCAAATGATGAGCCGGTGAGGCAGAATGTTGGACAGGATGGGCTGTGGCCTGTTCCAGCAAGGCTGTTCTTAAGTTCTTATTTTCAGTTTAAATTTTACAAAATTATTTGGATAATCCCACCACCACCACTTTCTCATGAATACTCACAGAGTCTCCTCTCAGAATTGTGCATGGCCAATTCAATTTTCAGTCCAACAAACACTTAACAGTGGGTGGCCGGTTTGGGGGGGGGGGCGTTTAGGAGGACAGAATCCTGTTTAACCCAACAGAACTCAATTGTATACTGGGCCTGTATAGGATTTTTGCTGTTAAGTGCAATTCTGACTGTGTATCAGTGCTCTGCCAAAGAACCCAAACTCCAAACAAACACACACCCCAACCCCCTTTGGTGCATTTTTTTTCATGGTTCACGGTTCTCTTTGCCTTTAGATGCTAAGCAAGGGAAGAGTTCGGTTGTTTCCAGCCTAGATTGTTTGTCGAGCATTGTGGAGAGAATTTCAACCGACGGCACCGCCTGCCCCACCCTGCCTGCCGTCGAAAGTGGAACCATGGCGACGGGGAGCCCCTGCTCCCTCCACGATGGGGCCAGCTTGAGTGACACTGGGGGACAAATCTCCTCTCCAGCTAGCTGCAACCCACTCCCTCAGGACGGTACCAGCAACAGCAACCCTATCTACCAAGTGCTATAAAAGCCCAGCAAACACAAGCTGCAGCTTTGCGAATGCTCCTCACGGTGGCCCTCAAGTCATACTGAAATCTGCTTTCCAAACATTGAAAGAGACAGCACTCATGAGGTGGTTTTCTTTTACCAGTTTTCAAATGTATCTAATAATTCCTTTCAAATATATTGCCTTCCAAGCTTGTACTACGTCAGAATACACTTATTTATTGGTTATAAACAAAAGCTATTTAATTTGTATATAGAGGACAATTTAGAATTGTGTACCATGAAATGGCCAATGTTTAATCCATGCTTTAAAAAGAGGAAGCCCTACTTGGGAGAGCGTTTATAAAGCCTCTTCGGGCAACCCTTCCTACAGACTGCTTACTCCCCTTTGATTTCAGCGCAGTTTTGGCAGCTCCAATTCTTCAGGATTGTGAACTGTCCTTGCAATTTCCATCTGAAAAACAGCCCTCCACATATTTGCAGAAAAGGTTGTGGACCATTTTTTAGAAGAATACTTATTTTGTATACCTGTAAATAAGAGTTGCTTTGCAGGAAAAGAAAAGAAAAAGAGAAAAAAAAGAGAATTCCATCAAAACAACAACAAAAATGTATGTATTTAATGTTGCTTGGTTTGTCGTGCCAAACTTTTAACTTTATATATTTATACAATGCGGATGCTGAGAATGTTTTCAACAGTATTCTAAATAAATATCATTATTTATAAAACTGCGGTGCTGACGTGTGGCTTGCAATTTCAACATTGCTTTCTGTATCACAGCAGCAAGTATTTTGCACCATGTTCCCAAGTTTCCACATTGTCATGCGCCCACAAATCACACAGCAGCATTCTAGCACATCCAAAGCCTTGGCAGAAAGAGAAGCACCCATACAGTCGAAGTGCACATTTTTTGTGACTCCTACTACAGCGAATCACCTTGCGGAACATGCAAGCTGTGGATTTTAATAGGAAAATGGCTTCCCTGTTCTGCTGTATAATTGGCAGCTCTATAAACATTTTGAACATCATTCACCCACATGCATGCTATGCAGCCTCTATGACTGACTCTCTTTTCCCTTGAGTTTTGTGGTTGTTTGTTTGTTTACAGAGTTTATTTACAGGGTGGCCTAGCCCCATTTTTAATTAATACACCCATTTAATTTAACTTTTAGCTGATAATGGCATGCAGTCATAATACAACATCTGTATTAGAACAAATTCCCCTTGAAGACCATATAAATAATAATCATATAAAGGCACACAAATAAGCTGTCTTCCAGCATTAGTGAAACTGGGTTCCTCCACATGCTTAGAAGGGGACCACTTCACCCTGTCTTCACCCTTGAGGTTTCCTCCATGTGCGTAACCGTGGCTGTCAAGAGGAGAGGTTCCCATTTCCTTGTACAGTACAACCTACATACAGGCAAGAGGGTTCTGGCTTCCATGTAGGCTTTAGCATAAACTGGCATATCTTCAGAATTACTGCAGATCAAAGAAAGAATCTGGCAATGGGGGTGGGGATAAACTCACCCTTCTAAATGTGTTGAGAAACTGGATTCACTAATGCCCTACTAGGGTTTTTACTGCCTCTTAAAAGCAGCATGTGTTGTTGATTATTTATGAGGTGATGGCCATCCACTCTCTGTTAAGGTATGCTTCCCCTCCTGATACTTGCACTGTTTCCACAATGGCTGTGTGTCACTGTGGCTGCATCACTTCTGATGCATCCTGATTAAACAAACAAACAAACAAACAAACGTGAAGGACCACAAATGAACTGACATTTCCATTTTTTCCCCACTCAGACATTAATGTGAAACTTCTGCTTCAAACTGCTGTTTTAAATGTGCAGTACAGTATTACAAAGAACTATAAAATCCTAAAGTCAGATATTGTAGGGTACAGACTTAGAGAAGTTGGCAAACTGTCTGAAAATACAGGTTGTTCCGAAGGTACTTGGAAAACACTAAGCAGCCATGAGATTGTGAGAAGACTAGAGGAGGATAGTGATTTGAAATGAATCATGATTGCATCGGCCATCCAAGATCATTTGGTGTACTGTATTCTGTTCCCATTCAGAACTAACTGAGAATCCAAGGTGTGCAAAGGTTTTCCCCATTTGTTTTGGTAGGCAAACCATAATTCATTTGGCATGGATTCCACGTTGCTCCAGAGCTATTTGTAACCCATCCAATTTGTTTCATTTTGTGAAGGTTTTCATGGACCTTCCCTGAAAATCCAAAACAGCTACAGTGAACCCTCGTATAACAAATGGTTTGTATAACATAAAATCTGTACAACATAAAACATTCCAGAGATAGGGGAAATTTGCTTAACAGAATTGTCTATGGAGCAGATCTGTACAACATAAAAATGGTCGCAATTAGGGATTACTCTGTTTTCAGTGCATTCTTATGGGAAATTTGTATAAAGGAAAATTTGCTTAACATAATTTCATTTGGAACGAATTAATTCCTTTATACAAGGTACTACTGTATAATCATTTTGTGTGTCACTCTCTATGCACCCTAATCTCCATTCCAATAATATACTGAACAGTACATTGTTTAATGTGAAATTTGGAGAGATGATAGAGTCTAAAGTAGGACGTCTGGGAGAGTGGACTTGTCCACAAAAGTTCACATTAAAATAGATTAAATCTTAATTTCAGACAGGTACACCTTTAAAATATTTGCTTTAAAAGTCATGCCATACTTTCCAATTCAATTTATGCTCCAGACCTTAATAAGTCTATAAATTTGCCTCGCTTTGTAACTACATTGGGCCATTCCAGTTTGATATAAACCTGATATAAATCAGAGTAATTTGGTTAGTACTTTAGGCCTCAGCTAATTGAAATGCATTGAGTACTGGAGAAGCTACGATTTCCCACTCTGTGAACAAGCCCCAGTGAGCCTTGGGCTCATGTACTTCCACATCCAATTTCAAATTGACCAGTTCTTCATAATAGCTCAGCTCGCAAAAACATGTTTTGTTTAATCTGAGGGCAGGATGGAATAAAAAGATAATTTCAAACTGTGGCTTGTTCCGAATCCATGGGTTGCTCACAGCTGGATATTGGACATTTTTTGTTTATTTATTTTTATTTTTGTTCTGCTTATATACTGCTGCATACCACTTCAAGTAGTCTCTGGGCAGTTTTAATTACAGTATGCAGGCCTCACATTGCCGCCCCCCCCCCCCGCAAGCTGGGTATTCATTTTACTGACCTTAGATGGGTGAAAGGCTGAGTCAACCATGAGTCTGCTACCTGGGATTGAACCCTGGGTAGCAGGCTCATGGTCGTGCTTCTTTAAAAGAAGCAAATGCCTCTGATCTTTCTATCTAGCAAATGAGGAAGAAGGAGAAGGCGGCACAGGGCATTGGATCTATTCAATGATAACTGGGTGTCCATTCATAAATTAGTGCCTGTAGCATAAACCTATTTAGTATTAAATGTAATATAATTATGAAGAGGCTAGTATTCCAGGGATCATCCAATTTTTTTTAAGTGTACATGTGTGCGCGCACATGCATGCACACCCTGTCATGTTGGAGCTGACTTATGGAGACCCTAACGGGCTTCCATGGTAAGTGGGATATTTAAGGAATGGCTTTGCCAGTTTCACTCCCCCAAGGAGTTTCTGTGGCCAAGTGGGATTTGAACCCTGTTCTCTAGGAAATGTGGAAATGTTAGCATTCCAGCTGTAGGTGGACAGGAGGGAACAAGTTTTTTAATTGTGGGGTAAATTCCAACTTCAGCTGCAAAACCCTTCTCATTAAACCTGCGTTACAAGGAGATGATCGTTCTTCGAAAAATGGTGTTGTGGGAAGTAGGCAAAAAATGCAGCAGAAGCTTAGTTTGCAGTGGCATCGCCTCCCGTTTTACACAGTGCTTGCTGAAAGCAAGTGAACTTGCAGTGCAGCAAGCTGGGGGCCCTGTTCCACAAGTATTCCAAGATATTGAATTTCAATTATTTATTTTAGTAACCTACGTTTCCACAGGCTAGTTCTAGTGTTACAACAGAGACCATGCATTCGACACATCCCAAAATAGACACATGTTTGCTTGTGTGCTCACACACACCGGGGCAGGGGCAGCTTTGTGTGACTTTTCTCTAACGTAGAAAGAAAAATGTCCAATGGGCTCAATTTGCTGTATGTGCTACTGATATTAGAATTATGACTAGCTACATGGCCACGGTGTAGAGCCACAGTGAGCTGCAGACACTCCACAGACCTAGGAAATGCTAATGTCGTAGACTGCAACTACTGGAACCCTGCTGTCTGCATGGCTGTGGTTGTGGCTAGACATGGGCACGACCAGAAAAAAACGACGTTTCGAGTTTTCATTTGTTGGAACGGGTCCGTTTTGGGTCGTTTCCATTTGTCGCGAAATTTTTCAAAAATTTGTCGTTTTGTCGTTTCGTTTGTCATTTCCACCGCGATTTAGCGCGATTTGATGTCCCAATGTAATATATTTTTAAAATAAATCCACATCTCCTCCCAGTCAAACCTCCCCCTTTACCCAATATCAGAAAAAAAATCCTCACAAACTGCCAGAGGAAAAAAAAGAATAAACTGCTATTCCCTTCAGCAGACAAAGCTGCAGAGAATCAAAGAAATTATTTTCTAAATTCAATTCCCTCCCTCCCTGCCTAACTTAAATCTAAAGCCTCCAGCCTCCCTCCAATCAGCCAGCAGCAGCCAGCCACACAGCCCTCCACCCTCCACATCCAAGACCTGACTGTGACTTCTGGAAGGTGCCTCGGCTTTTTATGCCCTCTGGCACATCCAGAAGTGTCAGCCAAAACCTGGCCATGCCATTGGTGGAATGGTTCAAAAAATTTGCATGGTCCCATCCCATGCCCAGCCCAAGTGGGCAGGTCTAAACAAATAAAAAATAAAATAAAATAAAATAAATGCGACATTTTATTGCTATAAAACCCCACTGCTGCTACAATTAAAAATCAGGCATTTAAAATAAATAAATTTCGCATGTTTCTGTGGTGATTTGGTGTGTTTTTTGACCACGATTTCTAAAGAAAAATTGTGGTCGCCATTTTGGATCCCCCCCCCACC
>JAHTLZ010000016.1:68042172-68064139 GCA_023846285.1 Phrynocephalus versicolor
ATTATTATTATTATTATTATTATTATTATTATTATTATTATTATTATCCTGCTGGTCCGGATTATTTTATTTTTATTTTATAGTGCAGGAAATAGGTCGCAAGATAACCATTATTTCTCAAGACGACCAAGCACCTATGTCCCTGAGGCAACAGCTCTCAGTCGCTGTCCAAAGAGGGAATGCCTGCTGTGTGCTTGGCACTCTAGGCCAGCCAACTAAATAATGGTGTTTTCTAGTAAAGTGATTTTAACCAGTTTTATTTTTATTTTTATTTTTATTTTTTACTGCCGACCACATGGCCCACCTACCAGCTGTAGCATGGGCTGGTCAGGTTTTCCTTTTTTTTTACTGTTGCCGGCCTACGGGCAGGTTCCGTGACCCACAGGCCGGCGCCAGTGCTCACGGGCTGGTACCAGTTCCGCACACTGGATCGGGGGGGTTGGTTTTTTGGGGGGCGGCTCGTGGGCCAGTTTGGTGACCCGCAGGCCGGGTCCGGTGCTCGCAGGCCAGCACCAGGCCCATGCTCCGGATCAGGGTTTTGTTTGTTTGTTTTTTTGTTTTGTTTTGTTTTTGTTTTTTTGGGCTGGCTCATGGACCGGTTTAGCCACCCGCAGGCCAGGTCTAGTGCTCACATGTCGGATCTTCCCCCCCCCTTTTACAGCCAACCATGTGGGCACCTACCAGCTGTAGCATGGCCAGACAGCTCCCCCCCCTTTTTTTTCTTTCCTGGAGGCTCCTGGACCCTCACTGCAGCCAGGACAGAGGACCCCAGGAGCAGCACCAGGTAGGAGACACCGCCGGCAAATGAAACTAAATGAAACAAAACGGAAATTTCCATTTCATTTTGTTTTGTTTCTCTTAAAGGGGGCAGTTTGTTATTCATTTTGTTATGTAACAAAATGAATAACGAATAAAAAAATGAACTGGTGGGAGTTGTGATTCAGTACATCTGCAGGTGTTTAAGGAAGTTGGATTCCACACACACATATGCCTCCAGCCTCCATGTGGAGTGGGAAGGGAGGACAGGCAGTATATCCATTCCATCCCCAAAGGAGGCAACTGCCAATGCTTCTCTCCCAGGTCCCCATTGTCACCGCAGGACAAGCATTGTTCTTGAGCCCATCTTCTACTGCTTAGCAAGACACCCGGATGGATCCTCTCCTCTCCTCCTATAGCCTGTTTGGCATGGATGCTGGATGACAGCACTGTCTGTTCCACATGTTAATTGCCACCATGAGGTGAAACATGCACAATCAGCTGTTTGCTAGAATGTAGACAGTGGAGCATTGAACTAGCATACTGGGTGTCTGTGAAGATTCTCAGTCATCCAGATGAGTTTATCTGGAAGTTGAATCATGGCTGCTGGACTTCTTTTTGAGACATAAAAACGTTTTGCTGCTCATCCAAACAGCTTCATCAGTCTGAATACAGCTAGTGTGAGTCCCCCATCTTATAGTCAGTTTTGACCTCTTGTCACCCTGATCTGAATTAGGCTCATAAGATGAACAATGGCCTGATTAGACTCGTTAGGGAGACAATAGTATCCATAGCCGGTGAAAAATGGCCTAAGGTGCTGAAACCTATCAAGAATGGGTCGTTAGCTATGGCCTTGGTGGTGGAGGTTTTTTTTATTTGTCTGGGTACTTTGGAAAGGACACCCTGATAAGTAGCAGATAGACTCTGCCTGAGGCCCCCATCTCTGTTGAGGGAGGGGGTTTCAATGCTCACATGAATGGCTTCCCTTACTCCTCTCTCAAACCACCTATCTTCTTCGTCTAATATGTGTACATCCTCATCTTTGAAAGAGTGCCCTTTGTTTTGGTATTGGATCCTTTGGGTGGACATGTCTCTGCCTTAGTGTGTTTGTGGGTTTGAAATAAACAGGGATGTGGTGTTTGCCAAAAATCCTTTTTAAGCTTCTCAGACACTCCAGCCATGTAAGGAATGACCAGTTTCTTCCGTCAGGTCTGGGTCTCAGACTGATCCCTTGTTCTTCTGGGATGGCCCACTGCTTTGTTGAAGGCCCACTTTGGATATCCACAGGCCTTAAGTGCTGTCTTCAGGTGCCTGTCTTCCTTCTTCTTGGCTTCTGTGGAGGTGGGCTTCTTCTTGGCTTCTGTGGAGCATACTGGGTCTTGAGTATTTTTCAAATATGGAATTCTCTACATTGCAGCATAGATATACAGATGAAGGACAAGTGAAAAAGAAACACCAGTCATTAAATATATGTACATGATGCCCTCTTACGGGCAGAAAGCAGCAATGATGTGAAATGACTTCTAAGTGCCAAAGCAGGACTACAGCTGCACATGAAGACGACAAAAATCATGACTACAGAAGAACTACACAACTTTAAAAGTGGCAACTACACAACACATGGAGTATCACTTTGCTTGCCTAGGAAATTAAAGCAGTGGTCCTATAGTTACTGCACTCAGTGGCATCTCTTTTCTTAGGGACTGAAGTATATATTTAGCGTTTTCCAATCTGTGGGACATTGTTTTGTTTTCCATATTTATTGGTATATTCTTGTTGGGTGGAATGTAAATAAAATATAAATAAAATTAAATAACATGAAGAAAATTCAAATTAAAATATTAAAATGATGAGACTGTTTTTGACCAGAAACAGGCTACTTCAATGGTATTATCTTGACCATTTACTAGATATTCTTTTTATACACATGGTAGGTCAAATTGTATGCATGTAAATCCTATATTGATTGAATTCCCCCTCATTTATAGAAAATATTTTATTTATCTCAGTAGTCCCATTTACTTGATTATTCTTTGATCTTATTGTACTTTGAAGACTATTAAGTGACTTCCAGGTGATCTAACCTGTTGGAAAATATTCTTTGGCATTCATCTGCTCAGCAAGGCATGTTGTTTTTGCTCTCTATAGGTCTAGCCCAGCCTCTTTGGGTTTAGTATTTAACATACTTGACAGGTATGGTGAAAGTGTTTCCTTGATTTTAGCCATTGTCTATGGCAGTAATTGTACACTTTGGAGCCCCAGATGTTCTTGGACTAAAATTCCCAGAGGCCTTTACCACTAACTATGCTGGCCAGGATGTCTGGCAATCCAAGAGCATCTGGAGACTCAAGCATGGCAACCACTGGTCTAGGGAAGTATTCCATGAAGCGGATGGTTTTAATGTTGTGTTATTTCATTTACTATTTGCTATCACCGCTTGGCATACGTTGGCGGTAGTTGGTGTTGCACTGCCAGCCATATAATTAGCTGGATCTTTTTGGCTGGAAAGACTTTTTCAGTGGGGCTAGGTTTCAGGCAGCCAGTAATAGTCTTGCATGATTTATTAAGGGCATCCACTTGTTTGACACGTGCTGATTTGCACTATACAGTACTATCACATTCTGCTGTGTAGTAGCATAGGGATAAAACTGTTGCTTTTACTACTTGTGGTTATGCACCCCAATTTGACCCAGCCAATTTCCTAAGTAAATGTAGGACTATATGGTCAAATGTTGTGGGGTTTGTTCAGTTTATAAAACAGATGAATTCAGACTATTTTTTTTTACTGATTACATGATGCAAACGCCAATTCAAATCCATCCAACTTTTTTTTGTCCCCAGCATGGCTCCCCTCCTCCCCCTGGAGGCTTCTACAATTTGAGTTGACTTTTTCCTGTGTGTTCAGTTGATTTGTTCTTGTAAATATGGGTGTGTGCCTGTGGGTGGTATTTCAATGATAAGCGCAATTGGGACATGCTGTCCAGGACTGCAGGAACATTCTGGATCTTGCCTTCTTTCCCCTCAATCATCTTCCAATTTTTAATTTTTTTTACACAGAACACCATATCATTAGTACTGGTACAATCTAGATTACCTCTGGACAATATTTTTAAGAAATTATGAACCAAACAGGAAACAGCCCTGATGAAATGAGAGATCTTCCTATGGTATGTGGCAATTCTTTACACATAGGGAAGAGTTTTGGAATGCTGCCACCTTTTCTGGAACTCTGCACAACCCTTTCAAAACCAAGTGGTTTTACATAAGCATCGACCAGAGGAAGGAAGGAAAGGAGCAGGGCCATGGGCAGAAATGCAAATTTCATTTCATCAAGTGTGAATTTCCAAATCAATGTGCATTCCCTGTGTTATCACCATAATATAAACAGTGGATCGTGAATCAAAACACAACAAAGTCAAATCAGAACTATTTTGCCAGTGTAATTTTAGTCTAAAGATATTTCTGATGACAACTGTCTGTTTGACCTTTAGACAATGTTTTTGGCAGATCAGAATTCACCAAAATACTTTGGAGTCAAGCCATGTTCGGAAATATTCCCTTTCCAAACAACCCAGGGCTTCTTTCCTGCTTCTATGTTCTTTAAATGGGAGGCACAGACCTGTAGTTTTGACAGGGTTTCATTTCAGCTGGTTATTTTTATAATACAAAGATCCTCTAATGCCGAGGTTAGTTGCTGAATAGTGAAACAATAAACAATTGAACAAGTTCAAATGTGTGGATGTGCATTGGCTAATATGTCTTGTTATTTTGAGATGGAACACTAGATGGCAACATTTGCACAACATTGAAACCAGCAATTTAAAAGAAAATCATGAAAGAACAGCTAATCAGCTATAAAAAGTTCCCTCCAAGTTAGGAAATAAGTTAGGATTTTTGAAGAGTTAAAAATAGGGCTGCTGAATGCCAGGTCAGTTAATAACAAAACTCAGATCATCCAGGACTTATCTTCTGCAGTGGAGGCAGTTCGCTCCCTTGATCTGTGCCTGGAGGCAGTTCTGGAATGGACCAGAGATAACCGGTTGAAGCTGAATCCGGAGAAGACGGAGGTTCTGTTCTTCGGGGCGGCCTTGTCTGGGTACAATGGCCCCCTCCCTAAACTGGGGGGGGTGTTTCCCTCCAGCCTATGGACAGGGCCAGGAATCTGGGCGTGGTCCTGGATTCAGCCCTATCCCTGGAAGCCCAGGTGATGGCTGCTTCCAGGGCCGCTTTTATCATCTCAGCAGGATCGCCCAGATCCGCCAGTACCTCGATGAGTCCTCTCTGAGGACAGTAGTGCTGGCCCTAGTGATCTCGAGGATCGACTACTGCAATGCCCTCTACGTGGGGTTGCCCTTGACCCTGGTCCGGAGGTTACAACGGGTGCAGAATGCAGCGGCCAGGCTGGTGGTGGGTGCTCGTAGATTCGAGCACATCACCCCAGTTCTGGCTCGCTTGCACTGGCTCCCCGTTGTCCTCCGGATTAGGTTCAAGATCCTGGTTTTGATTTTCAAAGTCCTCCATGGCCTGGGACCAGAGTATCTGGCAGAGCGTATCTCTCAAAGATCAACTGGGACCAGACCTACGAGATTGGCGCAGGCGCGCTCACTGAGGGTGGTCACACCCAGAGAGGCGCGGAAATCAGGTACGCGTGAGCGCGCCTTCTCTGTGGTGGACCCCATGCTATGGAACGACCTACCCAGTGAACTGCGCTTGACAGAGTCCCTGCCCGCCTTTAAAAAGGCCCTGAAGACTCACCTCTTCAGGGAGGCGTTTGGCGACCTTTCTGTTTAGGCTTTTTCTTTTTTCTTTTTTTTCTTTTTCCTTTTCCTTTTTGCCTTTGCCCACGTTATTCTGTTCGGGTATTCCCGCCATCTTGCTCCCTTTTTACTTATTTGTGCTTCTGTTTTACCTGTTTTTATTGTAAGCCACCCAGAGTTCCCTTTTGGGACGATGGGCGGGGTATACGATTAACAAATAATAAATAAACAAATAAATAAAGCTGACCTGGCATGTATTACGGAAACCTGGTTGGACGAGGTGGGAGGGGTTGGCCTCTCCCAGCTTTGTCCTCAAGGGTACCAGGTTCTGCAGCAGCCTCGGTCGCAGAGGCGGGGAGTGGGGGTCGCACTGGTCTTTCATGAGTCCATCTCCCTTACCAGGCACCCAGTTCAGCAGTTCGCCGGGTTCAAGTGTCTGCATGTGGTGTTGAGCAGACTGGACAGGATAGGGCTTCTGTTGGTGTACTGCTCACCCTGCAACCCAACAGTCTCCCTACCTGAGCTGACATCAGTGGTATCGGCACTGGCATTGGAGTCCCCCCTCCTCTTAATGCTGGGGGACATCAATGTTTATGCTGAGGCCCCTGAGTCTGGTTCAGCTCAGGACTTCATGGCCACCATGACAACCATGGGCCTGTCCCAGAAGATCTTGGCTCCAACACACACAGCAGGACATTTATTGGACCTGGTGTTTATAACTGAACAAGAGGGCAGTGATCTAGATGTGGTGGGGATCAACATCACTCCATTGTCATGGACAGATCACTTCCTGGTAGGGTTTAGGCTGGTTGCGGCTTCATCCCTCCGCAGAGGCATTGGACCGTATTCTATGGTCCACCCCCGGAGGCTAATGGAACCAGAGGGTTTCCTGAGCTCTGGGGGACTTTCCAGCTGCCAAGACAGCCAACTCAACCATGGCCCTGGTTGATCTCTGGAATAGAGAAATGGCCAGGGCAGTGGGTGGGATTGCGCCTGAGCGACCCCTGCCTTGTCGAAGACTCAGAGCAGCCCCTTGGTTTACTGATGAGCTGCGACTGATGAAGCGACAGGGCAGGTGTCTAGAGCAACGGTGGTGGAAAACTTGTGGTGAATCCGACTGAGCACAGTGTAGAGCTCATTACAGAGCCTACTCCGTGGCAGTGGTAGCAGCGAAAAGATCTTTCTTCTCTGCTACCATTGCATCTGCCGGGAACCGCCCAGCGGGACTGTTTGGTGCGGTGCAGGGCCTAGTCTATCTAGGCCCCCCTGTGGATCAAGAAGCACACATGGTTTCCCGCTGTGGTGAGTTCGCCAAACACTTTGCAGATAAAATCGATCGGATTCGACATGACTTGGATGCCACATTAGCATTGATATCCGTTGATGTCCCCTTGGCAACTGTCTGTCCAGTTCTGTGGGGTTCTTTTCAGCTTGTACAGCCTGAGGATGTGGACAGGCTTCTTTGGAGTGTGAGGCCGTTCACCTGCCGGCTCGACCCTTGCCCAGCCTGGCTCATTAGAGCTTCCCAGGCAGGACTGGCTGAGTAGACAGGGAGGATGGTTAATTCTTCCTTGATGGAGGAGGTTCTCCCACCTGCTTTGAAGCAGGCTGTGGTTAGACCCCCTCCTAAAAAAGCCCTCCCTGGATCCCACTATATTAGATAATTACCAGCCAGTCTCTAACATCCCATTCTTGGGCAAGGTGATCGAGCGGGTGGTGGCATCTTAACTCCAGAGGGTTTTGGATGAAGCTGATTATCTAGATCCTTTTTAATCAGGTTTCAGACCAGGCTATGGGACAGAAACTGCCTTGGTTGCCTTGGTGAATGACGCACGCCAGGGACTAGACGGGGGAGTGCGTCCCTGTTGGTCCTGCTGGACCTCTCAGCAGCTTTTGACACCATCAGCCATAGTGTCCTTCTGGGCCGATTGGCTGAGTTGGGAGTTGGAGGCACTGTCCTGCAGTGGTTCCACTCCTACTTGGAGGATCGGTCCCAGATGGTGGTGCTGGGGGATGCCTGTTTGGCACCCTGGCCCTTGAAGTGTGGGGTGCCACAGGGCTCTATTCTGTCCCCCATGCTATTTACCATTTACATGAAACCGCTGGGAGAGGTCATCCAGGGATTTGGAGTTGGGTGCCATCAATATGCTGATGACACCCAGTTATATCTCTCCTTTCCCCCAGATTCCAGGGGGGCAGTTGAAGTCCTAGAGGATTGTCTAGAGTTGGTGGGGATCTGGATGAGGGCTTACAAGCTGAAATTAAATCCGGACAAGACAGAGGTTCTCCTGGTTCGGAAATCTTTGATGCAGGTGCTGGAATATCGTCCTGCTCTGAATGGGGTTGCACTCCCTCTGAAGGAGCAGGTCCGCAGCTTGGGGGTCCTCCTGGATTCAGAGCTGCTCCTGGATTCCCAGGTAGTGGCTGTGGCCAGGGGGCCTTTTGCCCAGCTTCGGCTGGTGTGCCAGCTGCGGCCGTACTTGGATCATGCAGACCTGGCCACAGTGATCCATGCCATGGTGACATCAAGATTAGATTATTGTAATGCACTCTATGTGGTGCTGCCCTTGAAGATGGTTTGGAAACTACAACTGGTACAGAATGCGGCAGCCTGAGTGGTTACTGGAGCTCTGTTGGGCCACTTCTCCGGGGACTACATTGGCTGCCCATTCATTTCTGGGCCCATTTCAAGGTGCTGGTTATGACCTTTAAAGCTCTATACAGCTACCCCCTTCGGTCATCGGAGAAGGCCCTTCTACGGGTACCGCCACCCAAGGAAGTGTGAGGGGCGGCGGCAAGAAATAGGGCCTTCTCAGTAGTGGCACCAATACTATGAAATTCCCTCCCCTTTGAGTTAAAAACTGCCTCCTCCCTTGAAATATTCAAGCGATGTCTTAAGACTTACTTATTTAGGCAAGACTTCTGAGCCTCCAGCCTTTACAATTTTTTTATAACATCTTACTTTTTTAGTCTTATTGGCTGGGGAGCTTTTTAAACTCTGCTGCAGCTATTGTTTTTAATCTTGTTTTTTATTCTATTCTATTGTATAGTATTTTATAGTATTTTATATGTATTGTGTTGGTTTTTACATTGTATTACCCAGGCATTTTTGGGGTGAAGCAGTAAAATATTCCTGTTATATTTTGAATAGAATTTGGAGTTCTACAGTTCAGGATGTGCCATTTACGTTAATACATGGAAGGAAACCATCATTAAAACATATCAAAGTTTTTGGGTCTTTTGCATGAGTACATATTTCCAAGCAAAGAAGGAGAAATGGAGAGCCAAAGGCAAGGAAATTGCAGTTTATGGGTTATCAAACTGGAAGTAAGTCTTATCATTTTTATGATAAGAGCAGTGATAAAATTGTTTTCAGTATATCAGCAAATTTTATAGAACATGCAAATTGGTCTAAAATACATGACAACCAGGAAGTACTGTTGCCAAATTTTTCTGGGCATTATGTTCCTAAGCCAGAAATAAGTGCACCTCTAGGAGGGGATAATGGAACTCAGAGTACTGAGAATTTAACTGAGAAAAAGGAAGAAAATCAAGTTGAGGATATAACACCCAGACGTTCCCAGAGAAGTAATAAAGGGGTACCCCCAGAGAGTTTTCAAATTACCAATATAAATTATGTAATGGCTGAACCTCAGATTTATGAGGAGATTTTGCAATTTTCTCCCATGGAGAGAAAAAAGTGGGAAAAAGCTATGCAAGATGAGTTTAATTCTCTACAAGAACAAAAAGTTTTTTCTTACACAGAATTGCCAAGTGGGGAAAAGCCTGTAGGTTGTCATTGGGTATATAAAATTAAACAAGGTGTAAATCAAGAAATTAAATATAAAGCTAGACTTGTTGCTCAGGGATATAGTCAAGAAAAATATGTACATTATGACCAAGATTTTTCACCTACAGTAAAGAGTGATACTTTCAGAGTAGCTTTAACTGTAGCAAGTGTGAAAGGTTATAATGTTCACCATTTTGATGCTGAAACTGCATATCTTCATGCAGACATTACTGAAAACATATACATGAAACAAATTCCAGGTTTTCAAATTAACAATCCTAATATGGTATTAAAGTTACACAAAGCACTTTATGGCTTGAAACGATCAGCGAAAAATTGGAATATGCTTTTAGATAAAAAAAATTGAAACAGTTGGGATTTAAAAATAGCATTGCAGACCCATGTGTTTATTGCAAATGTAAAGGAAAACAAATCATTTATTTGCTAGTTTTTGTAGATGATTTATGTCTGATAGTTCAAAACAATCAGCAGTTGGAATGGTTTGAGAAAAATGTAAGTAAACATTTCAAGATAAAATATCTAGGTGAAATCAAAAGTTATTTAGGAGTAACTGTAAGTAAAGATAAGGAAGGTCATTATATTTTAAGTCAAAAGGATAAAATTGTTGCTTTGCTCAAACAATGTAATATGTTAGAGGCAAATAAAGTTGCAACACCAATGGTAACAAATTTTTATAAAGATGATGATACAGGAATTTTTGAAAATGTTGCATTGTATCAATCAATAATTGAGTCATTGTTGTATTTGTCAACATGGACAAGACCAGATATAGCAGCAAGTGTAAATATACTTAGTCAAAAATGTTCAAATCCAAAAAATAATCATTGGGCTGCAGTTAAAAGGTTGCTAAGATATCTCAAGGGAACTTTAGACTTTAAGTTAAAGTTAAAAGGGTCAAGCAGGCTTGAACTGAAAGCTTATTCAGATGCAGACTGGGCATCAGATACTGCAGATAGAAAGTCAATAGACATGGGCACAACTTGGCGAAATTCTTGTTTTCGTTTCCGTTCCTCGTTTCCGTTACGCAACGGAAACGGTAATGACAAGCCGTCAGAACTCGAACTCAAACCGATAAAAGAAAAATTGGGTCTGATTTGTCGTTGTCGTTCATGGCATCGCGGCGATCGTGCGATGCCAAGCAGCACAGAAAAAAAGTTTTTTAAAAAAACAATTCCCGGCCAAAAAAGCAGGCGAAAATATGCCTGCCTGAATGAGGGCACCTACCATGGGGTGGTTTCTGGGGGGGGTCCCCGGCCTCCCCCCTCTCCTGTCCTGGGCTGCTCTGGTGGGCGGCATCTTCGTCGTCTCGCCATGCCATGCGGTGCGGGGGGATCCAAAATGGCGACCGCAATATTTTTTTTGAAATCGTGGTCCAAAAACCCACCAAAGCACCACACAGAAACATGCGAAAATTAGGTATTTTAACTGCCTGAATTTTTACAGTAACAGCAGTGAGTTTTTCTTGCAACAAAACGTCTCCATTGATTTTATTTTATTTTATTTTATTTTATTTTATTTTTATTTTATTTTAATTTTTTTACACCTGCGCATGCGCAATGATGGGCTGGCCACGGGATGGGACCATGCAAATTTTTGGAGCCATTCCACCAATCGCATGGCCACTTGGCCAGGTTTTGACTGAGACTTCTGGGATGTGCCAGTCGGGCATAAAAAGCCCACTAACCCTAGCCCTAACCCTAACCCTAACCCTAACCCTAACCCGTACACCAGTACACTGTCCTTCTTAGTGGGTCAGAGGCACCCAGAGGTGCAGCCCACTAACTCACCCTAACCTTACCCGTAACCCTAAGCCTAGCCCTTGCCCTAACCCCAACCCTAAGGCAGATCTGTACTCGCATTGCACTACACGCAAGTACACTTCCCTTCTTAGTGAGCCATAGGGCGCCCAGCAGAGAGGTATTCCTCTCTCACCTTGCTCACCAGTCCAAAGTTCCAAAACCTGTACGCCAGTATGCTGTCCTTCTTAGTGAGTCAGAGTAGAGGCACCCAAAAGAGAGGTGCCTCTGCCAGTGCCACTTGGTAACCAATGGCTACACGGTCATGTACCCTTCCTTTTCCCTTTGTAGCGGGCCAGAGGAGGCACCCACCCCAGAGAGGTGCCTCCAGGCGCCTGCTACCCTATCTCCCCTAAACCAGTACTAACAACAGATGACAAACAAAACGACAAATTTTTGAAAAATTTTCGCGACAAACGGAAACGAGCCAAAACGGGCCGGCTCCGACACACGACAACTCGAAATGTCATTTTTCCTGGTCGTGCCCATCTCTAAAAGTCAATTTCTGGGATGACTATTTATATGGATGATGCATGTGTAATGTGGAAGTCAAGGAAACAAGAAAATATATCTACAAGTTCTACAGAATCAGAGTTTTGCTCTTTACATGAAGTATCTAAAGAGCTGGTATGGATAAAACAATTATTAAAAGATTTATGTATAAATGTAAATGAACCAGTTTATTTGTTTATTTATAATACTGCATGTATAAATTTAAGTGATAACAATTGTGTTAAAGGTAAAAGTAAACACATTTGTATAAAGTTTTTTTGCAGTAAGAGAAGCTGTTCAAGAAGGGAAACTAAAAGTAGAATTTTGTTACAGTAAAGATAATGTAGCTGGTTTATTTACAAAGCCTCTACCTGTAGAAAAACATGAAGCATTGTGTAAAAGAATAGGAATGTTTAATTTTTAATTTAGGAGGGGTGTCAAGTTTTTATAAAGATATAAAAATATAAATGAAATATTAAACAAACCTTTTACACAGAGGAGTGTAGATACACAGAGTTTGTGTGTGGGTAGAGCACACACAGGTGTGAAGAGTTTTAGGAACAAACTTTGAGGCTGCAGCAGCAATGGGCAGCTGCAGGTAGTTAGTGCTTGAAATCTGTATAAATATAGCAAGGAAGAATCACTGTTTGCTGGTTTTTACTCAAAACCAGTCAATGCTTCTGTGTAAGGTTAGTTGCTGTGTTTTTGCTGGTCAAAGGTAATGTTTATTACAAGATATGTTTTTTATGCTGAAGAAAAGCTTTCTGAGTTAAATGTAAATATATAAATTATTTTTCTAAAAATTGTCTGCAAGAGTTTTTCTAATGTTCCTGAGCACTGAGTTCTGCTAAGTCTCAGAGTTTTTTTTCCCAGTACACAATATTTTATAAGACTAAGCTATAATCTGTCAGGGTTTTGGGGGGAATGCTGTACAATATCCATATTATTATTTTCTAACATTATTGTACTTTTTTGAATGTATTGTAAGCCACCTTGGGTCCCTTTGGGGAGAAAGGCGGCATAAAAATAAAGTTATTATTATTATTATTATTATTATTATTATTATTATTATTATTATTATTATTATTATTATTATTATTATTAACCACACAGCTATCTACACTGGATTTTGTATTACCAATCACTAGTTGAATGCTTCCCAAGCATTTAGGACTCAGTGATGCAGCGGCAAATTATGCGAGCAAATCCTAGTAAGGCAGCTTTCTGTATCTGACTGATGGTGACTTTGTCAACTCCAATTTCTTCTAAATACTTGCTTAGCTCTTTAGGCAGCACACCCAGCGTGCCGATTACCACTGGGACCATCTGTACCGGTTTATGCCAGAGTCTCTGAAGTTCAATTTTCAGATCCTGATATCGGGTAATTTTTTCAAGTTGTTTCTCAGTGACTCTACTATCACCTGGTATAGCAACATCAATGATCCACACTTTTTTCTTCTCCACAATCACAATATCTGGGGTATTATGCTCCAAAACCCTGTCTGTATTCGGAAGTCCCAAAGTAATTTTGCATGCTCATTTTCAGTCACTTTTTCAAGCTTATGATCCAGCCAGTTCTTTGCTACAGGCAGATGACAGTTCTGACACAAATTCCAGTGGACCATTTGAGCCAATACATTATGACACTTTTTGTAATCAGTCTGAGCAATTTTCTTGCAACAACTCAATATATGGTCGATAGTTTCATCTGCCTCTTTACAGAGTCTAAATGTGGGGGACTCAGTTGATTTTTCTATTCTAGCCTTAACTGCATTTGTTCTGATAGCTTGTTCTTGAGCTGCAAAAATCAGGGCTTCTGTCTCTTTTTTTCAGTGTTCCATTGGTGAGCCATAACTAGATCTTTTCCTCATCTACTTTTCCTTTTACTTTTTCGAGCAACTGCCCATGCAGCGCTTTATTATGCCAGCTATCAGCTCGTATTGGCATTGTTGTTTTCCTGTATTGACCCTTTGTTTGCTTTACTTGAAACACCTCTCTGTTCTTAACCTCCAATAATGCTGGCTGTGTACTTTTTTTACATAATCTGCCAATGCATGCTTCTCTTCTTCAACTGTCTGCTTCACTTGCAGAAGACCTCTACCACCTAATTTTTTTAGGCAAATACAGCCTATCAACATCACTGCGTGGATGTAATGCATAGTGAATGGTCATAAGTTTTCTTGTTTTCCTATCTAGACTATCTAGCTCTGTCTGAGTCCAATCTATAATGCCAGCAGTATACCTGATGACTGGTATGGCCCAGCTATTAATGGCCTTGATGGTGTTACCACCATTCAGCTTACTTTTTAATACTTTTCTGACCCTTTGGATATATTCTTTACTGATCACATTTTTCACTTGACCATGCTTGATATTATCTAATTGCAGTATGCCCAGATATTTATAGGCTTCAGACTGATGATACTTAATGGCTTGTCAATTTGGCATTTCAATTCCTTCACTCTCAATGATTTTTCCTTTTCTCAGTGCCACTGTGGCACATTTGTTTAAGTCCAAACTCAACATCAGTACTGAAAATTCAGGCTGTGTTGGTCAATGAGTGTATTTCAGTTTCTGATTTTCCATACAACTTTAAGTCATCCATATACAACAGATGAGAAAATTTCCCTGAATGTTTAGCAGTTTGGTACCCTAAATTTGTGTTCTGCAAAATTATTGAGAGGGGAATCTGGGCAATAGGAAGTAGCAGAGGTGACAAAGAGTCACCTTGAAAAATCCCTCGTTTAATGCTAACCAATCCATAGCTTTCGTCCCTGATAAACAATTCTGTTTTCCAGTTCTTCATTGCATTTTCAATTAGGGCATTAATACTTTTACATATTCTAATGGCATCCAGGCACTTAATAATCCAACTATGCGGTACTGAGTCAAAGGCTTTTTTATAGTCTATCCAATTAGTTTTCTGGGCTTTACAATTCTCTAGGATCATTTTATCAATGAGTAACTGATCTTTTGTGCCTCTACTTCCCCGTTTATTCCCTTTCTGCTCTACGGGCATGATGTTATTTGCTTCCAAATAATCCTGGACTCTATCAGCTATGCCTGTTAGCAGTTTATACATCGTTGGTAAACACGTTATTGGCCTGTAATTTTCAGGTATTGCTCCTTTTATTGGATCCTCCCGAATCAAATAGGTTTTGCCAGTTGTTAACCACTCATTAATATAACCCGTCCCCAACATTTCATTAAATTGTTGGGCCATTTTTCCATGCAGACTGGTTAGGTGTTTAAGCCAAAACCCATGCAGTTGATCACTGCCAGGTGATGTCCAGTTTTTGACTCTTTGTACTCTTTTGGTGATCATATCAGCTGTTATTTCTGGTTGGTCCATTGTGCACTTGGAGAATTTCTTCTCAAAATCTTAGAGCCACCCAGCGTTTCTATTACAGTGGACCCTTGTATAACAAACAACTTGTATAACATTAAATCTGTACAACATAAAAAATTCCAGAAATAGGGGAAATTTGCTTAACATAATCGCCTATGGGGCGAATCCGTACAACATAAAATGGTATTACTCCATTTCCAATGCATTCCTACGGGAATTTGTATAAAGGAATTTTTGCTTAACATAATTTCACTTGGAACAAATTAATTCCTTTATATAAGGTACCACTGTATAGTCATTCTCAGTCCCCATATGTCTTTCCAAAACTGAATGGTTGCCATTTTTTCTGGCTTTTCATCTTTTATACCTATGTTCTGATTTAAACTCTGATAGAACTTTCTTTGATCTGATTGAAACAACTGGTTGTCTTTATACTGAGTAAATCTAGCATCATATCTTTCAATTTTTCTAGCTGTTGCTGTTATTTGCTGCTTCACTATTTCCAATGCTTCTCCAATTTTCCTTGTACTTAGCCAGTATTTTTTGGTCAAATATTTCTTGATCTTAGCATTCTTTAATTTGTCCTCCTGCAGGTTTTTTAAATTACTCACATATGCTCGGAGTCTTTTGATTTTAAGCTCCAGCCTGATTTTCCACCGTGGTTTCTCAATGCATTTTTTGGGGGGCTTCAATTGTGGAATCTTTAGTTCTTCCGTTACTATTACTGTTGCATTATAAGCAAGCTGATTTATCTGTTCAATTGACCTTATCTGGATTGTTGCAAGTGCTGAGTTTACATCGTTCCTCAATGGTACCAGTTTTTTTCTAGGCACACTCTTTAAAATCGAGAGCCTTCCCCTCTCTTCATTTAATGCAGCATGTGTCAGTATTTTATTCTTCAATTCTTGCTGCCTAATAGTGAGCTCTGCTGGTGTTCCAATCCTATTTGAACCTTCTTTTGGTCCAAATTTTTGCACAACATCCATATTTTCTTCAACTTTTGACTGTTCGCAGGGCCGGCACTAGGTTTTTTTGCACCCTAGGCGAGGGGTGGGGGTGGGGCAGGGGGCGACGGGACGGGGGGCAGGGTGGAGGCAGGGGGCGGCAGATGGCGGGGGCGATGGGCGAGGGGGTGGCGGGTGGACGGCGACGGGCAGCAGGGGCGGCGGGGGGACAGCAGGCTGGCCAGAGCCCTCTCTCCATTTTGGCACCCTAGGCAACTGCCTAGTTCGCCTTAATGGACACGCCGGCCCTGACTGTTCGATGTCCCCAGGTGTTACTAATCTATTTTCTCCTATTTGGATAATTTGTTGACCTCCAATTTCACAACTCCTCTGTATTTCTTCTAGCTCATCTTTACCAAACACCTTGTTTCTGATAATATATCTTCACTGGTCAGCTAATCGTAATTCAATTATCTTGGAGTTTGGATATTTTTGTTTCCATAACTGATGCATCCGCTTTTGGTAGCCTTGTTTTTCAGGTTCTTCTCTATAATAGCATTTCATGATTGTCCGATTCTCTGGTAAAGTATATTTCTGCCGCTTCTGAGATGGTTCAGCTTTCAGTAACTCTACAGGCCCATGCCCTGGTTGCTCAGCAATGGGACCCGTGACCTGTAGCCCATTTATCAATGGATGTCCAGGTTCATCAATACCCATTGCGGTCCTTGTTAACCTGGGTGACGACCGAGCCGGTATAGGCTTCTTTATATTATATTTCACCATGATTCATGGGTTGTTGGGTGCGCTTAGTTCTGTTCCTCACTCAAGACCTCTCTGGTAAGGTTGGACCTACTGGAGCAGTTAAGCCCCCCAACTACGACAAGGCAGCACCCTTGGGGGGATGATGATGATGATGATGATGATGATTAGGGAAAACTACTACTACCTTGATTGGGAAAAGTATGTAATATAAACCATCAGGTTCCTTTCATGGATAAAAAGTTACAATTTACTGTAGAAGCAATTGCAGAGCTAGATACAAATAAGATGTCTGAAATCAGTTTCTTTGTTTCTGCAACAAACGTACAGCTGTATTATGTGACACATGCAACCTAATGAATGCCAATTTCACTCCTTTAACTTTCTGCATTCTGATAAAAACAAAGCCTGTCTTTACTCTGAGCTTAACAGGGAAGACAATTTCTTTCTCTGAAACCAGAGGAGGGGTGAATTACGGGCACTCAAATAACATAACTGGCTGGAGCTTTCTGGCTGGGGAGGGCAGGATTCTCATTGACAGGAACAGCTGGGCATAGGCTGCCAAGATGTCAGCAGGAGAGAAAAAGCCATAAGAGGCCCAGGCAGGGAGGTGGGGGGGGGGAACGGCAGGAGAATGTGAACATCAACCAGAGTTTGAAAGCTACTGGTAGCCTGCAAGTGAAGATACGAGCTTGAAAAAGTCTTCCCTTGGAAATACTCTGGAGGCACCCACATTAGGTGCAGAGCTGCAATCTTCTGTGAGAGGCCAGGAACCTGAGGTAATTGGTGACTGCTGGAGCAGAGCATTGAAGCCTGAGGCCTTCTTGCAGCTCAGTACTCAGAAAGACAAATCTGAAAGACTACTGAAACGTATGCCTCCTAGCCAGGCAGTAAGACAAACACAGACCTGTCAAGTGTCCCAATTTGGGCAGGAAATTCCTGTGTTCTAGCCCTTGTCCCACTGTCTTCCCAGAACATTTATTTTCCTGGGTCTATTCCACCAGTTCTGCTGAAAGACCATTTTCCTGATGGCTGTTTTCTAGCCTGCCACATCTATCAGGCCACAGAAAAAATGACAGAGGGAAATAAGGCCATTGCATCAGTGCTGCTGAGAAATTGTTTGCTTTTCGCCTTTTTCCTTCCTCTTCCTTTTGCACCATGTCTCTACTATTTATTTATTTATTTATTTATACAGCTTATATACCGCCCGTCTTCCTGAAAGGAACTCCGGGCGGTTTACAATAAATGTACAGACAACAAATTAAAACAACAACTGAAATAAACAATAAAACAAAACGGCTGCAGCAGATGGCGGGACTAAAAAAAAAAAAAATTGTGTCACCCAAACGCCTCCCGGAAGAGAAGGGTTTTCAGCGCCTTCCGGAAGGCAGGCAGGGACTCTGCAAGGCGCACTTCTGCTGGTAGGTGATTCCATAGGGTTGGGCCAGCCACAGAGAAGGCTCGGGTACGGGTGGAAGTTCTCCGAGCCTCCCTGGGCGTGGCCACACGCAGCATGTGCGCCCGCGACAACCTAGTCGGACGGGCCGAAGTTGACCGCTGGTCGATCCGCTCCGTCAGGTAGCCAGGTCCTAGGCCATAGACATTACATCTGGGACTGTCTTCTTTCAATGCAGTGTAGGCAAGCTTCTCAGAGGGAAGCTTCTCAAACACAGTCGGTCAACCAATAAGTACATAAGAAGAGCCATGCTGGATCAGGCCAAAGGCCCATCTAGTCCAGCTTCCTGTATCTCACAGTGGCCCCACCAAATGTCTATGGGAGCGAATGAGACTAGATACCTGTCTCCTGATACCACTCCCCTGCATCTGGCCCTTGAAGTACCCCAGTTTTAAGCCTGGAGATTACACATCTCCATCATGGTGTGTAACCTGTGACAGACTTTTCCTCCAGGAATCTGTCCAATCCCCTTTTGAAGGCATCCAGGCCAGATGTCATCACCACATCCTGTGAAAGGGAGTTCCACAGACTAACAACGCACTGGGTGAAAAAAATATTTTCTTTTGTTTGTTCTTACTATCCCAACCCTCAGTTTGAGTGGATGTCCCCTAGTTCTGGTATTTTGTGAGAGGGAGAAGAGCGTCCCTCTATCCACTTTACTTATGCCCTGCATTATTTTGTACGTCTCAATCATATTCCCCCCTCAGGCGCCTTTTTTCCAGACTAAAGAGCCCCAAATGTTTTAGCCTTTCCTCATAAGGGAGGTGCCCCAGCCCAGTAATCATTTTAGTCGCTCCCTTCTGCACTTTTCCCAGTTCCACTATGTCTTTTTTGAGATGCAGTGACCAGAATTGTACACAGTACTCCAGGTGCGGCCTTACTATTGTTTTGTACAATGGCATTATAATGTTGCCTGTTTTATTTTCAATTCCCCTTTTGATCATCCCTAGCATGGAATTGGCCTTCTTCACCACTGCCACACACTGGGTAGAAACCTTCATTGAGCTGTCCACCAGCACACCAAGATCTCTTTCCTGATCCGTCATGGATAACTCAGAGCCCATGAGTTGATAGACAAAGTTTTGATTTTTTTTGCCCCAATATACATTACTTTATATTTTCCTACATTGAAACGCATTTGCCATTTCACAGCCCATTCCCCCAGTTTGACAAGGCAAAAATTAACCATATCATTTGGAAAAGACAGGGAACCAGATTGTGGCAAAACATTAAAAGAAACTAGAGATTGGCACGAAGTGAATAAAAAAATTGTTTCATTATTCGTTATTCATTACATTATGCAATGAAATGAATAACAAACTGCCTACTCAAAGAAACCCAAAACGCAACGAAATGGAAATTTTTGTTTTGTTCTGGTTCATTTTACATTCCCAGTGTTGTCTCCTACCTGATGATGGGATGTTCTCTGGCTGCCACTGCCGCCACCAGCCCCTGGGGATGGGGCTTCCGGCCACAAAACAAAACATTTTAAAAAGCAAAAACAAAAAACAAAACACCAACCAGGCTCACACTACAGCTGGTTGACAGGCCACCTAGTTGGTGATTCAAAACAATAAATACAAATAAATAAAAATAAAAAACCTGATCAGGCCGCCAGGCCGCCAACCAGACCAGCACACCACTGACCTTACCCACCCACCACTGACCTGGTCCATGGTCAGCACAATTCAAAAAAATAGAATAAATGAATGAATGAATGAATGAATGAATGAATAAATAAATAAATAAAATTTTAAAAACCCAACCTGCGGGCCCCCGACCCGACCTGTGGGCTGCTGAACTGGCCCGTGGGCCACATGGTCAGCATGATAAAAATAATCCGTTTTTTTTTTTAAAAAAAAATGCCAACCAGGCCCACACTACATCTGATCAGCAGGCCACATGACCCACAATTCAAAAAAATTAAAATTAAAAAATTTAAAAATTTTAAATTTATATTTTAAAACCCCTGATCTGGCCCATGGACCACTGACTCAACTTCGCACTGCCGACCCAACCCATGGGCCACCAAAGCAGCCCACAGCCAGCATGCAAGAAAATAAAATAAAATAAAAAATACAAATACAAATAACTGAAAAATGTGTCAACCCAGACCAGGAGCTGCATGGTCGGTGAAAGTAAGAGAAAAGAAAAAAGAAAAAAACACGCCGACCCTGCCTGTGCGCATGAAATAATTAAAAAATAGAAATAGAAATAAATGCTGGCCCCAAGCCAGCGCCTCTCAGATGTTTAAAAAAACGCCCCAACATCGGGGACATTTCAGTAATAAATAAAAATAAAAATAAAAAGCCCTGACCACTCTCAAAATAAAAAAAAGAAAAAGTTAAAAGTTAAAAAAATGAAACAAAACAAACGAAATACAAAATGAATTTTTTTAAAAAAAAATCATTTCGTATTAATTGAAACAAAACGGGGTGGAGTAATGAATAACGAAACAAAATGCCATTTTGGCATTTCATGCCCATCTCTAAAAGAAACATCCTGACACAGCTGAGTTGTAAAACAACAGAATCCCTAGGTCGGAGGTGGTAAATTATCCACTGGGGGTAAAAGGCCTAGCTATCTCTCCAGGATGCTGTAGCTGCAAAACTGCAGGAAGTTAGTCAAGAAGACTGGCCACATTCTGTCTATCCTTCTCTGGTTTCAAACATAAGGGACAGGAGAGGTGCATATTATTAGAAGCAAAGGTTCTCTGGCTCATTAGATTTGCCACCCAAATACAGATGCTGAGGAACTGGATGTAGTCTGAGGTAAAGATAAAGCATCCAAATGCTCAGGGCTGTTGAGACATTAGACACCTGTTGTCATCTCATTTGCCTTAATTACTCAGCACATGATAACTATTGGTGGCATGTGTTTTCATTGGAGAGTGTTGTGTTTGAGATAAAAATGAACTATCTGAAATTCCTGCCTTCTGCTAGTTGCTGTTACAGTAGTCCACTGCCACAACGTGGTTCATATATCACGGTCTCAGTATATTGCATATTTTTTAATTGAGTGAAACAGGCTTCCAAATAGAGGTTTTTAACTCCCTCTTGGCACCTCAGCAAAAAAACTGGGGCTGTTCCTGCCAGCTGCACTTGCAAAGAGAGGGTTTTAATCCCCTCCTGACACCTCAGCAAAGAGACCTTGAGCTTCTGGCAGCAAGGTTTGCTGAGCTGTCAGGAGGGGGTTAAAAACCTCTTTTTGGAAAGGCAGCCAGCAGGAGTAGCCCAAGCTCAGTTTGCTGAGGTGTCTGCATTTCGCAGGTTTTCCTTCATCGCAGGTGGATCAGGCACTTAACTACTGCAATAAATGGGGGAGTACTGTATTATCTATTGAATATATGTGTGAAACTGTGCTTTATAGTCTTCGGTGTTGCTGTTGCTGTTGCTGTTGTTTGTTGGAACATTTCTTCAGAGTATGCTTTTGGGGAAAGTTCCTGATTTTTGCCAACGTGTCATATTTGGAGGGAAGTGACCTTCTATTTTCTCTGTCCTTTGTTTTGAGGCAGGGCTAAAGGGCACCTGCTTCCTATTAGAATAATTGTTTTCATAAATGCTCCAAACTCTGCTTATGAGTTTAGATAAGATGAATAAAACAAGCCTTCTGGAGAAGACACAGGTCAGCCTTTGTCTACAAGTCTGCGCAACACTTTCTTCCCAGCTTGGCTGAGAAAAAAGCATTTTGTCTTTGTCTGTCTGTTTATTTCTGTAATCAAGATCAGTTTGCTTCGGAACTTTCCCAGCAAACTCCAATAATAATAATAATAATAATAATAATAATAATAATAATAATAATAATAATAATAATAATAATAATAATAATAATAATAATAATAATAATA
>JAHTLZ010000016.1:68064149-68123092 GCA_023846285.1 Phrynocephalus versicolor
TAATAATAATAATAATAATAATAATAATAATAATAATAATAATAATACAGTAGTAGTAGTAGTAGTAATAATAATAATAATAATAATAATAATAATAATAATGAAGATGATTGATGATTGATGATGATGATGATGATGATGATTTCTATACTGCAGCCATCTACCCAAAGGCTACTCTGGGAAGTTTGCAAAGTGAAGAATATAAATTATGAAACATATACAATAAATGTACATAAATAAAACACAAAGTACTAAATAACAAAATTAGCTATATTTAATGTAACTATAATAAAAATAAACAGAATTAACAGTTAAGTTACTTTCCATGATTCCCCATGCTATTTCACATATACATGAAAAATCTGAAAGAGGCTGTCAATTTTGTGGTCTGGTACCACCAGTGTGTTGATGGTACCCAACTCCCATGGAGGAAAAAAGCAGTTAGAACAAAGGTTCCCTCCTCATGTATGCAAATTTTCTTTTATCTACATCAGGGGTGCCCAAACTTTTTGTAAGGAGGGCCAGATTTGGCGGCTGAGAATGTGTCAGGGGCCGGTTGCTCCCCAACCCTGCCACCCCACTGCAAGCCCCACCCAGTTTCTTTTAAAAAAACATGGGGTGAAGGAGGGGGAGGGAGGGGTGGGCCAGCCAGCCGTGAGCCACTCAGAATGGCCTGGCGGGCCGGATTTTGGCCCCCGGGCCGGACTTTGGGCAGGCTTGATCTACATTTTCCATATCTTTTCTAAGTCACCTGACTCTGCATTGAGGGGGAGGAGTGATTCCCCCCTTTTAAATCACAACTCAAAAACTCTTTGGCCTGCCATCTCCAAACTTAACACAGTGCAAGAACACACATTCTGCTACGCACGTGCCAAATGTGGTGCTGATCTGATGTCCCATTTCATAGTAGATTCTTGTTTACTCGGTGGATGCAAAATATATGGTACCACTCTCAGTAGCACCTTAACAAGCAAACAAGCAGATACTGCCCAGGTGATAGAGAAAAGATAAGCACTGTCTTCTGTATACCAAGATACATGATACAGCTCTCACCTTTTCCTCTTTGCATATCAGTCTGCTCAAAGAGCAATTATATACATGTTGTGCTGTGATAAAGCTGACCGAAAGCCTGATCTGAAGTGAGATCAATTGTACTCTAAAACAGGCCCTTGAAATCTTTTCCAGCCTCTTCTGCTAATGCAAGGAGGTCTCTTTTTGATGAGGTGACATAATTAGGTGTTGGTTTGTGGTGCAGCGATAAGTCTCCCGCAAGATACATTGACTCACTTGGCGCATTGTCTGCCATCTTGTTCAGCACAACTTCTCCTAGTGTTTACTAAATCTGTGATTAGTTTGATTTTGACTTTCATCATTTTTTTTGTATCATTGCATTGACCATCGTCCTTCATCTTGCCATCAAAGTAAACCAATTTTGCCTCTAATGAATGATGCTGGGCATTTCAATATTGGGAGAGAATAAAGGCAATCAAATCAGAGCAGCAAGACTTCCAAGAGTCTCTTGTTTGTGCTGGAACGGATGGGCTGAAGCAGGGCCAAACACATGGAGAAGGGCCAAGGCGGATCCCACCGGACACAAAGGAAGGCATTAAGCTTTATTAACACACACTTTCGAATGATTATAGGGGAAAGAGAGCAAGCAATGCAAAAGGCAGAGAAGGAAACAAGCCAGGGCTCCTGCAGTTCAGAATGGAACAATGAATGAGTTGGCATGTGCTTGCTTGCTTGGGATGATGATACAACAGGATAATGCCTGTGCAGAAGTAAGCCCTAGTACGTTCAGTGCCACTGACACCCTGGTAGGTGGTTCCTGGAATAAGGGAAGGAAGACTATAGTCCCTGGATGTAGAAAATACAAAACTCTTTGTTCCAGTATAAAATGCTTAACTTGTTTTGGCCTTTCAGCCGTCTTTATTTTTATTTACCTCTAACTAATTCTTTTTCTGTTTATTCATTCTGCTCTATTTATTGCATCATTCGACTGGAGTGCCACCCAAGAGCAGAATTCCACGCGCATATTCATAAATTACCAATTGGATGTACATCAAATGAACACACATAGGTGCATTATGCAAGTCTGATTGCTAGGCAACCGGACTAGAACATAATAGTTTCTATAGGGATATTCCAACTGATTGCAGAAAACATGGCAATCACTACTCAAAGCCCAAGATGTTGACCTCCAGTTCTCAATTCCAACCCCACCCCCCTTGTTGGCTAGCAAATTGCAGTTAGGCTAAGAATAGTAGGCAAACCTGGACTACAACAAACCAAGGCTTTCTGAGTCTACTATTGATGTTATCCTAGTCTGCCCCACCTTCATGCCCTCTGATGTGATGGGCCATGGTTCCCATCTAACCGCACGGAATGGTGATATTGGGATTCAAGGACAGTACTTTGTGGAATGATACTCACTGGCCACAGAACAGGTATATGGACATGCAATTTTAAAAGACACAGAGTGTGGACCAAGGTTCTCTGTAAGCTGTGGGGCCCCTGGCTTCCTCCATGTGGGAGTTTTCCACCCCTGCGCACCTGTCACAACCTTTTTACTTCAGGTTGCGACAGGAGGTGGATTGCTCTCATGTGCGCACCTATGCAGGTGCGTGCCCACAGAAGAGAACTACACTGAGCAGGGACAAAAACCAGAGGGCACGTTGGTCTGGACTAATACAAGCCCAAACGTCTGGGCTACAGATGGGCACAAAGCACTGCATTTTGTGCAAATTCAAATGGGTGGCACCAGAGGTGCCACGTGTAATCTCCTCCACTGCACCACTCACACTTTAGAGACACCACCCAGGTCTTCCTTCTCCTGTGGTGTGCCAGTCTGGGCAATAGGTCAGAGTGTGACAAATTGCCAAAAAGCACTTTATGTCCACCTCTGGCTTGGAATCACAACTCATCATTGGAGGGTAATTGTGAATTATGTTACAAACGGACAATGAATTAATCTTCAGACTATGATGGCTAGGCTGCCTTCATGATTGTAATACAGTATATGTGACCTTCAATGTAGGGTGTCTCTACATCTATGTTAGGCTTTTCTCTTTCTCTCAGTATTTATTGTTGGATTAATATCTTAATATATATATTAATAGGGGTGTGGTGGCGCAGTGAACTAAGGCTTCTGAAAACTGTCGACTGCAAAGTCAGCAGCTCAGTGGTTCGAATCCCAGGTGCCACGCAGCAGAGTGAGCTCCTGCTGATAACCCAACCTCCTGCCAACCGAACAGTTCAAAAACATGTAAATGCAATTAGATAAATAAGTACCACCATAAAAAAGTGGGAAGGTAAAACAGTGTTTCCTTGCAGCCATGCCGTCCACGTGGCCCTGGACTCGCACAACACTGGCTCTTCAGCTTGAATATGGAGATGAGCACCACCCCTAGAGTCAGACACAACTAGCACGCATGTGCAGGGGGAACCTCTACCTTTTTATATATATTAATATATATTGTTGGATTAATATATATGTATTTATCATGTTAGATTACATATTACTGTATTTCTGTACAGTAAACCATTATGCAATTTATTGCTAATTGTGCTCAGTGTTTCCAAATGGCAGACAAGACCTGGGGTCGGGGAGAGATAAGGTTGCAGTGCTTCCATCCCTCTCACCAGATGTCCCATTCCCCACTTCCCTGGTTCGAATGTGTGTTTCTGAAAGTGGGGGCCTGGCACACATTAGGGATTCTATAAGTGTACTGCCACCCTGTGGTTTAACAGCCACCCTTCAAAAGAACAGAAGAACAGAAGAACAGCCTTGCTGGAACAGGCCACAGCCCATCCAGTCCAGCATTCTGTCTCACACAGTGGCTCACCATTTGCTTCAGGGTATTCTCAAGCAGATGTCTTCACCTGCTTTCAATTGACATTGAGAGATATCCTGCCTATCTCTCCAACCCAGAGGTTGTCCTTAGGCATCCATAATGATAGCCATTGATACCCCTTTTCTCCATGAACTTGTCCAATCCTTTCTTAAAGCTGTCAAGGCTGACAGCTGTTACCACTTCTTCTGGCAGGGAGTTCCACAGACCAATGATCCTCTGGGTGAAAAAGTACTTTCTCTTCTTTGTTTGAGATCTTGCACCCAAAAGTTTCATGGCGTGCCCCCTAGTCCTACTGTTGTGTGATAGGGAAAACAGCTTTTCCTTATCTACTTTGTCCACACCGTGTAGGGTTTTATAAACTTCAATCAGGTCACCGCTTAAGCGCCATTGTTCAAGAGTAAAGAGGCCCAGCCGTTGCAGCCTCAGATGATAAAGAGGGTGTTCAGTCCTTCCTGAGTTAGCTAAGCTGTTCTTGGGGGTGGTGTTGGGATTCCTTCAGCTGGCTTTAGCTTCAATGTCTATACTGAGACAGCTCTCTCAGGAGTGGATCAGGACTTCAAGACCTCCACAAGGACCATGGTATTTGCCCCCACCCATGCTTCAGGGCACACTTTAGACCTGGTTTTATGGACAGGCCATTATCTGCTTTTTCTTCTTCTTCTTTTCTATTGTTCTTATGACAGTTTTCTATCCAGCCAGCTATTTTTTCTAAGATTCTACAACTCTACACCCTTGTTGTTTTCTCTGGCAATGTTGTGAGATTAATGCATCCTGAAATACATTTTGTAAATTTAGGTGGATTGGATTACCCTATCCATTTGACCAGCAGCATCTCTCAAGATTTGCTGCAGGCTGTGGGTGGTTGGTTCCTACCAAATACTTACTGATTTCTTTTATCACATCATGGTGACTGGTAATACTTGGCCAGGAACCTCAGCTGGATAGTGGAGCTATTGCACTTGCATGAGCCTGTATGGGGACTCAGAAGGAGAGGCACTTAGTAAGGGCTCTCTGATGGACTTTCCCTTTGGCTTGTCTTGTCTTGTCATTATTATTATTATTATTATTATTATTATTATTATTATTATTATTATTATTATTATTATTATTATTATTATTATTATTATTATTATTATTATTGCTTCCTTACCTATAGATTGATACTGCGGCCCTGACTTGACATCCTCCCGCACACCTCCCTCGCTTGCCTCTCACATGGTGGTAGCAAACATGTAGTTCCTTTGATCTCTTCCTGCTTCCAGCCAGGAAGACTTGTAAAGTCAGTTTGGATACATTCATGGATTGCTACTCCAGCAACCTAAGCCGGCAGGGGCAGAACAGCTTCACTTGACAGCAGAGGAAGGCATTTCCATCTCTCAAAAAGTGGGTTCAGATCCTGAGCATTGGTGGCTTAATTCACCTTTGGATATTTCAAGGGATCCTCAGACCGGGAACAGCATCAATTTCCTGCTCTTCCCTGCTCTTCCCTGCCCAACAGTATAAAGTACTGAAATAATATAGCTGCATATTGGACCACCCGACAAACGCAACCTGCAACCTCCGAGACAAACACACACACACACACACAAGACATGTTGGTTTCCAATTCACAGTTGCATCTTTTCTCATAAAAAGTCGCGGGGGGAGGGGGGAGGGGGGCATTTCCATTTTGTAATCAAAGCGCACACTGAAAATCCGCCAGCTCCGCCAGCGTAGCGACCCTCCTCCCTTTCGCTGTTGTTTTCCTTTGTTTTCCTCCAGCAATGTTGCCTTGTGTTCGGAAGCTGTGTGAGGTCTGCCTTTCAGGAGGAAGAGCCCGTATTCTTGGTCAACAGCGGAACAGCCATTGCTGCCTTCCTCCCTCGCTGCCATTCCCTGTGAGAGAGAACCCATGTGTCAGGAGAGGCTGCTTCCACCTGAAAGGCATGTGCGATACACTTGCCAAGAGCGAACCGTGTCCGTAGCTGTCAGAAAAACGCAGCATGGCTGGTGCCAGGTTGCGTTTCCTGTGGCCAAGGACTGTGAAGATCAGTCGGAATGAAACCGGGATTCTGCTCTGGAGCAGCCCATCCCAAACGTGCTGCCCTGCCGATGTTTTGGGGCGGCGGGTCCCATACAGCTCCAAACAGAGGTCATTTGAGCTCGCACTGACGGGAACGGTTGTCCCACACGTCTGACGGACGCCACGTTGGGGCGGTTGCAGAGCCGGGAATTTTTTTTTCCGGCCGTGAAACATACAGGGCCTCCCCTCCCTTCAAGCGCTCATGTGGAGAAAAGCTGGAGAAACTGCACAAACGCGTGCGCGCGCACAGGCACACACAGAGAAGGGGGGGGGGGTGTTGCTGCCTGGCTCCGCCACGGCACTCCATTTTCCAGGTGATTCTGGGAACGCGTGTGACTGCAAAGAACTGTCTCCCGACGCTGCATTAGGACCCTGGGAGAACTGCTCTATTCAGAGCCCAGTACGCCTGCGCTGTGCTGAAGTGTCCGGAGACCGGGACTGCCTGGACGGACGGAGCGACGAATAACGGCAAAGGAAGCGGCTGCGGCGAGTTCTCTGGCACCCAGCCTTCAGCACCACCTGAGAGATCTCTCTCGCGGGAGGAGGGAGGGGGAGCAAGCAGAGAGGGACGAGCGGATCGTCGTTACTCCACCGCACAAGCGACCCACCTGAAGCTTCAGTGTTAGCCAGCCTGCTTGCCTGGGATCACCTGCTTTGATCAGCCTTACCCCGTAGGGGAGGAAGAATAAAAGATCTCCTCTCTCTCTCTCTCTCTCTCTCTCATTCACACACACACACACACACACACACACACACACGCTCCTGTTGCCGATCCTGGCATTCTGCCTCCCTCTCCTTGTTTTGCTCCTCGTTTCCCGTCCTTTCCTTCAAGGCAAAACACAAAGCGTCTCCTAGCTTCAAGTAGAGAGAGAGCGAGCCTGCTGGGTCGGCGGAAAGGCTGAAGCGCTGTCCATTTCAGCACCACGCGCCGGAGCGCTGTCCATTTCAGCACCCTGCCCCGTGCCTCAGGCTCCCGGCTCCTGGCGGGGAGAAAGGGGCCTTCAGGTGAACGCAGCCCGTCCCAAGGCCACCTCGTAGGGCTGCTGCGAAGTGTGAACAGCATCGACAAGGAGGAAGCCCTAGAAGACGCGAAGAAGAGGGAAAGGCTCTGCCGACGGATTTTCTGTTCTCTTTTGTCTGCATTAGAGAGAGAGATCTGCAGTTGACAGCGGTCTGGAGATCTTCCCACACACACACTTTGACGATTTATTGTTGTTTCATCGTCACCACTGCTCCTGCAGAGGCATTGAATTCCGTGTATCTGTTGAGTTTGCTATTATTAAAACCTAATTATTAGGATTTCTACATGTTGAACTCTTCTTAACAGCTACTCCTTGCTCCTGCCTCTGCTTCAAGTACAGAACAGTTTTGTTTTTAAAGCCATCCTCAAGAGGTTTGATTTGATTGCTACAGCTGAGCATTGGTATTTGGCCCAATTTTTCTCCCATCTTGTATGTGTATATGTTTGTCCGTGTGTATGTGTGTTGTGTCCGTGGACCCTTTTATTCCAATTCCTCCAATATTTTTGTTGCGGGCACCTGCCACTGACAGCTATTCTTCTTTCAGTGTTCTTTATAGGTTGGCTGTGTAGTACTACACATATTAATGGGCACATCTTACTGAGGAACCTATCTCTCTTGCTGAGACTTATATGCCCACTTAAGTCAACCAACCTTTATTTCTCAATTACTGGTCTCGGAGGGGGCACATTTATCAGCAGTTTCCTCCCACCCTCTTCTTTTTCTTTTGTGGGTTTCAGAACCCTAACTGTAAATGATATCCATATTACCATTTTAATGCTCCAGTACAGCATCTGGATCTGCTATCATTAACACCATTGGTACGTGTGGCTCAGCATCCCTGAGGATTGAAGGGTATAAGTGGCCAAGACCATCGGGTGCCCTTTAACGTGGGTTCTTCTTGCCCATCTGGATAAAATATCAAGTTAGTTATTGGTTGCAGAAGCCCCCCCACCCCTTATGTGCTTGTTGTGTGCTGTGCTTGTTTGGATGAGTCCACGACATGCCTAATAAGAGACGAGATGGGCCAGGGCGACGAAAGCGATCGCATTGTGATCAATGTGGGAGGGACTAGGCACCAGACATACCGGAGCACCTTACGCACCTTGCCAGGCACACGGCTGGCCTGGATTGCTGAGCCAGATGCCCACAGTCACTTTGACTATGACCCCCGCACTGATGAGTTCTTCTTCGACCGGCACCCAGGTGTCTTTGCCCATATCCTGAACTACTACCGCACAGGTAAGCTGCACTGCCCAGCAGATGTGTGTGGACCTCTGTATGAGGAGGAGCTGGCCTTTTGGGGCATTGATGAAACAGATGTGGAACCCTGTTGTTGGATGACCTACCGGCAGCACCGGGATGCTGAAGAGGCCCTTGATAGTTTTGGAGGGGCCCCTCTGGATAGTAGTGCAGATGATGGAGACGCGGATGGCGCTGGAGACTCAGGGGATGGTGAGGAGGAGCTGGAGATGACTAAACGCCTGGCACTCAGTGATTCACCAGATGGAAGGCCTGGGGGCTTTTGGAAAAGATGGCAGCCCCGTATCTGGGCACTCTTTGAGGATCCCTATTCCTCCAGATATGCAAGGGTAAGACACACGCTCAGAACTTGTAATTGCCTCCTTTTCACCTGCTCTTGGAGATGTTTTATGCTTTTTATTAATCCCTATTTGTATTTTAGCCCTGGATATTTGTGCAAGGCCCTCCACTTAAGAACAAAGAGAGAAACACATGCACTATAAGGTAAACATCACATGCTTACCTATAGACCAGCAATGTGGAACAAGAGCACAGCACATGGCTTCTCCTTGGGACACCAAGATCCCTACCTATTGTTTAAGTAGATGCCTTTCCCCACTCAGCAGTGTGTCTAGTTGTCAAGGTTGCCTGTTGGCCTACCTAGGCTTCCATTTCAACAATGTGAGGAGGTATCCGTCACTAAAGATGCCAGCCTAACTAGAGAAGTTTACACTGAGGTTGGCTTTTTTAAAAAAGTTGTGCTGAAATAGTATTCTTTTTAATCTGATTTCCAGGGCAAACAACAGATAATAATTTCCCAGTGTTGATGCTCACCTTAACAGTTGCATTTCTAATTAGACATGCATCAATACATGAATGCAAGAAATATCATCTGGTACGGCAAGGTGACCAACTTTTCCCATTGAGGCAACCGGAGGCAACAGAAATGAGCAAATCATCGTGAATGTGGACGAAACAGACCTTTCAAAATTTCTTCATAATTTTGTAATAATCTAGGGACGAATTCTGCTTGCTTTGATGTCAGCAGCAAAGCACTGACGTCAGTGGGAGCTGGATGAATATCATATAGCTGCTGTTTGGAGGCATTGTGGAGAAAGATAGTGAATGAATGGTTGGGTGGGGAAATGTTTTATTTTTGTGTAATTTTAAATGTGTGTTTCTGCATTTATTCCCTGTAGTCCCACACAAAAGTGAACCATCTTTCCACCTGTCTACCTGTCCCCTCATTTATTCATACACCCTCTTCATCTTCCCCGTGGCCTCCATTTATTATTTTATATATAAAGATGATGGTAGTTGCTTTCTCTCTTTGTCTCTGTACCACACACACACTTTCACACAAACTGTTGTGTGTGTGATACAGAGAGGGGATGAGAGGGACAAAGAGGTGGAAAAAGAGAGGGGCTGAAAGAGATGTCAACTAGCTGATATTTCCTATGTGGAATGAAGAGATATTGAAGGTGAAAAGAAATTTGGTAAACTGTTGTATGGATGAGAATGGGCATATTTTATAATGACAAATGGGTGAATTGTTGGATGCTCACTGCAATCATAATAACTTTCTGGAGACATCAAGCTCAGCAAATGTCTTACCAGGGAAACTGATGTCAGGTGGACAAAGGAACCAATGAGATGCACTGCCTAGACAAGAGCCTTGAGGTGTTTTCTACACATTCAGTTCTTTGGGGTGATTTAGTTTTTCTCACTGACTCTTCTGAGATTTCCTACTAAATTAGCCATCTGAAAGTTGTCAGTCTTTAAATTGTATGTAGCAGAAAAAATTAATCAAGTATGATATAAAAAGGAGAAGCAATGCTTGAATCCCAATGATCTTTTCCAGAAGATCACGCAAAGCTTTTGTTTTTTAATGGTTTTATCTAATGGACAAAAATGAAGTTTGCCTGGGTTCTAAGGTATCCCCTTAAGTCCTCAGTTGCTATAGCACATGTGCGCGTGCACACACAATGATTGGAAGTAGAAATACCCTGTCATGATAATCACCAATCCCTTATGCAATGTTCCTTAGTTCAAAATAGGCTGCATCTGAATAGCAGCTCAATGCAAAAGGACATTATTTGCATGCACAGGTCTTTATGGCAGAAATGGTTTCAGGCTGCAGGATCATGAAAGGCTTCCTGGAGAGTCACTTCTGGTTAAGAGGAGGACATTGCTGAACAAGAGGCATCGATGCCCTTACCTAAGACTCATCTGATCATATAGCCATTAATCAATCCCAAAGGACATCTGCTCTGGGTCACTTGTGATTTTGGTGCAATGTGCATCAATTATGGTAATGCATGTTCTTGAAGTCATTTTTTTGCATACTGCTAATAGAAAGGTGACACTGGACCACTACTATTCTTTAATTAGTATATGTTCAGTTCCTTACTCTGATGAGGTTTTATCCTTGTATTTTGTAATTGTGTTGCACTAAGTGTTTATATTTCTTTCACCATTATAACTGGCAATATGTGTGGGTTTTACAAAGTGTCCAAAAGGACTAATCCACAAAAAAAGAAATGTTTCACTGTTTTTATACATCCTTCATCCATTAAGGATACATTAGCAAAAATTTAATACCTTATCATACAGAAACTAAGGGATGTGTATATCAAGAAGAGCTTGGATTAAAGCTACCACAGTTTAATGTCTGACATCACAAAAGACCTCAAAGTACTGATCCATGAACAAATAATGATCCATAGGTTCTTCTTGTTGTTGTTGTTCTTGTTGTTGTTCTTGTTGTTGTTCTTGTTCTTCTTCTTCATCATCATCATTGGTAGTAGTAGTAGTAGTAGTAGTAGTAGTAGTACCATAGATGTTCTGTAACATTTCTTAATATTTGTACAATAGCAAGGCTTCAATTTACAGATGATTTGGAACTAAATCCAGCACTTTGACCTAGGAGGAATATATAGGTTGTATTTAGATGCAGCCACCAAAACGTTTTGGGACCAATCTGACACATTTGTAATGACTTCATTTATAATGAATTTATTAATAATAGGTTGCTTTCCTTCCTGCCACTGAGTGACCAAAACAAGAAAGAATTGCCATAATGTGGTGGTAACTTGCATTGAGAATACATTTCAGAGAGGGTAGCATGTTAGTCTTTTCAAGAATTTCAGGCAAAAATAAAAGAAAAACAAAAGAAAACAAAACACAAAAAACATGTGGCACCTTAAAGACTAACTTTCATATTTTAATGTAACGTTTCGTGGACACATCCACTTCTTCAGACATATAGCAGCAGAATGAGGTGTGCAATATAATATGTGATGGGATATACATTTCATACCAGATATTCATTGGCTGTAGTATATAGAGTTGGGGGTGGATAGGGGAGGGGGAAGGGAGGAGGGGAAAGAAGAGGAGGGAGAGTTGATAAGTAGAGATGGTGGGAAGGAGGATTAAACAAAGGAATTAAACATAAATTGGGCTTTTTGAGTCATTATCACATGCAATATTACCATATCGCCACTCTTTTCATGGACTCTAAGGTAAAAACTCTACATTGCCACTTTTTCATGGAGTCTAAGTTAAAAACTCTCATTCACCCCCATCTCTTCCACACCCTCCCCTCTCCCTCTCTGATCTGATCTTGTTTCTGCCTCTTGAGGAATTTACCTCCGAGCCATAATACCACACTTAACATATAAACAGATCCTGGCCTCAGAGCCATAAAACTATACTTTACATATCTGCAGACCCTGGCCTAATCCTCAGGTGCCTCATCTTATATTCAGGTCAGCTTATACTCAAATATATAGGTAATTGGATGATTGGCAGAAGTGTTAGACAACGACACTCTCTCCTGTACCTTTTTGCTGCTGCAGCCAAGGAGGTTTCTACAGGAAGACCTTCAACAGAAGGTCTAGTGCTTCCCTAGTACCTGTAGACTGCTGATATCAGTAAGATTAGGAAAGTGAATTCAGCACATGTGTGGATTGCTAGAATTATGATGCAGGATGCCATAAACACAGATGTAGTAAATTCATGACAATGTTGGGCAAGTGGATCCTCAGAAGGCTCTTGTGAAACTTAGCAAAATGCCCTCTTTTGTGGCATGATCTGCAGCATGGGATGTGACTGTCATCTAACAAGAGACTGACAGATTTGTTTCCCTAACGTCACGGCAAATCTTATCATTACTGGCCCATTCTTTTGTCAAAAAGGCTTTATGATTTCCCAGCCCAGACTCCAATGGGATGCTTCTTCTGCATCCCATTGCTTCCATAAGAATCAGCTATCATCTTCCCCTGGAAGGCCCCTGCCCCCACATCAGAATCAACTCCAGAAGACTGGGAAAGCTTCTAGCACAGGGTTGTTTGGCGCCACTGAGGACTGCAGCATGAAAGAGTGGAAAGAAAGTCGTAATACTGTTAGCAATGGATTCTCAAAGACATCATTGCTGGTGACCCACTTGGCAGTGGGAAGGGGCAATTTTAGTCTTCCACCCTCCACCTGTTCTTCACAGTACCATGTGTGTGTTGTGGGGAGGAATTGGCTGCTGACAACAGATACATGGCACTGGAAATACCTGTATCTCTTTCCTATTACACAAGGACATGAATTTTTTTACAGAAAGTTTTTCCCCCTTTCTTGGTTAACATGACTGCAGTGGTGGCTTCAAACTCTCACATGAACAGGGTACAAGTGAGAAGTTACTGAAACCAGGCAGCAGCCATTACCAGACAGGGTAACCAGGGTCATACTAATGGCTGCTGCCTGGTTTCAGTAACTTCCTGTCAATGCCCAAGAAGCTTGCGTTGGAGCAGGAATCTGTGTCTAGTGGAGGATAATCAAAATAGTTGGGCTGACCTCAATAAATGCCATGTTCCAAAGCTTTCTTGACCAATCTGAAGTCTCAACAGGAGAAACTTGGAAAGGGGTGGCTTCATTTATTTATTTATTTATTTTATTTTTGCATTTATATACCACTCCCATTTCCCGACGGGAACTCTAAATCATTAGATTTCTTTTGCCATCAGTATTAAACTGAAGCTGCTAGTCTGTCTGGCTGCCTATTCGTTCTAGTGGAATACCCTCTGAAAGCAAAGCAAAGCAAAGTGTTCTGCTTAATTACCGCCCCATAGCGCTTCGAGCATTCTCTAGTCTAGGCAGTTTACAGTTTAATTATGCAGGCTACACATTGTATACACACACACACACACACACACACAGAGAGAGAGAGAGAGAAAGCTGGGTACTCATTTTACCAACCTCGGAAGGATAGAAGGCAGAGTCAACCATGAGAAGGCTACCTAGAATTGAACCCCAGATCTAGAGATGAATGCATCCTTCTTCCCCAACCTCATGTCTACTTTCTCTTCTCTGCTTACCTGATTTATGGGGTCCATGAAGAGAAATTAATGTATGAAGATTTAAAAAAAAAAAACAGCACTTTCCACTTGAATAGCTGTTCTCACTTTCTCTCTTATTCCCCCTCCAATTGTAGTACTGCTGACCAAGTAAGCTTGAATATTAACAAAACAGCCTTCCTTCCTCTCAGCAAGTACAGTATTATATTAAAATCGAGATTTTAAAGCATTGAATGTGAAAGAAACCAAAACCTCCTCAGGTTTCTTGATTTTGTTTCTTATAAACCATAATGTTGATTGAAATGGGATTTACATGGGAGAGTCTCCAGAATCTACAGATCTATGCTAAGATTCATCAGTTCTATTTCAAATAATGATTTGTGGGACATTAGAAGACTAAGATGGACAACCAATGTTGCTTTTAAAGAAGCTCTAAAAACTTAAAATAATTTTCTGTGTGTATACGGAAGTCAGGTGGGGTGGGGTAGATTATGAGAATAGCAATATGGCAATTCAAGAATTCGTTTTTTTAGAGCCCAGTTATAATGTCATTGAACTCTCTAGGCAACTTTCAGTGGTATGTTTAAATCAGGAACTGGCAAGCCACTCCAGTATTCCTGCCAAGAAAACTCCATGGACGTGGAGTCACGAAGAGTCAGTCACGACTGTAACGACACAACACACACACACACACTGTAGATTGAGGTCTCAATTGTTACATGAGGCAATGATTGAAGGTGGCCTATCGATAGTTCTAAATTTATTTAAGATACATGGGTAACTTTTTGCCCGTCCTATCTCATAGTTCAGTGAGATTGTTGGTGGATGGGTGTGCATTTTGCCTTAGGACAGATTAAAATTTTGAACCAGTCAGTAGGACATGTTGAAGGATAAATATACAGTATATGTAAAGTGAAATCTCAAGTAGTTCGTGTATGATCCGATTATACTGTTATACATAATATATGTTATTACCTAGTACCAACCATTATTAACTCCAACTAATAGCAACAACAGTACCTGTAGTTGTTTTCATCTTGACTCACCACCCACTTTATCATCTCTGCAGTGTTGACATTGTGAGCACTTCTATGAACATATAACATCTTGTAAAATAGAAAGTATTTCCTCCCATGGGAAAGGATTTGTACTACTGAGTCATTTCACAGTTAGCCTTCTTGTGAATATCAGGCTGGGTCCGCAGGGTTGATCATTGAATTGGATCTGAGGTTCCATTTCTCACACTGTGTGTGGCTTTGGCAAGTTTCCATCTCTCTGTTTCATTTCTCAGTCAATAGATATAGAAATAACCATGGCTTACTTCCTAAAATGATGTAAGTGTACACTAAAAATATACCATCTTAAGTGTGAAAATGGGTATACACTTATGCAGGCCCACTCACTGGGGAACTGTGATTCACTATAGCCTCCTATATATACAGAGGCAAAAAGCAGTGCTGGGAAGTAATTATGGTAGTTATAAAGAAGGAATATAACTAACTAAAGGGTTGTAAGTGAATAAATGATAACATCACTCTGGTTGCTTTTAAACTTGCAGGGGCATCTCCATGAAGTGGCAGAGAAGTAATACCTGACTTATGGTCAGGCTCTCATTTTGCAGTCTGGTGTCTTACTGGGATAGATGTGACAATGACACAGTGGACGGGATAGGGTTCTGTTGTCTCCTGTATGCCACTGCCTTGTGAGTGAGCTTTTGAGAAGCTGCTCTCAGTTGTCTTTAAGAAGTATGAAAGGAAAGAGCTGTTTTAGAATTGCAAACACAATGGTAACTAGCTACTCTTGGAGGCCTTACAACGATAACTGTAACTAGCTGCTTGTTTTAAAATGCTAAGCTCTCAGTGAGAATAAATGTGCTTATATTTTTAGATTGCATCTCAGTTGACAAAGAAATGTAACATGTGAACGTGACAACCAGGCAAATAATGTACACAAAGAAAGCTCACCCACTAAATTCTTCCTTCTTGACGGTTACTTCACGTCCTTCCTCGAGCCGAGGTGAACTTGCCTCCGTGTTGAAATTGGTTTTAGTCATGTGACCTAATGCCAGTTCTGCCCCTGTTTCTCTGTACTCACGGGATTGCTGATTGAAACTGGCAGTACTTTAACCACACGTCCTCAATCCTTACCTGGCGGTAAGGAACAAACACAAACCAGGGTGAACTGTTCGAGGAAGAATCTTGGCTGATAAGCGGGGGAAATGGATTCATAAGAAGGAGTTATAATTCCTGTTGTTTGATACATCGAAATACCGATGTTCCTCCCCCCTTCTCAACCAAAAAAACCAGTAATTGTACTAAGTATTTTCTCGATGCGGGTTAAGAGGAACCGCACGTCCCCTGGGGGGGGGGGATCGAGAAGCGGATTGAAAAGATTCCCGAGTTCCAGGACGGGAATCTCTCACCCTGCTTGGAGCGCAGTTCAGGGGGCGTGGTCGTGGTGAACTTGGATTGACCCCACAAGGGCGTGAGGTTCCGTTCCTTTGAACCGGTCTCCACCGGGGCTGCAAACTGCAGCGAGAGGAACGTGAAGTATCAGCGATTGTTGATGTAGAATCTTGATTCAACTAGAGAACTTCTTGGGGAACTCCCATGTCTTGCTAGATTGCTCTCCTCCTGTTGACAGGAAGAGAAGGTGTGCTATTTTTTCTCATCCTGGTCTCCTGAATTTTCTGCACACTTTTCCAATGCAAAGGCCAGTGCGATTCTCTTTGGAGAAGCAAAATACACACCTTCACAGCAGAACTTTTTATTGTGTGTAGGGTTGCATTGTGTACATATTTGTGCTGATTTGTACCAAAAAAATCTGTTTCATTATTTTCCCTTGTCACTAACCGTACAAAATGCCTCATCCTCTCACATGGCAGAAAGAATAATTTTGCACTTCTTGTTCTCATTAGCAAGGATGAGTGAAAACAAAGAATTACTTCTCTACCTACCCTTGGTACTCTACTCTGATAGCTAGGCAGGGCTGCTACACCCTGTTCATTCAGTGAGAGACTTAGGTTTGCTTCAGCATAAAGCAAGAGCACCTGTGAAATGGCATTTGGGTTAAAAACAAGCTAGGGAAAGATCACTTGGGAACAAGCAGAAGAGGAACTTGTGTGAGGACCCACCTGTCTGTTGTAAAGAACGTGGTTTTCAAGGTGAACATCTGAAATGCAGGACCCGGCATCTTCAAAGGATCATGGAAAAGACCTCTGCTTTAGACCATGGAGGGATGCTGCTAAGAACTAGACTACTGAAATGCATAGTATTTATATTAGCAGAGTAGAGTGGATTTGTGCTAGCCTGGTGCTCAGTGAAAGGAGTAAATACTCGGAATGGGTAACTAGGGGGCAAATCTTTATGGTTTATCGTAAGCCTCACATATCCTGGGATGGTACAAACTCTCTGGTTGCCTAGGAAAGGGGGAAAGGTGCAGCTTCCGACCCACATAGCACTTTACTTAAGGGCTGCCACTCACTAACACACGGGCATGTCCAAACAGCCAGAAAGCCAACCCAAGGACCAAGCCAGAGAGGTGCGAGTGGTAGCTCTGGCAGAAGCCACAGCTGCGTTTGCTGTCTGAGGAAGACAAAAAAACTGAAAGCCTCACAAACTATTTTCATGTGCAGGTGGTACATAATTTGCACAATCCTGAGTGGTTACAAAGCCAGCATTTAGATGTATCTGCGTAGTGTCTGGTCTTCTCCAGCCTCCTTTTTCTCTCCTACCTTCAGCTTCTCCTCCTCTTTGAGCATTGCTGAGACCCTCTTTTCATCATCAGCTGGCAAATCAATGCTGACTCGCCCTTTTCAGGGCTTCCCAGGTGGGAATTTACTCAGAAGTGGTTTCCCATTCCCTTGTTCTGGAGGTGCCCTACGACACTGCAGCTTGCCCAGGCTGACCTTCTCCCAGGAGGCAGAGTGGGGATTTGAACTCTCTACCTCTGGCTTTACAGCCAGATATCTAAAGCACCTTCTGCTACATAATGCCAAGTGATTTCATGCCTCCCAGCCCCTCCCCCCTCCCCCCTCCTCCTCCTCCTCCACCACCACCACTCTGGCCTCTTGCTCAGGCTTTCCTTTAGGTGACTGCACTGTAGATACATGACTCCTTTCCCCATCCCTGGGTGATAAAACCTATTGTCCTCTAAAGCAGGAACCAGCAACCTATTTCCTAAGATAAGCTGGACAATAGAATAGGGCAGCCATGGCAGCCATGAACACGGGTGGAGCTGGCCATAGAGGAAGACTGGTTTCCCTCATCTTCTCTTTGATGCATGCAGAGAGGTGTGCCAAGGGCAGACACGGGCATGATAAATAGCCTATGAATAGAAGGAGCTTCTTGAAGAATCTGAGCCCATCAGAGACTTTTTCTCACCTTGCAAACTAACTTGCTTTGTTTTGTGGCTGGATTCTTTTGAAGGTCCGATTCCTTAAATGCAAATTCTGCCTGAATCACATCTCCCCAATACTAGTACTAACATGCTGTTCAGCTCTGAACACAGGCTCTCTGTAAGATCCTTTTCATCCCTGGAAAAAGAAGATTATCTCTTATTCTCTCTTGCACTCATGGATGAACAGACCTAGGGCCTTGGCCTTATTTGCTGTCCCTCCCTGACATGATGTCCCCAACATCTCAGCATGCAGGAATGGGAGAGTAAAACCTTGTCTCCTGGCACACGGAGCTCCCATCTTGTGCTGCCTGCTCCCTGATGCACAGATGAGTGGGCACAGGGAATAGCTGTGGAGCCTGACAGTTGGACAGCAGACAAAAGCAAATAGAAAACACAAATTAATGCTAGAACCTTAACCTGGGCCATAACTATCTTCTTGATCTCCGTGGCTTTGAGAATAGGCTTTCACAGGCTGCCTCTCCATGCTTTCCTCTCTATGCAGATGTTACCTCAGCAATTTCCCTGATAAACAGTTGGACATTAAAGTGATCTGACAAATTTCCATGACTAATGAACCATTTCCTCATTTTGTTACTTGACCATTGTCTAATTTTGACGAGGAAGAAACATCCATCTTGCCCTGAGGCTAAAAATGACAATTAATTGTTCAGCTGCTTTTCTTTCCAACTGCAGGCAATCATAAATACACACAACCAGAATATGTCTTATATTTACTGCAAGTAATGGATCCAGTTCTGTTATGTCTTGAAGTTTGCTGCCAATATTCCCAATTATGCCTAGGAGAGAAAAGATAGAACATGCCTGCTGGGTGTGAAGAAGAAGCACAACCGGTGTGAAAAGTTTGTGTAGTTTCTGACAGGTCATGGTAAAAGAAGAAATGGCTACATTTTCAGGGGTTAAATAGACGTTTTAAAATGTTTTATCTATACTTAATGAATGTTAAGATATGACAATAGTTCTTAATGTCCTAGGTGGCAAATAAGAAAATTTATAAACAGATAACTATTGTAAGGAGATCTGTTGTTGAGAGCAGTATGGAACAAAGGAGTTTTCAGAAAGAACATTTTCATAATATCCTCTGACAACCACAACATTTTCAAAGATGATAAACCTCATTCCTATAGGGCACCAGTAAGTGTTTTTATTTGTGTATTGATTTTGTTGTACAAATATCCTGCCTTTCCAGTGTTTATATACAGTACCTTTCAGGACAGCTAAGAGAACTAATAATAAACAGTAAAATTACAGAACAGTGTAATAAAAGGGAAGATGCCAGCCTGTCCTCTTGGGGCAAGAAGCTACAGAGTTTAGTTGTGAACACCAAAAAGGTGTTTCGCTTTGTCTTGTGCCCATCAGCTATGCTTCCACCATAGTCTGAACACAGCATAGGATGCCTCCATAGGATCTTGGCCCATGGACAAGGATGGGAACAGCTGATGCTTAAGATATTCTGGACCTAGGGCATTGGGGTCTTTAAAGATATTAGTGTCTCTTTGAACTGTGTCCAGAAACTCCATTCAAACTGGCAGCCAAAGCAGCCAGGATAGGTGTTTTATAAATTGTCCAACAGAATTCTTCCAGAGGGATTTTGAGCCAGCTGCAATCTATGGAGGCCCTTTAAAACTACATGTATGCAGAGTTCATTTTGGTGTTGCAGTAATCAAGTCTAGCATTGCCATCCTGACCAGGTCTGAGCTCATTAGGAATAGCAGCAACTGGCACACCCACCCAAGCTAGTCAAAATCTTGTAGGTAAAATGATCAAAATCCATAACACATCTGATATCTTTTAACAATACCCACCAATCTTCTAAAATGTAATAAGTGACAAATAAATGTAGCAATTTACCAACATGCTCGGTTGAGCATTTACAAAATAGCATGAACCACTCCAGTATTCCTGCCAAGAAAACTCCATGGACATGGGGTCACGAAGAGTTAATCATGACTGTAATGACGCAACACACACACACCTCAACTTAAAAACAGGCATCCAGTTTTTCAGCTGTTCTCAAAAATAGTCCCCATATAAAGTGATTTATGTACTTCATTTCAGTGTTCAAGAGATTTCTGACTCTATTTGAGTGCTGCATTTGATACAGAATTGAAGACTGTTTTTAGAAAATTAAATATATAAGATTCAAACCTGCGAAATTGTACTTAATGTACATAATAATTTCCTAAAGAAATATTTCATTTAGTTTAAGAAGAATTGCTCACAAATAAAGCCTATATTAGATTTGCCTTTATTTTACAAGAGTTTATTTGACATCTTGTTTTTAAAAACCAGATGAAAACAGCTTGTCAGTAATATAGCAGCCATTATGAGTACTTTCCAATTAGTTTCTCATTTTCTACATACTGAAAATAAACGGGATATATTACTGCAAATTTCAGTTATTCTTCTCTGCTGAATATTATATTATGTAAGTAGGTGATTCAATCAGACACAGGGAATGTGTATATTAGAATGATGCAATGGCCCAAATCCAGTCAGGTAAATCTGGCAAGTTTATTTTATTCCACAGTGGTCTCAATTATTTCACCAGTGCTAACAGGAAAAGAAAGGAAAGGGCAACATAATCTCTTTTTCTTCAGATATAATTTATATGTGGCAGAAGAGCTCAAATTCATCATACTATAAAATTATGGATAAATCTCCGCCCCAAGCTTTTCTATAGCTTATGATGAAAGCTGATTAATGACAATGAGTTAACATTATACAGCAATGGCCCTTTGCATGGATTGAATCTCCGATTTCAATGACCTTCATAAAAGGTAGTGATGTAATTGCGACAGATACTCCTAGAACACTGCTAGTCTGTGGTATAATTGCTTTACTTAGTCAAGCACAGAAACTTATTAATGTGAGCTGTAGATTTGCAAGACAAATGGCAAGTCAACATTGTTAGGCCTTGAGTCTGGAATGGGCCATTTTTTACAGTGTGAGGCAAGTCCTCACTTACTGTGAATAAACCAATGCTTAACTTGTTACATACCCTTTTAAAGTAGCAAAGGAATCTATTTCAACCAGGTTTAGCTGTGTGGTATCCCAAAGACACCTGCGTTATTTGAATAGATAGTCTATTTGCCTACAATGTGGACACGACTGGACAATTGCAATTATATGACGTGAATCTTCTGCTCAACTCATTCAAGAATGGGAACTATGGCCTCCTTTCTGGGATCACATAGTCAGGTTCTGGATTCATTACTGGCAGCAGAGAAAGCAAGAAAACTCCCTCCACATGAATGAGACTGTCTTCTGGAGAACTTAAGAGCAGTCCGCCTGGATCCAATCAAAGGTCTACTAGGTCCAGTATTCTATTCCAACAGTAGAACCCAAAAGTCAGACAATAATGCAATGGTACCACCCCATTCATGTTTCCCAGATAATCATAATGCACAAGGGAGATTCTGCTTTAGAGGCATTCAATCATCTTCCTATAGATAACATTGTACTTGTGTGGCTAACATAGCCCTTGTAAGCCGCTTAGAGTTCATTTGAAGATAAGCGGGGTATAAATGCAAAAATAAATAAATAAATAAATAAATAAACAGCTTCTTCCCAATGGCTCCTCAACAGGTGCATACACAAAACTGCTAAAGCTGTGATTCCTCCTCTATTGAATAAAAGGAACTACAGGATGAGGCCTTTCCTGGATGTACTTGGCTGAGGAGCCAATAGGGTGAAGTCACCATCTGTGAGATGGTATAGACTGAACACCTCTACGCCAAAGTCCCCAACACCACCACCATGTTATATTATAGCAATAGTAATCCAGTTGAGTATGAAAGGACTAATCCACTTTGCATGCTCACCTTAACATAGTGGATGAGTTTAATAATTAGCAGTTCTGAAGCAGCAGAGTAGCTCTAGTTGCGAGACATGACATAGCACAAACAGATATGGAATTTAATGCATTGTCTGACTAATTAATATGAAACAGGCTTCACAAAAAGACCATCAAAATCACCACCACCATTCAAGTCTATGGTCCAATTCTAAATGCTAAAGAAAAAGAAAACAAATGCGGGGGGGAGACTACATGCTAAACCTTTGGGTAGTGGGCGGCATATAAGTTGTAAAAATAAATAAAATAAAATAAATAAACAAGGATGTGCAGATCATCTTAAGTGACTGGAATGCATGAATACAAGAAAACCTGAGTAAAGCATTTTTGAAGAATTTGGTCTAGCAGTTAGAAATGAAATAGGAAAACAACTTGTTGAATAATCAAAGCACATGATTCAGGCATCTGAACGTATGATTGTGCACATGAATACAAGAAGATGATTAATATACACACCAAATACACTATATGCTTAGAAACAAAACATGGAGAAGCTTCATTTTTTTCTGCAGTAAGAAAACCAGGAGTGTACTACAGTACAGACCATGAACCGTTATTACCAAAAAATCAGAGCAAAACAGAAGAAAACCTCTAAACAGTAATGGTGCCAAAAATAGGTTTTTAATGAGAGTCCTCAAGAATTTAAAGGATTAAAAGTCCACATAAAGAACACATTGCATTCTAAGATCAGTTGTCTGTGAACCGAAAGAATTATGGGATAAAATCAGAAAAACGCCTACTCCTTTAGCCCAAAGAAAAGACAGGACATGAAGGATGGCTGGTGATACTCATAAAATCATTAATGACAGATGAGATACAAAAACAAAAGTTGACAGTAATAAGGCAGGAATTTTAAATGCAGCTTTGCAGCAACATGCAAGTAATGACAACAAGAACTATCTTAATAATCACTGCATGCCCCATGCCCCATCCATATAATTCATGTTGGCCTGAAAACACCTGCTCAGAGGTACCATATTTCTAAATACTGGCTGTTGGAGAAAAACAAAGGAAACACTTCAAGTTCTGCTTGTAAGCTTCCCAGAGGCATCTGACTAGCCAGTGATGGGAAACGGCCTCAGTGCCACCACTCATCAAACAGGTCAGGAGTTTAGGGCAGGGCTTACATTCATCCATAATGCCCAAGGCATCTCCCAAACATAGCATGGCCAGTGCACCACTTTGCAAAATAAAAGAGCAATATGGCAGAGCATTAATAGCAAGGAAGGCAAAAGTCCAGAGCTATTGTCCAGAGTTGGCCACTACTTAACAGCACTTCTTGCGTCTTGGAGTAAACTAACCGGTGTCTTCCTAAGTCCTTTTATTGAGGCTATACAATAACAAGAGACCAATGAGAAAAAAGGTATATCATAATTCAAGGCAATGGTTCATCTCCCCTCGCCACTGATGAACTAAGTGAACCACCCATTCCATTGGGGTTCAGGCAATGATCATTAGAGCTGCCTACCCACTGAGCTCAACAGGACTTCTTTCTGAGCATACACAAATAGGATTGTCCAGCATTGAATGGGAACTTAAACAGAGAAACAGAAGCATTTATAGAAAAGAAATAAACACAGGTGTGGACTGAGCTGTGTTTCAGGGGTAAAAATGTGATGTGGGTGACTGATGAGTTTGGGGTGTTTATCTCTTTGTAAAATCCCCAGGGTTCAGGTGGTTTTATTAAAAGACCTGATGCAAATTTAAACTAATATGGATTACTTGACACATCAGCTCTATCTTAGGAGCTGTGAATCAATAGCCTAAAGTGCACAGAAACTTCTCGAGAAAAGGTCATTTGGAAAAATCACTCAATTTTATTTTGCTCACAAGTTTCACATAACAACAAAATTTAAAATGACTGGTTAAAATAAATGTTCAAAGTATTTGTTCAAAAAACAATCAATCAAAATAATTGTTCAAAAACTATGCTGCTTTGATTGTTATGCTGGGTGTTAAACCTTATCCGGGACTTTGAAGCAGTCTTAACATAAGCCCTGCCTCCTGATACCATCATCTGGTGTATTCCATTTCACCAAAAAGATTGTTAGTGCCTGATATACTGCATCCTCTGTCAAGATTGCTTTTTCGATACAATGCTTTGATAAAAATGGCTTGCTATCAAAAGCTCAGCTTGCTTTTTTGTTTTGTTTTTGTTTTAGTAGTGAATAAAGGTATCACCTAACCTACTTTTACATTTGTTTTTCTGGTCACATGGCTCAACCCACTTTTTTTTATTAATAGTGATGCAATTCTGGTTGAATCTTTGCCATATGGAATCTCCTTTTGAGACACAAGAAGATAGAAAACTTGTGAGGAGATTCCTTGCTGTTTTAAGAAATCTTTGGATGGGGGCCATCTGGGATCGGAGAAGTATGAGCAATACGTGGCTTTCCATCTAGGGGTGTGCCAACTTGAATTTTTCCTGAAAACAGTATAGTATCTCATATGTTCCCATTTCAAAGTGGCAAAAATGAAATTCAGAAAGACACTTATTTTATATCAGGAGTGGGTAACTTTTTTCCCCTTTCAGGAGCCATATGTGCTTAGGGATAACCTACCAGCCTCCTGCTGGCAGTGCAAAGCAGGGAAATCTCCCCCCCTCTCTGTGTGTGTGTGTGTGTGTGTGTGTGTGTGTGAGAGAGAGAGAGAGAGAGAGAATGACTTTAATTGTTGGACATCCTCTCCTTTTTCATCCCTTCTCTCCCCCCCCCACATCTCTGGATAGGTCCAGAGCAAAACTTTTCATCTCCCTCTTTTTGCAACCTTCTCTTTCTTCCGGACATCTCTGTATCTTACCTCTCTCTCTCATCCCCTCCTGTGGATAGGACCACAACTAGAGATGTAATATTTCCAGAATTACTTTTTTTTTTGAGGGGGGATGGAGACTCCCACTTTTCTTCCATGTAGACTCAATGAATAGTGAAAATATAGATCCTTGTATAATGTTGTTTTATTTGCCATGTTTTCTTGTGCAGTCCTCCACAGTGAGAGAAAGTACCCAATGGCTGCAGATTATTATAGAAGGCAGGTGTAGTAATGATTACATATAGTCACATTATTGGGTTCAGCAGGCCAGGCCTGTGCAGCAGATTTTTCCTCTGCAAGCCTGAACGCAAGGCTTTGTTGGTTACAAAGACAGAGCATCATGAGGGGTAGAGACAGGGCTTACGTGTCAGGATGGTCAAGTAGACTGGTGAATTCCTGGGAAGGCTTATCTATAATAGCAGGGTCTTGCTGAATGACCGCAGCCAGCTTGTTTTTTTCCAGCATACCCTCTCATGGGCTTCCTGGATGGTCTGGGGGAAGAGATAAGACCAAGCTGGCTTTTCCTGAGCATATGTGGGCTTTGGAATTCATTTCCTTCCATCCGGGGCCTCCCCGCTCAGATGGAGAGGTGTAATGATTCCCAAAGGCCTTTACCTATGCTGCCAGCTAGGGTACTGTCCTCTGCTCCAAGAGGAGACATCTCAATAGACAGGATCCCTGAATTTATGTGAGGGTACATGGGATTCCGCCTGTTTCTCAAAGGTAGAACTTATTTATAGTGGCATCCTCATTCTTGGGATTGTAGGAGTGAAGGCCAACTTCTCTTTTGCTGAAGCTGTTTGATCAGCCACGGGACATTCTGTGGTTTCTGAAGTTCTAAAATGTGTGCTACAAATCAAGAACATTGTAAACTCTGAGGTGTGGAGATCCCTGTTTCTGTTGCACTCTTTATGCAAAATCCCTGTCTTAATCATGCAAAGGCTTGCCAAAATGTGAGCCGTGTCCGAGACCTCCAAATTTCTTCATCATCGGGCGGGATGCTGCAAAAAAAGCAGATGCTAGATGGTGGGGATAGTAAAAGGGAAAAGGCTGACTTATTGCTGAAACCAAGAGGTTAGCATAGTAGGAGTCTTCAGATGAAATGTGGGAAGAGGTGGCAGGCATTCAGGCTTGGCCTTGTGAAATGTGGTGGTATTCACATCTTGGACATCTCACATGCTGAATGGAGAAACAAGCAAGCAGAAATTGACTTCCCCATTCTGGAAAATAAGAAAACAGGTTATTTCTATCTGTCTCCATATTTAGACAAAGCAAAGAAATCCCCTAATAGTTGCAAGAAACTAATAACATCCTAGGTTCAGGTCCTCTGAAATCCTTATCTTCCATTAAACTGGTTTAGTGTATTCTTCAAGAAAGCATTCAAAATGTCCAAGTGTTAGGATCCCAAATGGGGATGGAATCTCCAGCCCTTTAATAGGCTGATGTGCATACAAGTTTAGAGCAACACAAAATCTTGCAATGCATAGTCCTCCCTCTCTGCCTTAAAGATGGGCTTGTTAGTAAACCTGAAACCGAATGTGAACTTTCTATGAGGACACCATCTTTCTCCTGGCGCAATCGATTTGGCAGCTGCCACAGATGCTGCACATAAATGAAAGTTTATTTAAAACATTCATTCCTTTTTTTAAAAAATTAAAGCAAGTGGTTTGGAAGGTAATGCTGTATCTCTGCAAGGATCCTCAACAACTGCTACCAATTGCATCATCTAGCTTTAAAAATAAAACATCACAAGTTGTTACAGTTTTCAGTGCTGCACCTGAAGAACAGTAAATGCTTGTCTGGAGTGGGGGGGGGGCTGCTTAGGACTTGCAGAGAAGAAGACTGCAAAAATTTAGCATTCTACTGCATCCAGTTGGGATGGCTCTAAAAGTGCACTGCTGCTGCAATTTAAAACTGCATCCGTTTCTATCTCTCTAGGGTTTTGCTTACTTGTTTAAGTAATCTCTTCTGCAAAGTACTTGGTGCAATCAAATTAGATCATGGTGTCTGCTTATACCCTTCATTTACAGATAAGATATGGCCATAGCTACATGTGTATAATGTTTGGCATCAACCCCGCCTTAAGATTTCATGACCTTGTGATGATTTCTAAAGGCAACAGCTCTAGCTGTCACTACAGAAGGCCATTGGTACCATGAATAAAAGTGAGCTGAAGTTATATCTGAAGGAAGCATAAGGGGAGAAGTTGGCTGGGCTAAACCTTGGCACTTCACCCTCATATATTTAGATCACTGCATATTACTTAGTTGGTTTCAGGAGGCTAGTGTCTCAAGAGGGTTAGGGGAATGCAGCTCACCCAGATCCACAGAAGAGCAACAATGATTTGGGGGTACACGAGTTGCTCACCTGTACTTGATGCTATCCATTCTGATCCCACCCTCTGTCCTTTATCAAAGCATCTAAGCTAATGAGCATCGGTTCTGATGACTTTCCTCCCAAGTGCCAGATCCCTGTTACTACCTCTCCCTTAAATCTTCCCAGTTTGCTAATGTCGGTTCTGGAGAATGGTGCCCCTCAAATGAAAAAAGCACCCTAAATGCATCCTGACCATGAATTAGACACTGTCTGCCATCTCAAAAAAGAAAGCCTGAATATGAATCTAACTTAGCTCGGTGAACTGGGTCTTTATTCAACTTAGGCAGAATAATTTTGTACTGAATGATGCATTTGATGAATTATTCAGTGTTACTCTTTCCCAGGCAGGATTTTCAGAGAATCTGTCTTCAGTTATTGCTTTAATCTTAATGAAGTGATCCATTATCATCCCTCTCCTTAGAAAGCTCTGCTTCCCTAGAGATTTAATGCTGGTGGAGAACTTTGAGGGCTCACCAGCAAACTTGACAGGAAGTACCAGAGGACAGTAGCTCTAATGTCATAGGGGTGGGATGGGGGCGTGGAGTGGCTAATCCACTCTGGGTTTTATTCCGAACTTGAAAGTGCTCCAATGTGCTAAACCTACTTTGGTGATAAGGTTCAGAACCCCAAATAGCTCCTGTGAAGTCTGGAGTAAAATTTGGAGTTGATTTACCACCACCCTGCGACACTGGAGACACCACCTTCTTCTGACAGGAAGAATTGATTTAAACTGGGGAGCGGGAGGGAAATCTGGTCTGATAATCAGCTCACTGAGTAACTGGTTGATTCATCAGTACATCTATCCCACATTCTGACTATGCTATGAACACAGAGTCCGAAACAAAAGAAATGATGCTATAAAGCAAACTACTGTGAGTCTGGCTACACAATTAAAGATTATGTTGAATGAGCCTATCACTATGTTTTTTGTCGGAATAATCAGATGCTGGATCAGACAACTACCAAGCAGATGTTTTAACAAAAGGAGTGCAGCAGTCTTTTCATGCCCTGAAATATCTCTCCACATAGTAGAATACAACACTCCCCAGAGTTTGGGGAAATAAAAATGGAACCAGCTGGAAGGACTCTGCTCTATAGCTGAATATTTTCTGTGCTAAAACTCAAGCATAAGATCCTCTAACAGGCTTGGCATTAACATGCTGAATTTCTGGACAGCAGCTAGGGCTTATGGTCTTGCCCTGAGTGGGGGGTGGGTGGCCCACAAGGGCTGGTGTCAGTGCTGCGAATCCAGATGTATACATTGGGGTCCAGGGTACTGAAAAGAAGAAATATGGTGGCAACATGGCACCTGGGGAGGAACAGAGAGGAGATGCTTCTCCCTGGCCTACCCTGTGGCATGGGCATGGGGGCTAAAGGCAGCTGGAGTGACCCCAAATGTCAAGAGGTCCTCTTCAGCTTCCAGTCTTTGCAAGAGCTATCCAAGGTACTGAATCTATTTCTCACCAGGCTGAACTGTATGACCCAAATAGGTCCTGGACCTCACATAATTCCTGTAAAGTAGAGACTAAAATCTAGAATAGATTCATAATACTCCTCCTAAGCATGAACTCGCGCTGAACAGAAGCCAAGAAGGTCCACGCTGCCTGGAGGTCCTGGAAATTGGAATCCAAAAAGGCAACTTGTAGGAAGCTCTTGGCAGAACCACTGTTGCTGCTGTGGCTGATTTCCCCAAACCCTTAAATTGTATGACTTGATGTTTGATAGAAGAGTTGGAAAGGGGGGGGGAGGAACCATTTTTGTGTAGCCCATAGCAGCATTGGTAAGGACCCTAATCCTTTCAGTCATAGGGTCTCTTTAAGATCTGCAGTTCTAAGATGATGATCATCATCATCATCGTGATTACTTCCACTCACCACTACCTGATAAGCCTATAACATGAGCCCATGGAAGGCAACTTACCATAGCATTTCCCTACCCCTGCCCTGTAGCCAGTTCCGTACCTCTATCTACCAAAGGCCTATTGAAAACACTCAAGGCCCATTAGAAAAAAAGATGAAATACTCATTGGTTTAGATGATTATATTTACTGTTAGCAAGAGGTTCTGGCCTCCATCCAAAATGCCACAAATAAAGTGAACATTCCTATTAGCCAACTTGCAAAATTCCTATTAGCCCAGTTGCAATCTATTACACTGTTGCACAAATTGGCATGCAAATAATTCTGTAAAAGTCATGCAGTGTGCACTACAGCTCCTTGCACAATACTGTACTATACATTGTATGTCCAGGAATGTATTGGCTGCCACCTTTGTTCTGACTGAAAAATGCAAAACCACTGACATAATGGAGATGGTGCAAGAACAGTGACATTACCATAGACAGGACTATGATTGCATCAAGATTGGTGCTCAATCATCTTCTTTAGCTGCTATGAGAACTGCCAAGCACAAACTTTTAAAGGGGATTGACAAAGGCATGATGGAGAAGTTCTTAAGTGGTTTCAATCATAGTCAGAGTTAGGTGTTTTTAAGCCTATTGATTCTAGCAGACTTAGATTCTATTGGATCAAAAGCTGTTCTGTTTCTCTGAGAGCAGTCTGATCCAGACCTTCATCTATGAACACACAAAGCTGAAATGTGGTGTGTGTGTCTTGGGGGGGGGGTCTCTCTCACTAATAAAAAGCAGAGTAAATTTTGAAAATTCTGCTCTTTTCAGAGGAGTGGGGGGTGAAGAACCTTCCCTGGTCTGTATAAAGTGACAGGGCTGTGGGTGAGCTGGTAGCTTTAGCTTGTTAGTTTTCCCCACCTACACCCACTTCACTTAGGATTGTTCTGTCCATCAATGTTGTATTGATTTATCCACCAGTTCCCTAGCAAGGAGCACTTGTCTCATTCACCCCCTTTATAATGCAGCTATGCAAAGCTACTCCAGAGGCTGATTGCAAATTAGAAAGTATACTTGAAAAGGGAAGATAAGTTGTATGGCCCATGAGGTTTCACAGGCAACAGTTCAAATGTTCTGGCATCTAGGCTTCCGGCTTGCAAAAGAACTTGCCTCCAAATCTCATCCAAAAGCAACAGAAAAGTAGATAGTAATATCCAGAATGAGTTGAATAACATTTGACGGAGAAGAAAAGGTGGGATACTAGAGTGGGAAGGAGAGTAAAGAATGATGGGGTTGCAGAGGGAGAGCCACTTATCATAACAAAATGAAAAAAGATATTTACTGCTGCTATTGCTGGATAGTTTAATAAAGATCAGCCACAAGGCTTTGATCTTAAGGTCTTTCATCCATTGCCATAGCTGTGGCTTAGCTAGAAATCATGTAAGACTTGCTGACAAGTTGATTGTTACCAACCAGCTCCAATTCCATTTTATTGACAAAGTGATTCGGTCCTCAAGGGTCACAGAGATGATTCTACCTAGCAGTTGATGCTATGCATGGCCAAAAACAGTATTAAGGTTCTTGTGCATCTCAGTCTTGAGGGCAGGGACATAAGAAGTTAACTAGAGATGGGCACAAAACGAACAATTTTTCGTTTTTGTTTTTGTTTTTTCATTTTGTTCCGTAATGAAACGACAAACGAATTTTGCCTCCAAAATGAAACGAAACGAACAGAAACACCAGAAATTTTGTTGTCTGTTTCGTTTTCGTTACGGCAATACATTGAATTGCTTTAAATGCTAAAAAAAATCACAAAAATTGAAAAAAATGGTAACTAAACGGTAACGAAACAAACGAAAACAAAAATGAATTTTTTGCAAAAAATTGCGAAAAACAAAAACGAACTGAAACAGACCCCCTAAACGACAAACAACAAATGAAACACCATTTTTTTTATTCGTGCCCATCTCTAAAGTTAACGTATATCATGGCTCAGTTTAATAGTATCCTGGTGACTAAACATTAACTTGCTATTGTGCCACCAGTAGTCATATTGACTAGTTGCTGTTTTCATATGACAACATTCAAAAGGGCCATCCTTGTGTTGTGTTAGGTCTTAGGAAGGGACCCTATCTTGACATATGAAAGTCTGTTTGGAGTTCATTACATTCAGTGAATAGCTTGTGTGTGTGTTGTGTCGTTACAGTCATGACCGACTCTTAGTGACCCCATGTCCATGGAGTTTTCTTGGCAGGAATACTGGAGTGGTTTGCCAGTTCCTACTCCAGGTGCCTACAGCACCTGGTATTCCCTGGAGATGTCCCATCCAAGTACTAAGGAGGGCCGACCCTGCTTAGCTTCCAAAATCAGGCGACACTGGATGTTGTTAGGACATGTTGGGTTCATTACATTCAGTGAATAGCTTATGAGGGTATAAATTTCTGCTTACTTTGTTGATAGTGAATTTTTTAAAAAAAGTTTTCTCTACTGGGCAAGATTATAAGAGGTTGGAGTAATTTTTGTCTTTTGGATTTCTTTTGTGCCAAATTGCAAAACTAGGGTTTTAAAAATTATCTGTCATCCTTTCATATATATTAGGTGAAAAATGCATTTTTGTGACAATTACAAGGGCCAGGATCCTGCTAAACATTTGTGCACATAGAACTTCAGCTGTGGAGGCTGCCACAGTGATCTGTGCACTTGATTACATATGGCCAGCAGCTCTTCAAAGTACTTCCATAGCTATTGAAGGTGGAGTTGAACACACACACATGTAAAATATTGAACAGGATACTCTGTGCCTGTTAGTCATGCAAACTCAGTGAAAAGCATGACTCCCCCCACAGATCTCCATTAAGAGATCTGCAAATGAAATTGCAGATCTCTTAACGGTAATATGCAACTTGTCTTTTAAAACAGCCACAGTGCCAGAGGACTGGAGGATAGCAGATGTCACGCCAACTTTTAAAAAAGGAAGGAGGGGGGACCCTGGGAAACTACAGGCTGGTTAGCCTTATGTCTGTCCCAGGGAAGATGGTGGAAAGCCTCATCCAAGAGAAAATCTTAAAACACGTAGAAGAACAAACCTTGCTGAGGGAAAATCACCATGGCTTCTGTAAAGGTAAGTCTTGCCTGACAAACCTTTTAGAATTCTTTGAAAAGGTCAACAGGCATGTGGATTTGGGTGAACCAGTGGATATTGTCTATCTTGGTTTTCAGAAGGGTTTTGATGCAGTCCCTCACCAAAGGCTGCTGAGAAAATTGCATAGTCAGGGGATAAGAGGGCAGGTTGTCTTATGGATTAAGAACTGGTTGAGATCCAGGAAGCACAAGATGTGTTGATGGCATCTAGCCTGGATGCCTTCAAAAGGTTATTGGACAGATTCCTGGAAGAGAAGTCCATCACAGGTTACAATCCATGGTGGAGATGTGTAATCTCCAGGCTTAAAACCAGGGTACTTCAATGACCAGATGCAAGGGAGTGGAATGAAGAGACATATATCTAGTCTCGTGCACTCCGGACACATTTAGTGGGGCCACTGTGAGATACAGGAAGCTGGACTAGATGGGCCTTTGGCCTGACCCAGCATGACTGTTCTTGTGTTCTTATATTCTTACTTTTCAACAGTAATGGTAAATGTAACAAAATTGATGTGTGGCTAGTGACTATCTATTTTCACAAAGAAGTCTTGCATTTATGAGTAGTAAGGGATGCCACCAACACAGGCTTTGTTTGAATTCATAATAACTGCACTCCTTTATAAAGGGAGGAAGTAGACAATTAAGTACAGCAATATTTTTTCCCAATAGTCTATTTCCAATAGTTGAGTTGCTGATACAGTATAATAAATATAAATATCACATAAATCATTTTAAAGTAAAAACTGAAGATGTTGAATAAAGCAATTTATAATGTATATTAGAGAATTAACCCCCCCCCCATTTCTTAATACAGGAGAAGATCAGTATTGGTAAAGATCGGCTGCACTGAAATTACTGAAAAGATTTTAGGAAGTAATGAGTTGGCTCGTTAGGCTTTAGCAGCGGTAGAGCTCTCACTCATTTCCTAGGCTTCTCAGCATGACAGAAAATTGCTGAGGAAACCACGTGCATTGTTCTAAAAATGTCTTAAAAGCTCATGTTAATTTTTGTTTGCTGCTTTGCTGCCTAGACTTAGTGAAATAGCCTCAGTGGGCAAGCCTTCGGTGCATAGCCAAGCCCACATTTCTTATTTTGAACAACTGAGACTGATAAATGACTCCTTTTTGTTGTGGACTTGACTAACAGGATATTTGGGGTGTGATAGTGCGATTAAATACCTGTTTCGCTTCAACAAATTGGAACAATTATTTGGCAGCAGGAAGTCAAGTAGGAAAGATACCGCAGAAGCAGCCTGCCTCTGTGAAAATGTTGTCACATCCTAGATGTATTATGTAATGAATATGAATGTACAGAGGATTCTGGTGCCGCCAGCGACAAAACCTTGATCTAGATCTTCCTTCAGCTCACTGAGAACCAGTCAGTCTGCATCAGTATATCGATTTTTTTCCAAATTCTCAGTATTTCGTAAGTTGTGATTCCAGAAAAGTCGCAAATAGGACAGATATCATTCCTTGAGATAACAGGGCCAACCCTTGAGATGGAGTGGCACTTCAGGCGTCAAAGCAGCAAACTGTGTAAAATTATGTCTTTGCACAAGCATGCACAGGTGCAGGGATGCAAAGCGGGGAGCACCAAAATGACAAAAACGTATTTGTACTTTGCGCACGTTGAATCCATGTTTGCCCCGGGGGAGACAGATTCTGCTTGTGGGCCTGCACATGTGTGTGCGATGCCCAAACATAGTGAAGATACAATGATACACTGATGAATCTGAATACAAATGAGGTAGAGCTTGGCTTCCATGGACTTTTGGGAATGATTTTCAGGCTGGTGACTGCAGTACATACTGGGAAGTGCAGGGCAAAAAAGGTAAAAAAAATGTTGTTTTTTGGCCTAAAGCTAAGGTGGAATATATGTAAATGTGCATCTAATGAAAGATTTTTGGGTGACCTCCAGCATTTCACACATTGGTGTACTGGAGTCTCAGCTCATCAAACCAAAAGACTAGGACTTCCCATGTAGCAGATATCATGATATCATCTGCCACTCTCTTATGTCCCTCTGATCCCTCTGAGCATAGCTGCAGTTCTCACAATAGCCAAGAGAGAAATGTAGTTTTCGTCTGTCTGTCTTGTAACTCTGCAAATTAATCTTGAATGGACAATTCAGTATCACTGACTTTACAAAATACTTGGTCTTCACTTGTTTATATGGACTGATCAGTCTGACTGCATTTTTAAACTCTCCTGATGAGGTAGCAATGAGAACTGTCACCAAGAGCACCTACACTCCCTAACTTACCACTTCACTAATAATACCATGATAAGACCTGAAATTGTATCAGAGTTGCCAGGTGAGCAACCTAATTTTCGATCAGTTAGCCTCCCTGAGAGACAATAGGAATGCTGTAGACATAGTTTATCTTGACTTCAGCATAGCTTATGACAATGTTGCATGGTATTCTAATTAGCAAGCTAACCAGGTATAGATTGGATAGAACAACTGTCAGGTGGACACATAATCGAAAACAGAATCATACTCAGAAGGTGATATTTAATGGCTCCTTCTCAAACTGGGGGGAGGTTACCAGTGGGCTCAGTCCTGGGCCCAGTTCTTTTCAACATTTTTATTAATGACCTGGATCAGAGGATGCAAGGAAAGCTAATCAAATTTGCAAATGATGCAAAATTGGGGGGGGGGGTAGCTAATACCCTGGAAGACAGAAACAAAATCCAAAAAGATCTAGAGAGGTTTGAGCATAGGCTTGATAATAATGGGATGAAATTCAAAAGGAGTATGTGTAAAGTATCGCACCCAGGAAAAAGAAACCAAACATACAGTTAAAAGATGGGGGAATGCCTGGCTCAGCAAGACTGAGAGTGAAAGGATCTTGGAATCTTCATAGATCACAAACTGATTATGAGCCAACAGTGTGATGTGACTGCAAAAAAGGCAAATGCTATTTTATGCTTCATTAACAGAAGTATAGCCTCCAAATCCCACGGGGCACTAGTTCCCATCTATTCGGCACTGGTTAGGCCTCATCCATTTCTGGACAGTACACTTCAAGAAGGATGACTGGAAAGTGGAACAAGTTCAGGGGAGGGCAACAAGGCTGATCAAGGAGCTGGAAACCAAGCCCCATGAGGAGAGTCTGAAAGTTCTGAGCATGCTTAGCCTTAAGAAAAGGAGACCGAGCACAGATAATGAAAGCCATTTTCAAATACTGGAAAGCCTATCATATAGAGAAGGGGTAGGAGCTGTTGTTGATCATCTCTTCAGAATGTGCTCAAGTTGCAGGAAACTAGGTTTTTGGTTGAGTATCTGGAAAAACATCCTGACTGTTAGAGTAGTACAGCAATGGAACCAATTACCTCAAGAGGTTGTGAATGTTCCAACGCTGGAGGCATTCTAGATAATTCAGACAACCTCCTGGCAGATATTCTTTGACTTGTATTCCTGCAGCAGATTGGACTCAATGGTCTTACGGGCCCTTTCCAGCTCAATTATTCTATGGTTCTATGATCCAATGATCCAAGACTTCAACAGCAAAGGTGAGACCTAGAAAATGCCCCCATATGTAGCGTTATGGACTACACAGGATTGGGATACAATCATCTCTTGGTCCCAGGCTTGCATCTCTCTGTGCGTGTATACCTCTGTGTGAGTGTGTGAATGAGTCTGTGTGTGGGTGTGGGTGAGTGTAAGACTCTTGCCTGGGACCCAAGGCCATTATTGGTTACAGTAAAAAAGTACACACATACATCACAATGGGGGGGGGATGAGGGTCCTGGACAGACCTGTGGCTCCTCACGTATGCAACCTTATCTAGGAGGAAATCCTTGCCACTGGGGAATCAGTGGGGGGAGGAAGGGGCTTTGGGCTGGCCACTTATGCCTCCAGCCCAGATGTCGCCTGATCAGCCTGATAAAGTATCTGGGTAGCCATCTGCTCCCCCACAACCCTCCAAGTCATGCCTGTTGGCCTTGGCTTGCTCTTGGGTCATCTGGAGGCCTAGCTTTCCACACCGTGGCCTGCCCTTATTGTGACTTCAGTCTCTGGGCTAGTTCGGCTTGCTCCAGTGCTTTGCCAGGGCCTAATGGGGTTCAGAGCCTCTATGTGGGCTCCCTACACCACCAGCCCCCAAAAAACTGAATCTTAGGGCCAATTCCTGTCCTAGGCTATTACCATTGTGAGGGACTTTTATCACTCTCTGTTTCTTGTTCTAATTCTTTTTCTTTCATGTTGTCTCCAGTTTTCTTCCAGCTTTCATCAAGTACAAGAGTAAGGCATAGTCTAGAAAGTGAATCTGGAATATAAAGGCCAGGGTTTACTGCAGATGTCCGGAAGTATCTTTCCATCTCAACCATCTCCTGTTATGAGAGTGGGGTCAGTGCTTAGGTTTTTGGGCTGTGTTCACCCATCATTATAGCAATGATCCAAGGGTGTGTTTTATGTTACACATTCAAGTGATGGCTAGGACTAGAACTCTGAATCTACCCTTGTTTGGGGAATTATCATACTCACCCTCTCTGTAAACCAACCAACCAACAGCTGTTTCTCTGAACTGATGACTGCCTCTAAAAGCTTGGCTTTCCAATATAGACAGAGGTTGGGGTCAATTGCTTGTTGATTTGGCCTTTTTTTCCCTTTCTCAGGGGGGGTGGGGTGGGGTGGGGTGGGGGAGTTAACTGTTCCCTACTAGGAAGTAGGATTTCAACCCTCCCCCAGGGCTACATATTGTGTTGCTGTAGGACAGGTGATGACAAGTCATGTCACTGCCACCAGAACCGCTGCTGAGCTGGAAGCCCTTGAAGCTAGCCAGCCAGCCACCCTTGCTTGTTATGAGGGATACACCCCGCTGCAAGGCACTTTCAGCTGAGCAGCTGCTCCAGTGCCATCGCCCAGAGTGACTCTGACAAGCAACAGAGCAAAAGCAATCAGCCTGTCCACCACTGCCCAGAACTGGTGAATGGGAGGAAGAAAGAATGCCCCATAGGCTGTGCTAAAGATGTCCCCTGTGGGATCTGTTTACTCTAAGCAATTGCAATTACACATCTGTTATGTGTCAGCTGGGACCGGAGTGGCTCCTTCATTCTCTCCTTGGAGGTGCTGTCAGTCTTTCGCCTTCTGTTCAGTCCCCCTTGGTCCCCAAGATCATTCTGCCTGATCCTACCCAACACCGCCCTTTCCCCCTATTATGAGCCTACATCTCTCCTATCAATTCTTTTCTGGCTGCAGAAAGAAAAGGGTGCTGCCTTTTCAAAACAGCTCTGCTTGCACTGAATGGATGTGGCAAATCTTGTCACAAGCATCTTTCGCTTCTATGGGGTACCACTTGAATCGACCAATGTATTCTCTGTTCAGCCAACCTTCTTTTTAAAAGTCTCCCCCCCCCCAAAAAAAACAAGCTTTTGACAATTGACACTGATTTGGCCACTGTCCATTATTATCAGATTCAGCACACATCTAACCTAACTACCCTTTGATCCTCATAGAGACTATTACCAGAATCTAGAGATGCAAAATTTCTAGAAATGTTGAAGCTGTAGGGAAAATGTTTTGAGGAAAACCTGAAAAATTGAAAGGTTTTTCCTCATCCCCCCCCAAGCTTCCAGAAATTTCACCTCTCTACCATAATCCAAATGGATATATTTACACCTGCATAACTGTACTGGTTAATAAATAGCTGCTAATGAATGCATCCCTGATCAAATTTCTAGCTGCATGCTGAGTCATACAACTGCTGTGCTACTACTAGGAGTTTATTCATTAGCACTTATTCACCAGGGGAGTTCTTGTCTGTGTATTTGTTGAACACTTCCCATCCTCCTCCATCAGCATCCTCTTAAAAAGACTTCAATAAGCCCTATTACAGGGTGAGGACATTTTTGATCACAGTAAGCCAGAAGAATACTCAGTGATGGTGCTTGGGCATCTGTAAAATGAGTCAAAACAACCACAAACAGATGAAGCACTGGACCAGATGTTGCCTGATCTCTGGTTCTGAATGAAATCAATAGGGGCCTTTTCTCTTTCTGGGCATAGTGGAAGGTGGATTGGGAAGTTCAACAGGAATAATGGTAACATCATTTTCTACCCCTGGAAAACTTTAGCCCTCCCACTTCTGGTGCTCTCAGTAATTTGTTTTGCTTCCTCTCCTTCTCTCTGTGCAAAATGTGTTTGCATGTGCAACATTCTTCTCCTTCTGCAACTCAAGGGCAACTGCTAAAAGATCTCTGCAGCCACAGCCACAGAAAACATGGCTTCGAAACACCTTTGGTAAACAAATAAAATAATCATGTACTGTCAGGTCAATTCTGTCTGGTGGCATCTCTCTTTTTTCAGGGTTCTCCTGGTGGAGAATACTCGGAAGTGGTTTTCCTTTTTCTGAGGAGACCCTGAGACTGTGCCCAAGGCCACATAGGCTGGCTATTCTGGGACGCTCACTGAGGAATCAAATTCCCCAACCTCTGGCCCTCCAGCCAGCTAAGCAAGTTCTTGCCAATTCATTCTAAGAGCAAATAGTAACACCAAGAGTTGATTCCTTCAAGAGACAAGGGAAGATGGTGCTTCTCAGAATTTTTATTGGAATAGAACCCCAACATATGTATCAAGAGAGGAGGCATTTGTCAGAAACACTGGAGTATTTCTGTCCCTTTCTTGCTGGAGCCACATGCAGAATGAGACTTATTGGCTTCATCCTCCACTGCCTTTCTCTCTGAGGTCACTTCTTCCTCTTCTTCTTCCTCGCTAGAGAGAGAGAGAGAGAGAGAGAGAGAGAGAGAGACTGTCTCAGTTTTCCATTATTGATGAACACATCCGTGCACCTAGAAGTCAATTTTAGATAATATAACCAAAGTTAGGTTTCCTCTTTCTGTACTATCTCTCGATGGATTTCATGGAGCAATAGACATTTTCTATTTTTAACCTACGTTTCCAGAGTAGTTATTCCTTCTTAACAACCCTAATCTCCACTGTGCTGTGCTAGAATAAGCACAACATATTCTTACACTCTAAGGTCCTACTTTAAATTGTTGAGCTGGCCGGGTGAGTCTGGCTTGCTAAGGATATATAGAAGCAATGATGAAGAACAAGGAGTAGACTTGACTGTCTGGGTGACTATACCATCTGTGTTCTTAGGTCTTGTTCATTATTCTGTGGGGAAATCACAGGCATAACTTTGGACCCCTGATTTTGATTGTTTTAGAATAAATCCACACTACTGTTTTATGTTCATGAAGCAATTATAGTCAAATAATTAGGCATATTGGTGAAGACTGCCCAAATCCAGTATCACTGCACCTTTGCCTGTCATGTCTTATATAAAGCTTCAGTTTTTAGTACCTAGGCTTTTGTGAAGAACTTTAAATGAACATGTCTATACTTTGGGTTTAAATGGAAACATTTTATTTACTGAAATAGGAATATGTTATGAAGGAGATGGAAATCACTGGCAAGAATGCACAAAGAAAGAACAATAAAACTGTTGAATTTAGTACAGTTAGTTTATGGTATGCCATCAAGTTGTACAGTATTTGACTTATAGAGCCCTAACAGGGCTTTCAAATTTAGATCTTTCAAGAATACAGTAATTGTATGCAGACCAGTGGGTTTCCATGTCCAAGAAATAATTCAAACCCTGATCATCTAAATCCTAGTTCATCACTCTACTCATTACACCAAGAAATGTCCCTGTAAATAATGTTGCATTTCAGTGGCTCCTAGATTATTATTATTTTCTCTCTTCACATGCTCAGTGGTACAAGAACAAGAAAATTCTCACCAGAAAGATAGAAGGGGAGGAATCACAGGTCTATCACCCAGAATGTGGAGGTTGTAAAAGACCCAGAGAAAGAGTCTTGCTATCTGGTGCCATGCTCCCAGCAGAGTGGCAACTGGCTCCAGCATGAAGGTGCTGGCAATGTTCCAGGATGCACAACCAACCAAGGACTCTAGCCTCATGTAGTAAGAGTCTTCAAGAATGTAGACTTTGCATGAACGAAGGCCTCAAAGAAAAAGTTCCAATATTTCGGCAGGGTTCAAAAGCCAGGATAAGGGACTGTGAAGAGAAAGTGCTTTCAAGTCATCATCATCAGTTCATAGATTCATAGAAAAATGGGGTTGGAAGGGGGCTAGGAGGGGCCCGTGCATGACAAACTGTTAAATACTTGAAGAGTACTATCATAGTCCCCTCTAGTCTTCTTTTTTCAAGGCTCTTTAAAGCTGAACTGAGACGGAAAGACATTATGACCAGAATACATTCCAAGTAACTTTTCTGCCTTCACATATACCATATCAACACTACAGTGCTCTTCCCCGCCTTTAAAAAAAATCAAGAGCCCATTTTGAATCTTGCTTTCCCCCCATTTTTTATACTTCATTTTTTCCAGTTCCCCTTCGTTGATACTGTTACTTCAAACCCAGTTCTATTGTTTTACAACTTTTACCATGGCTCAATAGAGCTATTTTAACCATCAACATATTAGCTTGCACACAATGCAAACAAATGTTAAACTGTAATTCGCCAAGTAGAAGTCTGCTTCCTGCAGGAAGCACCAAAAATTCAGGAAGTGCTGAAGCATTTTTCAATGGGCTGGTCCAATATTACAGAAACTGCTGCAATTGCTCCAAGGAGAGACGTCCTCTCCTGTGGAAGGACACCCTTGTGAAGTCCTAACCAGGCAACAAAAGGAAAGTGTGATAGCCAAATTCCACTTAGACCAGGCATGTCCAAACTTTGGCCCTGCTGATGTTTTGGACCACATCTCCCAGAATTCTAAGCTTAGATTGCCAGTGACAAAGGATTAAGGGAGTTGCAGTCCAAAACATCTGGAGGGCCAAGGTTTGGACATGACTGACTTAGACTTCTGAAATTTTATCAAGACTTCAGCTTTGTGCATCTTCGGCACTCAGCTGTTTTATGCTGGAAATGGGGCCCTATCGTTACATGGTTGGCCATGTTTACAACTCTGCCCATGCAGACTAACTAGTTGGCCAAGGTTGGTTGCTGGCTTACTGCTCCCTGCTAGAGATGGGCACGAACCAGGAAAACCCATGGTTCAGGTTAGTCTGATTCAGTCCCACCCTTGGTTCTGTTTGGGTTCGGGTTTGACCGCCCTCTGCAGCAGGCAGGTGACAGCCGGGTGGGCTGTCATCCGCCCGCAGGGAAGATCCCTTTAGAGGAAGCCCCGGTCCCACATCCACGTGCAGAGGCAAGAACGGGGCTCTCTCTAGAGTCTAGACAGTCCTCCCCGAGGGCGATGACAGCCCGCAGGGAAGAATGAAATGAACCTCATTGAACCATTTTTTTCCGGTTCGTTTCGGTTCGGTTCATTCTTAAATTACTCTTGGGCTCGTTATTCGTTTCGTTACCTAACATTTGTTAGGTAACATTTAACATTTGTTTTGTTACATAACAAAACGTTACCTAACGAAACGAATAATGCATAATGGAACAAAAAAACTCATTTCGTGCCCATCTCTACTCCTTGCTATCTAGAAGCAGCAGCACAGGTAGATGATCCAGGACCGGATGCAGTGAACTAGAGCCGTCGTAAGTGGCTCTCTGTCCGTCTGTCTTGAAAACTGAGCTGGAAAAAGATTCTAGACAAGAGAGAGAAAATCACACTTACTTAAGAAGAATTTAAAGGGTGGGCCATCTGTGCTCATTCATATGTTGCTGAACAGTAAATGTCATCAGTAGTAGCCAGCCTAACAAATGATAATTGCTTATGGGAGCTCCAATTTATTGAACTCTGGAGGGCCACAAATTTCCCTCCTCTACATTACATGCTGACAAAGACCCAGAGTCAATGTTCTGTTCTCTGAAGCTCCAAATGGTACATCCATGCCAGCAGAGAGAGCAAACACAATGTTAATGACTAGGAAGAGAAATATACAGTAATGCCTTGGTTTAGGAGTAACTTGGTTTAAGAGGGTTTTGCAAGACAAGCAACAAACATTTCTTCTAAAATTTTCCTTGATCAGTAAGCAATGTCTTACAATACAAGTAACTGGAGCAGGTCACATGATCACAAGTGAGCCAACGGTCACTCTCTTTCTCTCCCCCACCCCCATAGTGTGAGTGATGGTGTCAAATGTTCTATCTCAGGCAGCCTCCAAAGCAAAGGGAGGAGAGAGGAATGGAGGTTTCCTTTGCACCAGCCAGGAATGCTTTCAAAGGCAAGTGCAGGTTAGGGGTTTGATTTATATTTTGTTTAATATGTTTTCAACATCCTTTGGCTACAAATTGCACTTTATTATTGTCATATTAAAAACACAGAGCAAAATCCAGTTGTTAGTCCCAAGCAGAGCAGATTCCACAGCCAGGCACCTAAACCATGGTGTGGACATGGACTTCTAGCCAACTACTTTTGTGAGTTTTGGCATTTTGTGTGTACAGTATGTGGCCTATGGGAGCCCAGAATGAATCATCTGGGTTCTCAGTATTTCTTATAGGGAAATTTGCTTTGATATAAAACAACATGTTCTGCTTATATACCGCCCCATACCACTTCTAGTAGTCTCACATGGTTCTGGAATGAATTGTGCTCCTAAACCAAGGTATTACTGTAGTTCTTTGAGGATACTTGATAAGGACCTTGCACTTTGTTTTCAATTAACTTGTGCTCCTCAAACAATTAATAGTATGTTTGATTGAATTTTCAGCTGAGATTACAAATACAGTGTACCTTGTATAAAGGAATTAATTTGTTCCAAATGAAATTCTGTTAAGCAAATGTTCCTTTATACAAATTTCCCATAGGAATGCATTGAAAACAGAGTAATCCCTAATCGCGACTATTTTTATGTTGTACGGATTCACCCCATAGGCAATTCTGTTAAGCAAATTTCCCCTATCTCCGGAATTTTTTTGTTGTACAGATTTTATGTTATACAAACCGTTTGTTATACGAGGGTCCACTGTAGTGGCATATTTATTTCGCGGAGAAATTCAAGAGTTCGGCCCAACTTGGCCAATTCCTATTATATATTATGAGAGGGTATAGAATGGCCATCAAGAACATAAAGCTCAGGACATGAGAATTTCTTCCTCACAAAATTTACAATCCACACCACCAAAGCCATAGAAAAATAGAAAGGGACACACAAACACAAAGCTAAAGGGACATGTCCAAACAGCAATCTGGCACAAAAACGATCAATGTTATCGATAAGAGGAAAGCAGTAAATAAGTACATGTAGAGAGGTTTTGGTGATCCCAAACATAAAATGCTCTCGGACAAATTAATAGATATTGCTGTTGCTCGGGTGAATGTGCATAAGGCTGGAAAGTCACCAGTAAATGGGGCATTTGAAACCTGTCAGGAATAAACAGAATGATATTTAAGACAGGCAAACCCCAAGTCCAATTATTCTGAAAGTATGAATATAAGCAAACTGTCTAACTGGAATGTCATTCTTTACCCCATGAGGTAAAGATTCATTATCACAAAGAAAGACATACATCACAAAAGGGGGGGGGCACAGATGACAAGGGGTGCCAAAAAGATACACATTCTTCACTACAAGGGGACCTTTTTAAAAATTAATTTCACATATGCTAATTTAAACTAATATGTGCCCTATGATCATAATTAGACTTTATTACTATAATTTAAGTGGAAATGCACTTCAGGTAATAGAGGTAATCATACTGCACAAGATCATTACTAGCTTGTGACTTAAGGACACAGCATGGGCTGAAATCAGATCTAATCTCATAAATTCATTCCTCCTACTAGCCCAGCTTCAGCTTCTAAGCAAAATGATTTGGGGGAGTCGCCTACCATGCCTGCAAAGCCTAACTTGATGAAGAGTTATCCAGGACTCAAACATTAGCCTCCTTTTGAGATTCTTGTAGTCTAATAAAGGTATCACCTGATAGTCAAGGCACTGCCCAGAGCAGTGTACTTATACTGCTTAGGGAGTTGGATGAAGAATCAGGAGATTCAATGGATGTATGTACAGTATGACCCCCCTTCTGATCCGCCGCCTGGGACCTGACCTGGAAGTTCAAAGGCTGGTTGGCCAGGCAGGTGAAGCCCCACCCAACCCCTCCAGTGGGTGCCTTGCTGACCTGCCACGGTGGTGGCAGTGGTGGTGGTGGCAAGGAGGAGGTTGGTGGTCATCGGTGGTGGTAAATTTTATTCTTAAATTTCTCCCCTCCTTGCCGCTGTCGCTGCTGCCACCACCACTGCTGCTAATCCAGCCAAGCAGCTGGCTGGCGGTGGCTGCAGTGGAAAATAAGCATTAATTTACAGGAAAACTTCATTTTCCTATAAATTAACACTTATTCCACAAAAGGTTTATTGTGAAAGTTTTTCAGTGTTAATTTCAATATTTATACTCCCCCCCCCAATCACTATGGTATTTAGCAACAATATATTTTCTTCTTTATAGGAGAAATTGTGAATTGCAGAATTTTAAATACCCATCATCATCCTTGGCTTCACTCAATTTGGCTTATAAAACTCTTCCATTTTCTTCTCGTTATAATGGGTGGAAGATTGGGAGGGGCCTCACGAGTGGAGCAGCCTAGGAGGGCCTTTCTTCATCTAAATCCAGCCATGACCAAGAGACTTGGGTTCAGATCCTTGCTCAGCCAGGGAAACTCACAGGAGGGAGGGGAGATCCCCTTCCATCTCATCATAAAGCAGGGCATGCACCATCAAAAATAAAAGCAAAGGGGAACATTGGTTTGAATCAAGTTGTATGTGTGAATTTAGGCACATTAGAAGGCCTTTTTCTAATCTGTGCAGAAGTGCATAATGCCTCATGTCTTAGTGGCAAGACAGACTAGGTAACGTGTCTGCCCACTGAGCCTGCTGTCTACATCTCCAGCACTGATGGGTAACTTGAAGATTCCAGGTTGCCCACTACAATTCTTTTATTTTAATTCAGAGTTGGATTGGAGAGTCCTTCAAACGCGGCCCACCTTCAAAGGGACAACTGTCCTCTGGCAGCTCTACCAAGGAAGGACCAACCTTCCTTTAAAAATGGAAAGCTGACTAACTGTACAAACTGAGAGAGATTTTTAGACAGAAATAAATCAGTTTGCTTTCTTATTCCATGAATTATTTGTTTGAGACAGCCAGACCTAGACCTAGATATAGACTTAGATATAGATATATTCTCCGTCTTTCCTCTAGAGGTTTGTTTGTTACCTATATCGCCTGCCTTTTCTGCAAACACTCTAATTGTTTTTCTGAAGACATGCTTATTTTTCTTTAAAATATCTACTCCTGGAGATTTTTGTATGTGTATGGAGGGAGGTTGCATTTTGATGACACACAAACTGCTATTCTATATTCACATACGTGAGAATATCACCCCCCCCCCATGATACAGTGAGACTTACCTCAGAGTAGACATATCTGAGATTGCACAGTTAGTCCCTTTTAAACCGTAGAATCTGACTCTGTTACATAATCTGCTGCATGAAGCTGCAGTATGACTCCCTCCCATCCTTGTTAAGGGTTCATAATTAATTAAGTCTGCTATGCTGTTTTAATTTACATGCGAGTAAGGAATAATGAACTCAGTAGATCTTACTTATGGGCAGACATTTAAAATATTGTGCCATAGCTGATGTTAACTCCCATGTTGTCCATCAAGATGCAATTTCAAAAGTGAGGGGAGATCCTCTCCCTCCAAAAATCTTTTCATCACACTGATATGAAAACACTTCTTAAAGGATTTTTGGCATATAACCTATTCCCGCACAGAAAAGGGGGTGTCTTGTTTGAAGACAAAAGAAGGATCAAAATCACCTAAAACTCACCCATTCCCCACAAGACTTTAGGGTTAAGCTTACAAGACCCCAGAGAGCAGATGCAGTAAGAGATGCTCTGCACAGGGAAAGAGGAGAAGCCTTTGCATGGGAAGAGCTGGTTGTGCCCCAGGATGAATCCAAAGGGAGAACCCACAAACAGCTTGAGCAGGAAAGAGTCTTTGGGATCTCCTCCCCCTCCAACATGGATAATGCCTTTGACTCATGCAGACCTGATCCGGTGACAAATTCTGAGTCATCTATTTCACTTGCCCAAACATTACCATGTGTTTAAAATGCGATCATCCAACTAGAGCATGTACATGGCTATAGGGATCTGCCTGCAACCTTTGTTTCAAGGTCTTTCACCTTCAGCAGAGGGATGATGATTGCCAGGTGGAAGGACAATAAGAGCTGCAAAAGGGCAACGTTTGCAGCCAACAAAGATGCTAATCAGGACTTGTTTCGTTGTGGTAGTTACATAAACCATTCTACATTCCAGCTGAACTTGGAGCCAGTTTAAGCTCCAACGTATTTCTAGTAGTGAAAGTGCAGATTATGTTTAAATCAAAATTAAACCAAATTACACTTTATTTCCTCCAAGAAAACCCTTAACTCCGCTGGCTAACATAGTTTATTTCTAACTACCTTCTGCTGCTTTCAAGACCCATACATTTATTTGTTTGTTTGTTTCAAAATACTGCCCGATTAGTACTAGGAACTACTCTGGCTGGTTTCCATCAAAGAGATAATCGAGGAAATGCAGTAAAACAAACAAAACGTTGAGTAGAAGCCAAATAAAATAAGACCAATACAATACAACTGAGTGATCAGCCTCAGTTGGTTAAAAACTGACCTGTATTCCCAAGAGAGGGCTGGATCCTGTATATGTCCATGTTATGGATCCATTCCCCTCGAGGGACAATTATACCATCCAGTTTTCAAGTATCCAGGCAGCATCCATTGCAGGAGATATAAAGGAGAGACAGAGTGAAGTGTTGTCAGCATAATGATGGTAATGCACTACAGCTCTCCAGATGACCTCTCTCAGGAGCGTAACATAGATGTTAAAATGCACTGGGGAGACTGATGACCAATGGAGCCAACCATTCCTCCCCAAGTTCTTCCTCTTTGGACTTGACCCACACAACTAACATGCATGGCAATGGTTCTGCCATTAGGAGTGGAATGCCCTTCTTCAGGAGGAGATGTGAGGATACCATTAAAGGGCAGGAGATGGGCAATTATTGACAGCGCTATCAATTATTCATAGCATGCTTACTTAGAAGAACTTCACAATATGCAATAACTGAGCCTGGGCCTGCAATCCATTGGCATAGCTTTACCATGGTTGTGGAAGCACAGAAATCCTCTGCCTCAGAATCAGGCAATAAATTCAGTGTATAATTCATAACCGTGTGTTAGGGATGGGCAAGAAAAGGAAAAATTGTGTTTCATTTCATTTTGTTTCATTACACCACCACCCCAGGGATTCATTTCGTTTCGTTAGAAATGAACTTTTTTTAAAAAAATAATAATGTGAAATGAAAAGTAACAAACTGATTTGTTACTCTACAAAACAGATCCCCTGGGTCCTAGAGGCACCAAATTTAGTACCGAGGGGAGCCATTTTATAGAGTAACAAATTGGTTCGTTTTAAATGGGGAAAAAACTGCCATTTTGTTTCATTACTAATAAAACGCTGCTTCCCTGTTTCATTTCATTTCATTTTATTTCGTTAGCTAACGAAATGATGAAACAGCATTTCGTTTGGTGCCCAACCCTACTATGTGTCAGCAAGACAGTCCTAGGGCAACCCTTTTACACAGTATGCAGAAGTGGTTTACCATTCCCTTCTTCGGGGGGTGGGGGTCCTGGGACAGTGCAGGTTGCCAAAAGCCACACAGGCTGGCTTTTCTCCCAGGAGGAACAGTGAGGAATCCAATCCCAATCCTCAACTCCACAGCCAATATAACTCTCTTGTGTGTGTGTGTGTATGTGTATAAGGCTGACTTTACAGCAACCCTGTGTTGTAGGCTGCTATAACTCACACTTTACTGGTGAGGACAGAAACTGATACACTGTGATTTGCCTCTGGGTGCCCAGTTAGGTTTGTGATGAACTGAGGGTATTTGTACACGACCCCTAAACTCCACCGCAAATGGCTCCCAGCTCCAGAGCTTAAAATTGTTTCCCCACAAGCTCCGGAGTTTACAGATAATTAAGTGCAACCACGCCCACCTAAGCGCGTCCCAGTGCACTTTTCAGGTACCTGCTCTCCGGAGGTGAAAATTCCTGATGCGGATATAATGTAGTGACTGCCGGGCTCTCCTTGCTTCTGTTTGTTCTTTTTTTGCCCCCCGCCCCTTTAAGAGATCTGAATGCAGTGCCGGGATGGCAGAACAGAGGTGAGCGGCATTCTTTTCTTCCTTTTTTTCTCCCTCCCCTCATGCAGCCAGCAGCCAGGAGTGTGGAGGGGGTGAGGATGCAGGAACAGCAACAAACCCCTAAGATCTCTGGTCCGAATTTAAGTGGCCAGCGGATCTTAGGGGTTGTGTGAAAAGGCTCTGAGTGAATAGAACCTAACTCTCTTATGCACAGATTTTATTTGCTGCATGGCATGGACAAGGATTAAACAAACAATGTTGTTGTTTCAGTTCACCCAAGTTAATAGCTGAAGCCTAGCTGTGCATCTAAGTGGGTGGGAATTAATAAATCTCTCAAGTACCACTCCATTATAAAATTTATTTCTTTGTTTTTTAAAGGTGTGAAATGAAATTAATAAAATTAGCTGAAGACTGTAGCAATGCCAAGGTTGTTCCAAGAAACATCAAGGTCATGGCCTAACACTGTTCTTCTTCTTAACAAAGATACACTCACACACCCTCTTCTCTATCATGAAATCACAACCTACGTACAGTATGCCATTCCTCCAGCTAAAAACTGAGCACACCGAGTACCCCTGAGACCACAGCACACTTTGATGGCCATTATTTACCACTGCTCATCATAGAGGAAGTGATTAATTTTTTATGCCAAACAAGTCAATAAACCAAAAGCCCGTTTGCAAGCTTTACGAGCTGCTGGGAGAAAATGAGGCAACTTGCTGTGCCAGCAGGACCCTTGGCCTAACATGGGGAAAGCTTAGTTGTTGTGTCTCTGGGCTGAGGAGCACTGGGTCTGGCTTAACCCATCCTTTAGCTTTCTCCATCCTCATTGCTGCTCCTTCTGCAAACAGATCATTGCTAGATCCCTCTGTTGGCAGATCATCATAGATTTCTTTGCTGGCAGATCTCTGAGATCAGACAACACCGGGTGTTCTTCTTGGCCTAAGGGCATCATCACTTGCAGAAACAGATTCTCCCTGTTCCAAATCTGCAACAGCTGACATATGTTTCAGTTAGCCAACGGCTTGATTTTTCTTGCTTATCTTTGCATATTAGTAATAGCGGTCTTAATTAGAAACCGACTACTGCTAATTCGGACATTTAACTTTGCTTTGATTCCATAAAAGCAGATTAGCCTGTGAACTGATTCTGCAGCAAAAGCAACATTGCAGGCAAATACCTTTCCATCAGCCGATGAGCAGCTGACTGCTTCTTTCTTTGGAGTAATAAAATAGATTGCTATGAATCAAGGGTGGGGGAGGTTGACTTATAGATTTATTGCAGCCTTATCTTTGGTAGCTCCTCATTCCACCTTGACCCAGAGATTAAGAAAGACATAGGCCAGGGGTCCCCATCCATGGGTCATGAATTATAATAACACTTAGAAATCCTGCCTAGCACACCTGGTGGTGAAGACCTCTGAGTGTTTTAGTTCAGGAACATCTGTGGACCCAAGGCTGGGAACCACTGAATACTCAACATTTTTTTTGAAGAATGGTTTAATATGGGGACAGTTGCATAGCTATTTTTAGAGATCTACTTTTTTTCCTATATGCATTAATGCTCTGCACATTTGGCTGCTGAGGCAGAAGTACAGAAGGGAGGTGTTCCAGAACTACTTCCCATCACATCAGCTTACTCTCCACCTCACTTCTGCCACCAGTAATTCTCTTTGGCAACAGAACAGCAGCAAGCCTGTCTGTAGAGGAGCAACACCAGAGAACCCTTCCCATAGTACTGAGGAGGTGGTGGCATGGACAGCAGCACCCCTCTGAGAGCAGAGCAGCTTTGCTGTGCAGAGTAATTTGGTTCAGGGTTACCAGTTCCAGACCCAGAGGCTTTGCTTGTTTACAAATATGAAAAATAGATCCAAGGGTGTAGCTGTTGACAAACTGCAATAATGACAGGGAGAAAAGCATCGTTATGAACTACAATGCTCTGAAAATCTGTGGTGATGAGGCATTGTATAAAAATATTGTGTGCCACCTCTGTATGCCTGCAAAGATGTCACAGCAAATATTTATTTATTTATTTATTTATTTATTTATTTATTTATTTTAGTACTTATATACCGCCTGTCTTCCAGAGGAACTCTGGGTGGTTTACAACAGAAAAGAAAAGAAACAGCAACAATAATAAACTAAATAAAACATAATAATAAAGCTGCTAAAAACTACTAAAAAAGAATCATTGGCGTGATGGCGGGGCAATTTTTTAAAAAAAATTAACTGTCACCAAATGCCTCACAAAAAAGCCAGGTCTTCAGGGCTTTTAAAAAGGCTGGCAGGGACTGTGCAAGGCGCAACTCACTCGGGAGATGGTTCCAAAGCACAGGACCAGCCACAGAGAAGGCTCGGTTATGAGTCACTGTTTTCCAAGCCTCCCTGGGTGTGGCCACCTGGAGGGAGAGCGCCTGCATCATTCTGGTAGGCCAGGCCTCAGTAGATCTCTGAGAGATTCGCTCTGCTAGGTAATCAGGTCCCAAGCCGTGGAGGGTTTTATAAACTAAAACCAAGACCTTGAATTTTATTCAGGACTCAACAGGTAGCCAATGCAAGCGGGCCAGCACTGGGGTGATGTGGTCGTATCGATGCACACCCGCCACCAGTCTGGCCACTGCATTTTGCACCCGCTGAAGTTGTCGTACAAGAGTCAAGGGCAACCCCACGTAGAGAGCATTGCAATAGTCTATCCTCGAGATCACAAGCGCTTGCACTACAGTTCTCAGGGAGTCCTCATCCAGATATGGACGAATCTGAGCGATCTGCCGAAGATTGAAAAAGGCGGTCCTGGAAACGGCAGCCACCTGGGCATCCATAGATAGCGCTGAGTCCAGGACCACACCCAGATTGTGGACCCTGTCCACCAGCTGGAGGGAAACACCCTCCAGACTGGGGAGACATCCTGATTGTGCAAATATACCTCATAAATTTGGTATCATTCTTGAGACACTCTCACCCTCCCCCTGCTACAAGAAGCACTTGATAAGAGGTGACAAGCCAGCAGGATTTTTGAGCTGGACAACAGAATTAAGCTTCTGGTCACCAACAGAAATTTGAGCATTATAGGTGTGGATTGTGGCTGTTAATGTTCAGCTCAACATTATGAGTCTGTATGTGTTTGTGTGTGTTCAAATGTCAACTAAGGCTTTTTTTTTTTTTTTAGCAGACTTGCTGAACTCATTCACCTGCTGTAAAGGCTGTGTTAATTCTTCGCCCTTATGAAACATTAGCTGTTCTGCTGTGCCATGATAATAACTATTTAGAAATACTAGCCTAAATCCAGTGTAACACTAGCAAAGTGAAAATTCCTGCTTAGCACAGTTATGCTGAATTACACCATTGTTGCACGAAAGGTTGTGCTATTGCCATGCTTCTGCTATCTCTAGTGAGCCCATTTAAGCAGCAGCAAATCTATTCTCAGGCACAAGCCTTGTGCTAACTACTGCTACCAGATGGTACACAGAGGTAAAGATTTGGGTTTCCCCTTGGTTACAGCTCATGGGCAGTTGCTTTTATACTTTCAGCCAAGCATCTCACAAGATGGTGCTGTCATTTTATGCACCTTTGCCAGGAGAGGATTTTCATATAGACTGACATGATGAACCTTCACAACATTCCAGATGTCTGGAAGTTGAGTCATGGCTACTGGACTTCTTTTTTGAGAGATAGAAATGTTTCGCTGTTCATCCAAACACCTGGATGACTGAGAATCTTCACAGAAACATTCCAGATGTTTTGGATGGCAACTCCCACAGTCCTATATCATTGACAGTATAGGCTGGGATTTGTAGGAGTTGTAGACCAAACAACTTGGAGTGCCAAATGTTTGATGCCCCTGACTAGACTTTCTTGATCCAAACTAAATCCTTGCATCATATTGGCTCTGCCTCCTATTCCCCACTTTTCTACTTATTGAATCATACTTGAAAATATGATGCCAAAACATTCTCACTGCTCAGAAGTCCAGTGTAAAAATCGATAAAACCCACATTTCAGGTTTCAGTGTCTGAGTCAGACCTTTCTACACCAATGCTTTATAAACAATATTAATAATCACAAGGTAAAAAAAAACCTGAGGATGCCAACAAATTATTACCACCAAGCGGAGTCCTGTCTTCTTGATGGATATGTTGTGCAAATATTGTAGCACAGAAAACCAATATCCAAATTAGCTCTGTTTCTGTCATTTATGTGCTGCTATGGTTTCAGGGGTGATCTCACAGAGTACCTCAACTCTGTGAACGTACACAGATTATTGTTCTGGACCATTTCCTATTTTCCTGAATAAATTTGCAGATTGCGCTGAGGTACAGAGAAGCACAAAATGTATGCCCAGAAAAAATCCATCTGAAGATGAAAAGAAACTCCAATCTTCACCCCCTCCTGCATTCTGTGATAAGTCATTGGTTATCCGTCTTGGAAACATGTTCCCAGCTTGAGCACGGAATTGTCTCTGCCAGCTGCTTATTATAGCTTCCAAAGTATCTAAGTATATCTTGGCAGAAAAATAAATGACAGAATTTTTCAAAAGGCATTCGGTTGTTCAGATTGTTGGCAACAGAATAAACAAAATATATATTATGTGATTATAATTTTTTTTAAAAAAATGCATATAGTATTTGGCAGTAGAGATGGGCACAAAACGAACATTTTTTCGTTTCCCTTATTCGTTATTCATTTTATTACGTAACAAAACGACAAACAAAAATTGTGATGAAAATGGAACAAAACGAACAGAACCACGAAAATTGTGTTCGTTACATTTCGTTTTCATTAATGGCGACACGCAATGAAATGAGCTGTTTTAAATGTTAAAAAACGCCCTGGACATCCATAAAAACGCAGCGATAATTATTTGTACTGTCTGATAATACCTACAAGGGGGTTGGGGTCCTTAAAACGTGCATTTATGTCTTTTATCAGATTGCTGTATTTTTTTTTTCCTTTAAGGGGAGTTAGGGGACATCGACCCAAAATGGCTAATAATCGATAATGCGATAATTATTTGAAATTATTACCTACCAGGGGGTTGTTTTTGTCTTCTCCCATCGCAATGTATTTTTCTTTTCCCTTTGAGGATGACAAAATGGATGTCGCCACTCCAGCCACAACATGGAGGCAAGCCATGTGATGGGATCATGTAAATTCTTGGACAACTTCAACCAATAGCATGTCCAGGTTTCAGACTGGGCAGACTGGCAGCCACAGAGGGCATAAAAAGCTCTGGCAGCCCCCGTCCTCCTTGCAGTCCCCGGTGGGAGTTAGGGTGGGATTGCCGTCTCTACGACTCTAGCTTCAGTCCTGCAGCCTCCCTCTGTGTGTGTGTGTGTGTGTGTGTGTATGTACCTCTCGGTGAGTACCCTCCCCTGCCCCGCACTCTGGGCAACGCCCGCCGCTGCCTTTGCAGCCTCCCTGCATACCTAGTCTATACTGTGTCTCTGCCAGCATCAATTTTTTTAGTGTTTTCCTTCTGGTCTGGGGCGTTGGGGGACGGCCCCGCACGGAAATGCTTTAAAAATTGCACAAAAAACGGGTAGAAATGAAAAATGAAAAAAAGAAAAACAAAAATGAAATTTTTCCAAAAATTCACGAAAAATGGAAATGAAACGAAATGGACCTCTCAACAACAAACGAAAAACTGAAACACCATTTTTTTGATTCGTGTCCATCTCTATTTGGCAGAACTTCCATAAATAATATACGGTATTCTGTTTGAAATGATTCATCAGTGGAGAATAGCACCGGATAATTTTACTTCGGTTTTAAAATAGAAGCCATGGTCTTGTGTTTGTAATAATTTGCATGGGCAGGGCTGTTAAAGACAGGGTATTTTTGAGCTCACACATTCATAGAGTCAGGGCAACTTGAGGATATATAATATCAACAACTTAAAGTTAGAGGCTGTTATCTTTACGTATATTTATAACTTTCTATGCTTGCTGAGAAGGAAGACAGTTCAGTAAGGAAATGTGTAGGGGATGACAGGAATAAAGAGAGACAGCAACATACATGATAGGTCTCCTCTCCTGGACAATTTACCTGGATTGGTCCACCTTTCCCACATACCTTAAGATCTGAATATGTAAGAACCATGGTCAAGGCATGCTTTGGCAGAACCAAGAGAAGAAGGCTGTTTCTAACCCAACTATTTTGAATGAAGGTTGCTCTTACTTCAAGCAGATTCCTTGCTGAGAGGGCTTGGTAAAACCCATATTACACAATGAAGTAAGAAACAAGCGAAACCTTTAAAGCTGTATTCCTGAATGCCTTACCCCTCCAGCTTTAGACAAAGCTACTTCTCTTTCCTTAGGGACTACTTTTCTCCATAGATATCTGGAGACTTAAGACAGGCAACACCCAGTCTGCAGGACAGTCTGAGGACTTGTCTATACTTGTCTGTGTTCCTCTCCACTGTGGAAGTGTTGCTAAATTTTCCCACACAAAGTATCTGTTCTCCCACACAAGATACTGAATGCCTCAGTAGGTATCATATATTAGGCTTTTGCTCCAACTGTTGCTGTTTTTCTACATGCCCTACTCCTACGCCCCAGCTTGTGCCACTCACTCTGACAATGTTGATGATCTTGCAGGGCCTTCACCACTCCTCTCTAGTCTCTACCTATCCTTCATTCCACACTGTGAACTCAGCTGCGTTACTGCTTCCTCTGCTGTCACCATTAACACCCATGTGTGTGTTGTGTCGTTACAGTCGTGACTGACTCTTTGTGACCCCATGTCCATGGAGTTTTCTTGGCAGGAATTACTGGAGTGGCTTGCCACTTCCTACTCCAGGCGCCTACAGCACCTGGTATTCCCTGGTGGTCTCCCATCCAAGTACTAACCAGGGCCGACCCTGCTTAGCTTCCAAAATCAGGTGAGATTGGGTGTGCTTAGGGCATCTTGAGATCATTAACACCCATACTAGTGACTTACTTTCACTCAGAACAAAGCATCTGATGGTTTAGGTCAGGTAGGGTGCCAGATCTCAGGGCTCCGTCAGGTGTCTCAGAATTTGCTCTGCTTTTCCATGTCTCCAGTTTCAGTGTGAGTGGCACTAGAGAAGGAAATATTGAGATTTATTTGTGTATGAGACAAATCTTTGCAGCATGCAAGGACGTGCCCACCCTTTCCTCCTGGTGTCAAAGATCACTGATTCAAAGCCAAGATGTGGCCTGTGTGTTGTAGCTGAACAACACGGGTACTCCAATGAGCCAGGAGTGAAGTTGGGGAGCACTGCTTGCTGAGAATCACTCCAGTGTACCATGGAGAGGGTAACTGAGGGAGGCTTTCCCTGTGGAGTTGAATGGGTAGTGAGTTTGTATAGTGAGCCAGTCAAGTCAGTCAGTCAGTCAGTCAGCCTGCTTGCCTGCCTGTCTGATGTCGTGAAAGTTTTGAAGAATTGTATCTTTTGGGGGATGAACACTTTATCATAACCCAACTAGGAAGCTAGTGTTTCATCTTGGATAGTGATAATTGTAATGTATGGTGGTAGTCTATGTTCTATATTATATAGACCTTGCCAGAGGGTTCAGATAGTGTCAGAGATTCTAGTTCTGCCATCAGATTAGTTATCTCTGATGATCTGGAATACTTCTATCAGTCATGAGGGGCAGCTTATTAAGAGAGCAGTTCTTCATCTAGTCATTAAAAAAACCAAATGGATGTCTGCCATTTATTTTGAGGGCAAATATCTCCTATTAGAGAACCAGGACAATTTGCTCTTTAGCTCTGGGGGGGGGGGAATCTATAGCATTAACATCTCAAAGAACTGAAGAAAAGAACCATACAATGAAGCAGTCATTGTAGCTTACTCTCCACAAAGCTGCAACTGTAATTAATAGCATAGGAAATGAAAGGCTGAAATTAGAATGAGATTTTAGGCACTGTGAATCCCTGGATTTGAAAACTGCTAAGGAAAATACCATTACAGAATTTAAACAGAGAACTGAATAGACTCAGCAATGGAGATAAGCTAACAAAGGTCACATAAATATGCAAAGCAAATTAGAGCTGACCTATAAGCCTTGCAATCCATTTGGTTGTTAGACAAAAGTAAAGCTTGCCAAAGTGATTCCTTTGCATCCTCTGCTGCGATAACTTCATCCACAGAGAAGTACATTCACAACATTATGCATTCACTGTAACATAAGAGTGTTTAAAAACAAGAGTCCTCCTCTTGGATGCACACCTTAACATGGTGAATGGATTTGAGTCTGCCGGTGAGGTCATGAGTTATGATGCCAGGACTCTACACTCCATTACAAGTCTAGACTCTTTGCTGAGGCACCCAATGCAAACTGGATAAAGCCAAGACACCAGACTAAGGCTGCTTTCACATGACCTAAAATCCACTGGCAATTTAAATGCAGATTCCCCCCAACGTGGTTTTTGTCCTCGTTCCTGTGTTCCCACCCTCCCGCACTCTGATCCTATTGCTTCTGGCTGCAGTGAGGGGAGGGAGAAAAAAATGCAGAATCACCTCCACCTGCCACCTGTTAGGATTCCTGACTCTTAAAGGGGGGGAACCCAACAAAAACAAACAAAAAGCAGAGGAGGGCCAGGCATGCAATGCTTTAAAGCAGCAACAAGGAACAGCAACAAGGATTTTATCTCCCCGAGGCCAGGTACTTGGAAAATGTGCTGGGGTGCACTTAAGTGGGCATGGTTGTACTTTATTATTATTTTTAAGTCCGCTGCTGGTGGGAAAACAATTTTATGCTCCACATCTGCAAGCACTTTGCATTGGATTTTAGGGGTTGTGTGAAAGCAGCCTAAGATGCATTCACCCTCTGAATTGTAACAGTAACATCAACAGAAGGGGATGGACAGTTCCAATGGTGACCAGTGTGGAGATGCGACAGACCAGGATTCTACTCCTAAACCCAAGGAAGCTAAGAACAAAGAAATAAAGCCTGAAGAAGGGGGAAGGGGTTAACACTCTCGCTGGCATGTGAAGGCCACATGGAAGCAGTTGAGCAACAATTGTGGCACTGAAATAGGAGAGGAAAAAAGTGCGGGAGATTTGAATAGTGGAAAAACTGTTAAGGGTAAAGGGTATAAAAGGAAGGAGAAGCAGGTTTTCCCACAAGACTTGGGTGATGTCTGGATGGAGAACCCAGACACTGGCAACTGGGAAAGGTTAATGATGCCAAAGAAAGAGGCAGAACGCTACAGAAGATGAGCTCATCACCAAGGATATTGTCCTGGGCAGAGAGGGAGGCTCGGGAGTATAGAAATAAACAAAAATAAATCAGAGTACCGCTGGAAACAGAAAAAGCCTTCGCCCGCAAGATGGAAGAGCTGGCTTCACTCCTAGCGGGCAGGCACTGAGACCAGCCACTCAGCCTGAGCGGGTTACCTTGGAAGGAAGAGGATGTGGACAGGGTTTGCAGACCATGGACTGTGGAACCAGCCCCTAGAGGAGGAAGGGTCGAGAATGAAAGAAAACCTGGACACCCAAGGAGACAACGTGGTATGGACCAAGTTTGTTTCTGGACTGGAACCGGAAAATAACAGTTTATTTTTGGATTTGTTAAAAGACAATCCCTGGAACCCTTTCCTTACGCCTGAAGGGTCCGTGGTTAAGGTTCAACCCAAAGCGGATTTGTTTGTCCATAGTGAAGAATTGTTAAATAAACCAAGGCTGATACTTCACGTCCCTCTTGCTGCAGTCTGCAGCCCCGCTGGAGACCGGTGTGAAGGAACGTAACCTCATGTCCTTGTGGGGTCAATCCGAGTTCACCCCGACCATGCCCCCTGAACTGCGCTCCATGCGGGGTGAGAGATTCCCGTCCTGGTGCTCGGGAATCTTTTCAATCCACTTCTCGATCCGTGTTGAAAACCGATTTCAATACGGAGGCAAGTTCACCTCGGCTCAAGGAAGGACGTGAAGTAACCACCCAAGTTCTGTTTCAGCACAAATGAATTCTTTATTGGAGATAAAACACTCATGCATCAGGGCAAATCACGAAGCCCCAAAACCAGACAGCATTGAAACTCCTGGAGTGCAACTGCTGGGCAGCAATAGTAGTGGAAGGTAACATCAGCAGAGGATCTCTCATAGAGAATGGCTGTGACACAATAATACCAGCTCCTGCCAACCTAGCAGTTCAAAAGGATGTAAATGCAAGTAAATAAATAGGTACTGCCATAAAAAAGCAGGAATGTAAAACAGTGCTTCCTTGCAGCCATGCCGGCTACGTGGCCATGGACTTGCACAACACTGCCTCTTCGACATGAATACAGAGATGAGCACAGCCCCTAGAATCCGACACGACTAGCACACATGTGCGGGGGGGGGGGGCTTTTACCTTTACCTTACAGAAGGCAGCAATTGTAAACCACTTCCAAATATTTCTTACCCAGAAAGCATCATCATCATCATCATCATCATCATCATCATCATCATCAGCAGCAGCAGCAGCAGCAGCAGCAGCAGCAGCAGCAGCATGAACCTTTTCAGGATTTTCTAGATAGAGAATACTCATAAGTGGTTTATCATTCCCTTCTTCTGGGGGCATCCTGGGACTGTGCAGATTGTCAAATGCCACACAGGCTGTCTTTTCCTCTAAGAGGCATAGAGTGGAATTGAACTAGCAACCTGTGAGTCAGCAGCCAGATATGTAACGCACACAGCTATCCAGCCACCCTAGAAATGACAAAATTAGAAGAAATGGAATGACTCTGAAGCAAGATGCAGTGCATGTCCTTATGAATTATACTGAAAGGTTCAACCAAATAATATGAGTCAGACTTCTTGGAAAACCTATCAATAAACCATCATTCATGTCCATCCACCAATTACAAATGCTGAAGAAGAAGAAGAAGAAGAAGAAGAAGAAGAAGAAGAAGAAGAAGA
>JAHTLZ010000016.1:68130742-68155641 GCA_023846285.1 Phrynocephalus versicolor
ACAACAACAACAACAACAACAACAACAACAACAACAACAACAACAACAACAACAACAACAACAACAACAACATGATTTGAACATCACCAACCTTTTTCTCCTCCACTCCACCTCCTTTACTTTGCTTACCATCTAGCCTGAAGAGCAGTCCTGTCTAACATCAAGGCTGGCACAATATTTTCTGACCTCTGTTGTGGCCTAATACAGTGGACCCTTGTATAACAAACAGCTTGTATAACATAAAATTTGTACAACATAAAAATTCCGGAGGTAGGGGGAATTTGCTTAACATAATCGCCTATGGGGAGAATCCGTACAACATAAAAATGGGATCACTCTGTTTTCAATGCATTCCTATGGGAATTTGTACAAAGGAAAATTTGCTTAACATAATTTCATTTGGAATGAATTAATTCCTTTATGCAAGGTACCACTGTATAGGCATTACATTAATTCATATTATTGTGTCTTTCTTTTCAATACCCAATTTGGCTTATGTGGCTACCTCCTTCTTCCTGATTCATGATGTAATAACCCAGCAGACAGCTCTGTTTTGCCAAATGGTATAAGAATGTATTTTGCTAAAGGCAAGCCCAAACCAGTTTGAATTCTGAAATGAAATGTGTACTTTAGATTGTTTTAAATTTAAAAAAATGTAGATTATCTCAATGTTACATTATGACTTGAAAAAGGGATTTATTCCTCAGAGATGATATATGATTCTAAACTTTCTAGGAAACAGAGACATCTTCTATTGATCTGAACTTGGCTGTCTTGAGGCACATATGGTTGTTACATAATTGTATTCAAAATGTATTCTAGACTCATACTTTCAGTGTCTGCACTACACTGATCTATATTTACTGAGAATTTGGTACAAATACTCAAAGTGTGTCAGGATTTTACCCATCTTCATGGGTTTTAATAAGAACAGGAGCATTTGTTTCTGGATTCATCCACTATGCCACCCAGAAACAGATATTTGGGCCCTTTTTAATGAGAAAGGCAGGATAAAAATATCTTAAATAAATAAATATTTGGTTGGATGACTCGTGACCCATGGGAATAAATGACAGAAAAGACGATAAGTAGGTGTTGATCATATGGTGAAATGAAAAGGGCAATTAATTTTATGAAATCAGTCATAATAAACCAAAAGTACCATCCACATCTCTTCAGTGTGTTCTGTACTTCAGCCAACAGAAGCATCAATTCTGCTCATAAAGTTCAATGAGTAAGCCAATATTTTTAAAAGTCTACCCTGTATCTCTTCTGGAGGCAACAGTTAATTGTGTAACATCCATCATTTCCTGTAATTAACAGTTGTCATTTTTCATTAAGTCATGTTTAAACACCTACCAGATCAAAATGCAAAAAACAAACAAAAATGGCTATTAAGCTATTGTGAAATATTCAGAATTTAACTTTCAACAAAGCAGACAAAATCTGCACTGAATTGCCTGCTGGGAATTTTGTTGTGCTGAGAATTAGCAGAAAGCCCGAGGCAACCATGATTAGACCTAGGAGTAAGTTTCTGGCTGGTTTGAGTTTGTTGTTACTAGTTTTTAATTTATCCTGAACCCACTGGGAATCACATTGCTTCCCACCTGAGACTAGCATATCCAAATATGGTGTTCTGCTTCTTAGAACTAGGTGTCATCCTGAAAAGGTATGAGACATGACAATAAATTTTAAAAATGGCCAAAATGATATGGTAGGACAATGTTGTTTGTAACACTTCAAGCAACAGTGCCATAAAAGACCTAGGTAGGTCATGTTGTGTTTGAATTCTGCAACAAATTGTGACCCTGGAATATTAAAATATCTGGGTGAAGATTAATAGCATTAATCAAGGAAATGAATGAGTGCCTCACCCCCACAAATTGAATTGAATTCCAGACATCTATGCTAGTGACTCCATGTGCAGTGCTTCGGTAATGTGATGTTTGCAACATATAGTGTGGTACATCAATAACCATATTAAAAATTTGCTGACGTAGATATTATTTATAATTATTATCGTTGTTCCTTCTTAGCCATCCTCACTATCCATGGGCTGGGTAGTAGTCATCTCCATCACCACAGTTCAAATGCCTCTATCTTTTTCCTATCTGTCGTCTTCAAAGTCCAAGCTTCATAACCATACAAAGCTATTGGAAATATGATTGAATTCACTACTCTGTGTTTGCTTGGGAGGAAAATGTCTGTATTCCTCTAGATGTGATTCATACTAATCATTGGTGTTTTTCTATTCACTGTACGTCTTCTGATTTCTGGGCTACAGTCACCATTTTGTTTAAATTTAGAGCCAAGGAAGTTAAACTCTTTTACTGCTTCAGTTTGCCTCATTGTTAATATTGACATTGACACGCATTCTCTCTGCCATTGTCATTATTATTATTTTTGTTTTGTTGAGGCACAGTGCAAGTTTTTCACATTCATCTTTGACTATTAGGATTAGTCATTCTAGATCTTCCTTACTTTCTGAAAACAGTGTTACATCATCTGCATACCAAAGGTTGTTGATGTTCCTACCACCAAGTTTTATCCCAATGGTAAATTCTTCCAGATGTGCCTTTTCATAACCACTTCTGCACACATGTTAAATAATGAACCCTGACAAGTGCCTTTTCCAATCTTGAACCATTCTGTGTCTTCCATTTTTTCCCTATACTTTTTAAATTCTTCTATTGCTCCCACTTTTTCATTGAGGTCCCCAATGATATAGACAATATATCTTTATTTGGTGTTTATTACAGGGCTTTTTCAGTGTCAGCATAGAATTCTTCAATTTCTTCTTCTGCTGAGTCTGCAGAAGAGCTTCATTAATACCGCCCATCCTGGGGGATCTCACTGCTTCTCACAAAATATGCTGCATTTTTAACTGATCTGTAAAGATTTTGGTGAAGAGTATTGGAGTAGGTCACCAGGTCTTCTTCCAGGTCAGAGCCATTTTGGCCAGCAGGACTATAGCCCATGATGTCCACCCCTCCACCACAGTGAGATATGATTGGATTTAGGGATCCAAATATATATCCAAAGATGAGGGCTATACTATTTATTTATTTATTTATTTATTTATCCTGCCTTTCTCCTCAAAATGACTCAAGGTGGCTATAGGCTCTTCATATGCCAGTGAGAGTGTGCCAAGTGGAGAATAGACTACAAAAACCCAGTTTCAACTTTGTCTTATTTAAAGCCTCTGATAATGTAACTGTACATATCTCCAAGTGTATAAGACATCTGCCCATCAGTTACTCTTGCTCAGACTTGTTTGTCTTTGAGCAAAAGAGACAAGGAAAATATGATCTTTTGGATACATGTCCATGAACTATTAAACATATTTCTTGTAAGGACAAAAAATAGTCTGACATTGATTTTACACCGATGTAATAATGCAGACTTGAAAACAATTGTTACATAGGAATTCATGTTTCTTCTGCTGCTCTCTCTCTCTGTCTCTGTCTCTGTCTCTGTCTCTGTCTCTGTCTCTGTCTCTGTCTCTCTCTCTCTCTCTCTCTCTCTCTCTGTGTGTGTGTGTGTGTGTGTGTGTGTGTGTGTGTGTGTTGTATTTAAGTGTACACATTTGACATACACTGATCTTGATATTTATTTGAATATTTTCCGTGGCTTTAGAGACTAGGATGTGGGGCAATGGTTTCAAACTACAGGAGAAGAGATTCAATTTAAACATTAAATTGAATTTCATGACAGTTAGAGCTGTTTGGCAATGGAATATGCTGCCACGGAAGGTGGTGGAGACTCCTTCTTTGGAGGTTTTTAAGCAAAGGCTGGATGGCCATCTGTCAGGAGTGCTGTGATGGGGTTTCCTGCATGGCAGGGGGTTGGACTAGATGGCTCTTGAGGTCTCTTCCAACTCTATGTTTCAATGATTCGATGATTCTGTGGTAGATTGGGGTAAAGAGTTGGAATATTTTCCAATAAATCTCCATGAGTACCTTAAACCAGACTCTGTTATATTTAACTCTAACTTGCTTTCCACTTGATTACATAAGCCTAATCTCTTGCTTGGAGAAAGACGAGACATTTATTAAAAGTAAGAAATGTCTTTGATTCACAGTAAAGATGAGACACAAGCAGACAGGCAGACCTGCAAGCTTCAAGGGTATGTATGTGTGGTTTAAGATGAGGATTCCCTTGAATGGGGCAACCATTCTTTGAAATGATATATTTGCAAGGCAGCAGGTACCAGTAAAATCATACAGCCAACTTGGGATACAAAGTGCCATTTTCTTTTCGGTGTTTATTTCAGCAAAATTATTTATGCCTAATTATTGAGACTGCTTGACAAAATTTCATTTGCTTTTTATAATATGAACAAGCATCTCATGCGGCCATTTACACACTTCCCTGGGGAGTAACACCATACACCCCGAATGCAGAACCTCAGGAACATTGGTAAACATTTTACAGAACATTGGGTGCAGGGTCATAAAAGCAGGGTCAGTGTTATCAGGCATATTCCGTTGAGCACTTTATTAACACATTGATATTGATATTAATGTCAGAAGATGAAAGAGAGCTTTGCTGATTAATCATACACATGTTAGCTTTCAGCCTTATGCGCAGTTGCATAGATTTAAGCTGTTTTGGACACAAGAAGACTTGCTAACATCTGGATAACTTTGATTACAATGTAACTGCATCTGAAAAAACAGACCTGTGGCCCTTTAACAAGTAAGAAATTCAATCCGATATAAGATTTCAGCAAGGGCAAATGTCTTGAAAACTACAGTATTTTGATTGAGTAGGCCACTAAATCTGCACAGAGCTCTACCTTAGGGCAACATGCGGTGCACCTCAAGGTGCAGAGTGATCCACAGATTCTGGTAATACATGATCAATACATGCTCTCTCTCTCACCCCACCATCGGGATGGACATTTCCCGTGCCATATTCATCACTTGGCCATGCAGACACCCCACCCCCCACCCTCTATGACTAGACTGAAATAGCTAAAATACCTTCTCAGGCTGCTCTCTTCATTAAACTCTCCTCAGAGGTAATGATGTCCCTTTTAGGAAATAATGAAATAACTGGCAACATCTCTGGAGATATCCCGGTGTTCTCTTGTCCTTCTCCAGGGCCTGGTAGCTTCCTTTTCATTCCATCCTCTCCAGCCTGCCAGATTTCGATTGCCCACCTTGATCACAAGCCTTGCCACTGTATCCTCCTCTATGCAGTCCAGCTCTCAACATCAACTTTGTAGAAAAACTTCGTTGCCATACCATTAATAACTCAGCTGCACTCAACTATTCTCTCAGGTTTGACTAAACAGTAGGTTTGACTTCTCAAGGGAAATGAAGGAAACACTATTATTTACAGTCCTCTTAAGAAGTTAAATAATTATAGATTATTTTTGATACCTTCCACTACATAAATAGCTAGTTTTCTACACTACAATATTCTACTACATTTCTATAGACTAAGTATAGCTTATCATATCCCGCACATTCATTCTCAGTTTTACAGTTTTAAGATGCCATATAGAGCCTCGATTCACTATCTTTTCCCAACTGTGCTCTACAACCCCTAACATCCATCTCTTTCACCTCCCTTCATTCTCTTAGGCAGTCCCTAGCCATACGTAAAAGCACACAGCATCTGTCAGTCCTTCTGCACTTGTCAATCACTTCAAACACACCACCAAAGCTACTTATCATATGAGTGCATTTTGCAAATATCAGAAAACAATGTTGTGTTAAGTTACCTCTTGTGTTGTATTGCAAGATACTTTTCAGGGACTGGTTGGTCACATTTTGTTTTCAGGAAGTAAGTAACCCCTAAATCAGTGACTACCAAGCTTGAGTCGCCAGGTATTGTTGTTGTTGTTGTTATTGTTCAGTTGTTCATTCATGTCCGACTCTTCATGACCCCATGGACCAGAGCTCGCCAGGCCTTCCTGTCTTCCAGTGCCTCCCGGAGTTTGGTCAAATCCATATTGGTTAATTCGATGACATCGTCCAACCATCTCATTCTCTGCCGTCCCCTTTTCCTTTTGCCTTCCATCTTTCCCAACATCAGGGACTTTTCCAAGTCGCCAAGTGTACTTGGACAAAATTCCCAGAAGCCTTCTCCATTAGCTGTACTAGCCAGGATTTCTGAAAGTTGTAGTCCAAGAACATCTGGGGAACCCATGGCTTGGAACCACTGCAGCCATACAATTGTGTGGCACAAATAATGGACAACATGGCAGTTATTAAAAAGAAGGATAAGCCTTCTGTGCAGGCCTTTAAAATAATATTCTAAGTTCTGTTCAAAAAGCAGGTTCGCAGGGTTTTAAAATCTTTCTCTATTCCTTAGCAGAATGTTCAGACTCTGCCACTTGCTAGAACCCTTAGTAGTATTGTTTTAAGGATTTTATTGATTTAGTACATATTTGTCTATTTAATAAGCCCGCAGCAAAGGTGAGCAGAGCAAGGCTGATGAAGAAATCAAAGACAAGCACCTTTTGATAGCTAAAATATTAAATGTATTGTGTTTATTTTCTACTCCACATCAAGGACATTCAAAATTAGATATTAGGCGTAGTCCACAGTGGGTTCTAGATTGCTTTGTAAGCACGACTTTTTGGCAAAGAAAGAACATAACTAAGTTTGATGAACTCATATTTTAAAGAGCTCCTATTATAACACATGCAGGGGGAAATATCACCAGAAGCCAAATGATTTTAATAGCCATAATCAACATAATTAAGACATAATCAATCCATCAAGCCAATTATAATTTATGTGCACTTAATGTTCTGTACATTTCGATGCCTTGTTTGCTTGATGATGTGATGATAGGATGAAATGTATGCAGGTGAGATGATATTCTTATCCTCTTCTATCCCATCCAAACTTTAAAGAGGTGGTCTTTCCTCATTTAGGAATAAAGCTGATTGAAGCTCAGTTTTGCTCTTCAGTTTGTTTGCTTTCTCTTTTATAGTTTTCTACCTGCCAGATCCAGGTAGATTTCTATGAATGGGTGTGTGTGTGTGTGTGTGTGTGTGTGTGTGTCTGTCTGTCTGTCTGTCTGTCTGTCTGTCTGTCTGTGTCTGTGTCTGTTTCTGTGTCTGTGTCTGTGTGTCTGTGTCTGTCTGTCTGTCTGTCTGTCTGTCTCTCTCTCTCTCTCTCTCTCTCTCTGTTTCCTTTAATTTGTGCAATAGTTATGTAGAGATGGGCAGATTTCTGTGAAAGACTTGTACTACTGCTTTATTGTAGTGTATTTCATTTATTTTCAGCATTAACAAGATTTTTTAATGCAAAAGATCCAGCGCAGTTATGGTTTCAGCAGTGGTAGAAAACAGTCAGTAGTTTTTTGCAGTGATTTTTTAAAAAATGGGTTATTTTCTAATTTGTCCAGAATAGATCTCATATATTTTGTGTTACTTCATGGATCTATATTTAGCATCTGCTGCACACAGAGGCCTGAACTTGTTAGAACCTGTGAGTATGTTGAAACATTGGATTTGGCAGGTAGAAAACGATAATAATCATCTTTGAAATGCAGTGCTATAATAGACCTTTTGGATCTTTGAGTCCAGTCCCTATCAGGGAGACAAAGTAGAGTACCAAAATCCTCACCGCTACCTAAACCAACTATCAGCAGTTCATTTGGCTTCAGGTAACTGTCCGAGCCTGCACTTAGCACTGGCCCTTTATATTTCAGAATGGGCTTTTTCAGAGATGGGGATAAATTAAAAAACGAATTGCAAAACTCATTCAGAAATAACTAACTTGTCAATTTGTATTCTTATTCGTATTTGTACACATTGATGCCCTCAATAAATAGATACATAAATCAATAATTAAATATATTGATGACTTTTAGCCATTCATTGGGCTATAAAATGTGTGTAGGTGCCTTGGAGACCATTTTGCAGGGTTTTAAATAAAAATGAGTTTGTGATGTGATTCATCAATTCATTAGAAAAAGAATTCATAAATTCATTTTTGGTGCTTTGTTGACCTTGACAAATCATGAATCAAAATGAATCACAATTTTTCTGATTCATCCCCATCTCTAGTCTTTTCCTTTTCCTGTTATCTCTGGAGACTACTAGAACACTACAGATGCAAACCTATATTGATCGATGACATTGGTCTGAATGGCATAAGTGGGAAACAAACCATCCCAACCTCACCCAGTATATTTTGTGCATGCCACCATCACTTAAAATGAAAGCTGGTGATACTTAAACATTGACTTTAGGCCCATTGTGCCTAGATGGGATGAATTTAGCACCATTAGTATTCTGCATCTCACCACTACATGTGAGATGCCTGGGACTTCCTTTGATTTGGGGCGTTTATACACGACCCCTAAGCTCCGCTGCAAATGGCTCCCAGCTCCGGAGCTTTAAAATGTTTCCCCACCAGCTCCGGAGCTAACAGAAAATTAAGTACGACCCCGCCCACCTAAGCGCGACCCAGCGCACCTTTCAAGTACCTGCTCTGGGAGAGTGAAAAATTTTGATGCGGAGAGTGCCGGGCTCTCCTCGCTACTTTTTGTTGTTGTTGTTTTGCCTCCCGCCCTTTAAGAGGAACCAGGAAGTAATGGGGGGTTGGAGCAACTTCCACCAGCACTCCAGAGGTAAGAGTGCATTCTTTTCTCCCTTTTTTCCTCCCTCCCCTCACGCAGACAGAACAAGGAAGTGCGGAGGGGGTGGGAACGCAGGGAGAGCGACAAACCCTCAAGATCTCTGGTCCGAATTTAAGGGACCAGCGGATCTTAGGGGTCGTGCAAAAAGGACCTTTGTTGAATGAGTGTTCTTATTTTAGTTATCTCAGTAATGAAAATAACTAAGTCTGGGGATTGAAAACTTGAAGCATAGTCTTTGACTATGATCAGAATCATGGTGGCTAGTATTTGTGTTTAATCTGTTAGTACAGTGCACCCATACCTCTCACAGTGACAGAAAGGTATTTAAGAAATGGCCAATACAGTAGTAAGATCTCGCTGGAGAGCTTTCCACAGCAATGGCAAACACTATGTCCTGTCACATCATTTAAGATCATAAAAGGCCAAGATACAAGGTGCATTTCACATTTGAGGTTCCTGTGGAAGCAGCCTTTTTCAGTATGAGGCAGTCACCAGTGAGGGATGCAAAATTAAATGGCATGTGCACCCCTTGATCAGAGGAAGGCCCTCAATAACACTAGACTTTAAGGAATATGTCTGTGAAGACTCTCAGTCATCCAGTTGAGTTTATCTGGAAGTTGAGTCATGGCAACTGGACTTCTTTTCTTTAGAGATCGAAATGTTTCACTGCTCATCCAAACAGCTTCATCAGTCTGAGGAAAGATAGTTGTGAGTCTTCCATTTTATATTTCACTTTGACCTCATGTCACACTGGTTTGAAACAGGCTCATAAAATGAGCGATGGCCTGAAAGTTTAGGTGGACAATAGTCTCAACAGGTTCATTTTGTCTGGGGATTGTTGAAATGGTGGCTTAATAAGTCCTATGAACCTATTTCAGACCAGGGTGACATGAGATCAAAGTGAACTATAAAATGGGCGGCTCGCAACTAGCTTTCCTCACACTGACAAAGCTGTTTGGATGAGCAGCGAAACATTTCAATCTTTCAAGAAAAGAAGTCCAGTTGCCATGACTCAACTTCCAGACTTTAAGGAAGCAAATACCTGATGAAACCCTCTATGTTAAAAAAATTTCTAAAATAAGTAGAAGGGTAGTAGGTAAGACAAGGCAGAGGATTTTGAATTCCATTTCTGTTTTGTATATTACACTGATGTGTGTGTGTGTGTGTGTGTGTGTGTGTGTGTGTGTGTGTGTGTGTGTGTGTGTGTGATGGAATCATTTGTAGTACTTTAATTGTCATTTTTGTTATATGTGATCCATGATTCTTTTTAATTTGGCAAAGACAGAATAATAGTGATTATAGAGGTGGAACAACCCTAGAAGAATTTGCAGTTTAAATTACCAGATGGGTACTGTACCAAGGATCCAATCTTCCCTCAGCTAAATTTACTTGCCACACCATTCTAACTTTAATATGTAATTTTTAGTACTGATATAATTTCGTTTCTATCTTCTTAAATTGTAATTGCTTGATTTGGATTTTATATTGTTTGTGTGCTGTCTTTAATTTTAATTTATGATATTCATATGTTGTTAGCTGCCCAAAGTGGCCTTGCGGCCACTACGGTGATATTAAAAATATAATAAACAATAAATTAAACAAATCTTTCTGCTTTCTGCAACACCTCCCTTATCTACTTTTTCCAGAAGAGTAGTGAAATGCAGGGAACAAGGACAGCCACTTTTTGTAGCCTTCATAGATCTTACGAAGGCATTTGATATGATTAGTAGGGATGGACTTTTAAAAATACTCCTCCGGGTTGGATGCCCACCCAAGCTCCTTAACATCATTAGGTCTTTTCATGAGGATATGAAGGGCAATGTAGTTTTTGATGGCCTGGTGTCAGATCCCTTCAACATCCGAAGCGGAGTGAAGCAGGGCTGTGTCCTTGCGCCAACCTTGTTTGGGATCTTCTTTGCTACCATGCTGAAGTATACTTTTGGAACTTTAACAGAGGGTATCTATCTCCGGACCAGATCAGATGGAAAACTCTTCAACCTCTCTGATTGAGAGCAAAGTCTAAGGTAGAGGTGAAGTGTTTGCGGGATCTCCTCTTCGCTGATGATGCCGCCATTACTGCTCACTCCGCCGAAGATCTCCAACAACTCATGGACCATTTTAGTAAAGCTTGCAAAGATTTTGGGCTAGAAATCAGCCTGAAAAAAAACACAAATAATGGGCCAGAATGTGAACTCTCCTCCTTGCATTACAATTTCTGAAAAAGAACTGGAAGTTGTCCATGACTTTGTGTATGTCAGATACACTCTCACTAGAGTCTGAGCTGAATAAACGTATAGGTAAAGCAGCAACTATGTTTTCCAGACTAACAAAGAGAGTATGGCTCAATAAGAAGCTGACAGAACATACAAAGATACAGGTCTATAAAGCTTGCGTACTGAGTACACTTTTGTATTGCAGCGAGTCTTGGACCATCCATGCCTGACAGGAAAGAAAGCTTAATACCTTCAATATGCGCTGTCTTAGGTGAATATTCAACATTACCTGGCATGACAAAGTTCCAAATAGCATAGTCCTGAATCAAGCTGGAATCCCTAGCATGTACACTTTGAAACAGCGACGCCTACACTGGCTTGGACACATTGTGAGAATGGATGACGGTTGGATCCCAAAAGATCTTCTATATGGAGAACTAATGCAGGGAAAGCGCCCCAGAGGGAGACCACAGCTGCGGTATAAGGATATCTGTAAGAGGGACCTGAAGGCCTTGGGAATGGACCTCAACAGCTGGGAAACCCTGACCTCCGATCGCACTGTCTGGAGGCAAGAGATACAGCATGGTCTACATAAATTTGAAGAGGCATTTGTCCAACATGCAGAGGAAAAGAGGCAGGCACGGAAAGAACAAAACTCGAGGACCGGGCAAGAAACAGAATACATCTGCCCCCAGTGCGGTAGAGACTGCCATTCCCTAATTGGTCTATTTAGTCACACTAAGTGTTGTTTTTAGGATCTCTACTCCAGGCATGATACCATAGTCTTTCGAGACTGAAGGATGCCAATGAATGAATGGAGAGCCATCATTTGGCTAAAATTCAGAATAATCACGAATTGAGTTTTATGGATTTATAAAACATCCTCATACTCTTTTCTCCCTAGTTTGCACGAATCAAATGTGGCTATTGATGGCAAGCCCTATTGGTTGTCAAAAATCCACAGTACTGGCAATGATTCAATGGCAAATAGCAACCATCTGAATACATAGCAACACCAGGCAGAATATATCAATCACATTTTTCTACTGTATTCCTATGAATCTTCCCTGTGAATTAGATGTTACCTGTATAGATGGAAATAGCCCTATCCTACTTCATTTCATAGAGCATTGATACCCTAAAACCTGGCCATAGGGGGGAAAAATTCTTCCTCCATCCTGTCCATAAATATTGTTATTGAGGCCTAAGTAATAGTCTATAGCAGTGATGGCGAATAGAGATGGGCACGACTTAGCGGTATTTTCGTTTTCGTTTTCGTTTTTCGTTTTCGTTACGGAAACGAAACAAAAACGAAAATCGGCACCAACCTGGACCGAAAACGGAAACGAAACGACTAATTTTGAGCCAATTTTCGTTTTTCGTTACTGGAAAAGCACTCAATTGAGCTAAATGGGGAGAAACGAAAAAATTTTCGTTTTCGTTTTCGTTTTTTCGTTTTCGTTATGTAACGAAACGAAAACAAAAAATTTTGAAATTAGCCCACGAAAACGGAAACGAAACGACTCAGACCCTAGCCGAAAACGAAAACGAAAACAAAACTTTTTTTCTGAGTCGTGCCCATTTCTAATGGCGAACCTATGGCCCGGGTGCCAAAGGTGGCCCTCGGAGCCCTTTCTGTGGGCACCCAACATCACCCCTTCACAGCCACCTGTATTCAGGTTAAATTACTGTATTGGCACTTTGCAAAAAAAAAAATAGTGGGTTTTGAATTGCAGTTTGAGCACTTGGTCTCTAAAAGGTTCGCCATCACTGGTCTATGGCTACCGTATCTATGCCATACTTCACTTGTCTGGATCGCAGGTGGCTTTAGATGTTTTTTTGCAGTTATGAATGTGGGCAGGAAAATGAAATGTACTCTGAGTTTAGAGCTTGCCAAGAGATTTGTCCAATGGGCCAAAGAGGCTTCTTGGACAATGGGAGAAACTGAACTGATGCTGTTTGGGGAATAGCATGACCTGCATGCATGCTTGTTTCCCATCTGCTTAGCCACATTTTGAACACCTTTAACAGGAGAAGAATTATGATAAAATTATGAGTGCATTCACATGGTTTATTCTAGAAACCTCCTCATTTCTTCGGCACTCTTCCTAATGTATGAGCTATACTTACCCTTAGATGTGTCATAAATATGTGGTCAGAACTTTTAAAAAGACAAGCAAACTACCTCCACCAAATGATCAGTTATTAGAAACAACATTTGGCTACAGTTCTATGTTTTGACATAGGAATTTTAGGACAGCTTTTGACGGTTCTGTTTCATGCAGCTCTTGTGAAACGGAAAGTCTATTCTACTTGTCCGGCCCCCAAAGCAGGATATAAATGTAAACAAATATGGCGGTCAAGAGCTTACTGCTAATCTTACGTAGAGAGCTGATCTGTTGAATCAGTTGCTATATGTTACAGTATGTAAATGCGCATGCAAATCCCAGTGCATTGGTTGGTCTCCTCTAGTTGGGACTATCAATGACCATTAGGTGTGTTATAAGAAAAAACCCTGTCCCCTAAAGAGGCCAAAGCAGGGGATCAAGAGATTCCCTTGTTTCAAATAACCCAGTCGTAATTTGCTTTTTTGCAGTCTATCACCACCACCACCACCACCACCACCACCACCACCATCATCATCATCATCATGACTAGGCAAATGCTCAAAGCAGCATTAAGTCATCATGAAACATTCATGACTGTGAACTGTCTTGAGTCCCTTTATGGAAGAAAATGACATGATGTGACATGGATGGATGGATGGATACAAAGTCAAATTTAGCAATAGAACCATTAAAATATAATAATATGAAAATGAGTAATTTACGTTATAACAACACCAGTTTGTATAAGGGAATTAAAAAGTATGTCTGTTAAGCCCCTAGTAGGCTGCCATACATGATGAATTTATGGTTGGTTGTCTTTGGGTCTGGTAGATCAAACATCATGCAGATATTGTCTGGGAGGCGAGGGATGATAACACTAAAATATTAAGCACTGCCCTGGCAATTTTCTTCTATCTTTCTCTGACTTTTGTTAAAATAATGAGGGAGCTGCTTATGTAAAATCACACATAGCGGGATCTAGTGCACTAGTGATCAAATTCAATAAATTTCTGGAGAGAAAGGGTGATAGAAAGAGAAGAGTCTGGAGCCCCATATCCACTGATTCATTAACCACTGTTTCAGTTGGAAGAGGAAAAAATTAAATAAATAATTTAGCAGCTACAATGCAAGATACTGTCACAACAAACAGCAGCTATAAAGCAAGCTACTGTCATAAAACAGCAGCCATAAAGCAAGCTACTGTCACAAAACAGCAGTTTTGGGGGTGGTGCTGTTCTCCCTCATCCACGGTTTTTGTTATCCACAGGAAAGCCTGGAACCAATCCCCAGTGGATACTGGGGTTCTACTGTAAAAAGCCTACATGATATCTGTGCTGTTCTCTTCTGTCCTGATAAGTTGTAGATTGCAATGCACAGTGGAATGCGTAACCTCGTCCAGCAGGTTGGGTGAAGAGAGGAGATGTAAACTAAAATCGCATTGTTTTGTCCATAAATAGCTTACATTGGCAAATTATATGTATACAAAAATTTGCAGCACATCATAATGAATTGCAAGAAGTCAATCATGACCTAACAGCCCCTGGAAGTGGTTATGAGCAGTGAAACACAATTAGAATTGTTTAATACTAAAGTACTTGTTTAAAGAAATTGAAAAGAGACCATTATACTCCTAACAGAAGGTAGTTTATTAAGCCTTTTGCCAGTAAATTTCAGAATTACCAAAATGAACAGTAAATGCACAGAGAAATAATGCACAGCAATTTAAAAACAGCAGTTTGCCATTATTTGCATAATAAAGAAACGTAAGCAAAGCAAAATAAAAACAAAACCAGAAGTATTATGGGATATTTATACTTATTATGTTTTATATTTTGTTTTACTTATTTTGTTGTTCACCTCCCAGAGTAGCCTTTGGGCCAGATGGTAGCAGTATAAATCATATAAAATAAATAAGCTGGGAGCTGGATGAAATGAAGATAAAACTGAACCTGGTATGAAACAGGAATGCCACCATCACTTCAAACAAATATGACAATAATTGGAGCCACCCTTGTCATTAGGGTGACTCTTCACAGGCGACCTTCAAAACTGGGCCTCAGGAAATGAATATATAAGTGCAAACTAAGCAAGGTTGCTGGGTCCTCAGGCTTGGCAGAAGACATTGTTTTGTCTTTAAGAATCTAAAATTCCAATTCTCATAAGAGTAGGCCCTTCTGCACATAGAATGGATGCCACCTTGTACTTCACCTCATGCAAAGAAGTGTCTTCAGCTGGCCAGTGAGACACTGCACCTTGTGGAGATGAAAGAGACGTACTTTCAAGACAGAGGAAATCAGCCTTTTAAAAACTATGCCTTACTTCCCAGATAATCCCAGAAATCTTTCTTCAAAGGCAGGCTAGGAAAAAACCAAACCAAAACAAAATTATAACAATATGGTTACAATCAGCTCATTTAAACACATGTAACTGTCTGCCTACACTATATTATGTTATCCGGTTCTCCCGCCATTTAAATATGAGAGCTTAAAACTTAAAATAGAGCTAAAGCATTAATGATAAAAGGACCTCAAATCTATTAATCCTGAATATATAATTAATAGAGCTCAAAGCTAAGAAAAGATGCTTTTTGAACAACAACTTCTATAATCACCCAGGGAACTGTAATTTTAAACACACACACACACACACACACACACACACACACTTTCCCCAAAACATGTTATAATTTAACACAAGCAGCCAGTGTTTCTCTGATAAGAGTTTGTTTTGCTGTCATCTGGATCTGGTTGGTTTTTGTTATCTTCCTATTGGTTTTGGTTTTAGAGCGGATAAGTGAAAATGACATGATCATTCCACCTACTACTTCTGTAGTTCAATCAGGAACATTGTCAGGATATACAGACCATTTCTTTTAATGGTTAAGTGCCTTCACATCAATTCCTGTTCATTTACCCAACAAATGAGCAAATAAACAATCAGAGGCTTCCCAACTGAGGTTGAAAATTTTTGTGTATGTGTGTGTGTAGCAAAAATACAGGTGCCCTTCCCTGGCTGTGTTGCAGATTGTAGCCTTCTCAGTTTCCTACTGACATATCTTAGGAAGCTCTACAATGTATTCTCAAAGGCTTTCACGGCCGGGATCTGATAGTTGTTGTGAGTTTTTTGGGCTGTTTGGCCGTGTTCTGGAAGTTTTTCTTCTTGTCATTTTGCCAGACTCTGTGCCTGGCATCTTCAGAGGGCAAGAACATGAGCTCCTTGCCCTCTGAAGATGCCGGCCACAGAATCTGGCGAAATATCAGGAAGAAAAACTTCCAGAACACGGCCAAACAGCCCAAAACACTCACAACTGCAGGCTCTAAAATGTTCAGTTATTTGGAATAAGAACATAAGAACATAAGAAGAGCCATGCTCGATCAGGCCAAAGGCCCATCTAGTCCAGCTTCCTGTATCTCACAGTGGCCCCACCAGATGCGTTTGGGAGCGCATGAGACTAGATAATCTGTCTCCTGATACCACTCCCCTGCATCTGGCCCTTGAAGTATCCTGGTTTTAAGCCTGGAGATTACACATCTCCATCATGGTTTGTAACCTGTGATGGACTTTTCCTCCAGGAATCTGTCCAATCCCCTTTTGAAGGCATCCAAGCCAGATGCTTGGAATAGGCCAAGGAGTCTTAATATTGGAGTGGGTGATTTCTTGGAAATTTTGAAAATTAGTTTGAGAAGAAACACCAATCTGTAAAGAATTCCTGCTAATAGTGGCATCTTTCCTACATGGGATTCTCCAGGAAAGACATAAAGCTGCTCAGTATTCCCCAAGATCTTGCAGAGGAGTCCAAGGAGTATGGTAGCTTCTATGCAGAATGGCATCCTTCCAGCATGGATTTCCCTGGAGTCCTGCACAGGATTCCCAAGGAAGGAGACTGAACTGCCCCAAACTTTACGGGTTTTGTCCTGGATGACATCTCTCCTGCAGCAAGTTTCTCCAGAAAGCATACTGAGACAGCAGTTTCTATGCAAAACTGCGCTCCTGCACAGATTTGCCACAATCCTGTACAGGAGCCTTTGAGTTGCAAAGGGTTTTCCTGTACATAAGAAGTGGCCAGGATACAAAGTAGGAAAAATAAGATTGATATCTAATCATCACGGGATATTAGGAGTTATTCATGGTGCTTGGGATGTCACAGTGGGAATCTTCATCAGGTGAGACTCAGAAAAAATGTACTGGTTACGTTCAAAATGTAGGTACACAGCTGCTGTAAGCAGTCTATACTTTTCTTTCATGTTGGGAGAGTGAGAACAGACAAAAAGAAAATACTTCTTTATCCAGCGTGTCGTTAGTCTGTGGAACTCCCTGCTACAGGATGTGGTGATGGCATCTGGCCTAGATGCCTTCCAAAGGAGATTGGACAGATTCAAGCCATGATGGGGATGTGTAATCTCCAGGCTTAAAACCAGGGTACTTCAAGGGCCAGCTGCAGGGGAGTAGTATCAGGAGACAGATATCTAGTCTCGTGTGCTTCCAGAGCCATTTGGCAGGGGCACTGTGAGATGCAGGAAACTTGACTAGATGGGCCCTTGGCCTGATCCAGTATGGCTCTTCTTATGTTCTTACGTTCTTAAATTACATGAGATAAATTGGTATCCGATTCAGCACTAACATGGATGCGATCTTGCAACAACATGTTTTCATCCCCCACTGTTACCATAGCTGAGCACAAGGGGAGGACAGAACATTAGGTCTCCCTTGTATTTGCTCTGCAGTAGTAACCTAAGTAACTTGAATCGTGCAAGATTTGGGGGCCCAGAGAGAGACAGGTGCCTTCACACCTTTGCAGACACTCAACCATTACTTCTGCTGCCTCTCTGAAAACTGGGGTGTGAGAATGCTCCCCAGTCCTGTGTAAAGCCAAGCCTTTCCAATGCAGCTCAGCAAGCTGACAGTTACTTGTGTGGTTTATTGAAACGCATGTGACATTTTTCACATTTGCTGCAAAACCTTTCTTATAGGTATGCCCACTGAACCATGCCCTAAGCTTGGAAGTGATGCATTGCAAGCAATGCTGTTGTCTATATATAACGCCTCATCACTTTTTCCTTGCCTTGCCCCTCTTGAGTGAGGGCACCTTTTAAAAGCAATGCAATGGATGGAAAATAAAGCAGCTTCACTGATGTTGCAAGTCATATTTTCTATTAATTCTAAAACTGAACATATAAAGAGGATTGTTAGGCATCTTTAGTGACATGTTGACAGTTCTGCTGCTATATGTCTGAAGAAGAGGACATGTCCATGAAAGCTTACATTAAAATATAATAGTTAGTCTTTAAGGTGCCACATGTTTTTGTCTTTTGTTTTGTTTTGATTTGATTTTTGCCTGGAATTTTGACAGGAAATTTCTAATCTCCGACTGTAATATTTTTACACATTCTAAGGAACAAAATCCGATTGATCTGAAGTGAAATCTCTTTGAATTTTTGCCTGGAATTTTTACAGGAAATTTCTAATCTCTGACTGTAACATTTTTACACATTCTAAGGAACAAAATCCAATTGATCCGAAGTAAAATCTCCTGTTTATTTTTCTTTCGCCCAGGAGAAAAATGGTCAAGAGAAGATTTACTGAAGGCAAGAGATTTTGGGGGAATGTAGCAAGGAGTCACTCTAGATAAGGCATTGACCATCCTGCCTACTTCTGTGATTCAGCTTTTATTGTAAAATACATCAGGATGAGTAAAAGTTGAAGCCCAGCAAAGCTTTGTGTGGTGTACCCAGGCAGTAACTCATTAGAGGTTTTCTAGAAGTAGTGTGTCTGATTTCAGTGTTATAAAAAGAAAAACAAAATACTCTGGATGATTTTATTTTAGCAGCCTCCCTGGGTGCACTTACTTCGCCTTAGCTACTTTGATTTAGTTACTTTATTATAAATCATAGGCTGGACTAGATGAGGAAAATGGTACCAAGAGGCTGCAGCTAGCCTTTTAAATATGTATCTTGAGAATCGCTCAGCTGCTAGTGATTCTGTTAGTTTAGTTCAGCTGCTTGGATTCTAAATTTATACATGGGGGTGTTGAGGCTTTTTTCCAAGCACTATTTAGCTCCTTAGGCAACTTCTGCTGAGCATTTTAAGGACAGGAATAGCACAGCATTTACAGATCAGGACCGAAGGGCAGGCCACATAAATGAATGCATAATGATCTGCCTACCATGTTGGTGTCTTATACTCAGCGGCACTAGAAATAAACTCCACCCACCCTCCAAATAAGGTTCCCCATCTCTGCTGATTGTTTTGTAGCCTGGCGAGCACAGCGACTCTTGATTTGTACCTTGACATTGCATAATAGTTATGTGGCAATGAAGTAATTCATGTTTTTGTAAAGCTGATGCTCGGTACGGTTCTGTGCAATGATCCTCACACAAAGGCTGGAATATGTTGACTTTTAAAAACTCCATGGGCTGAGAACTAGAGGGAGAGAAATCTGTCACCGACAGGAATGCTTCTTCAGCATCCTGCTGAAGCAGCAGAGTCTCTCCTAGCCAAGTACCCATTTTGAAAGCTAGCGGAGCATTAATCAAGGTTCAATTTTAAAAAAAATTCCCCACACTGGTCATTTGCCATGCATTTGGAGGCCAGCCTTCAGAGATGACATACTGCATTGTGGCAAGGTTGGGGCGAGGTGGTGCCAGTTCTTGGGTGGAAACGGCTGCTGCGGGGAGGAAACAACGCACGAATTCCTAAATCTTGCGAACAGGGCTGGGGCTTCCCAGTTCCAAAGAGCATCTGGATTTGTTTTTTAAAAAATCGTCATGCTTTTGGAAAACAGTATTTTTCCTCAGTTGACATCAGAAGCTAGGTCATGGTGACATAATAGGCCTGCCAGAGCTCAAGAGGCAGCCGGAGTCTCAAGGAATGGCAATACGGTGCTGCACTTGGCCTCCAAGGAAGGCGATAAATCTCAGGACAAGTGACACAAGAGGGAAAGAAAGCTTGATTTTTTTTAAAAAAAATGAGGCTTCTTCAAATTCTGGACAGCCGTCTCCACTCATCTGTAAGCAGTCTTGACTTAGCACAAGGTTATCTGTGCGTGTTGCGCTTGCTTTCCTCTAAAGCTTTGCTCCCCCTGGTAACTTTGGAGAACAGGATGCCACTGATGTGGCAACCCTGCAGCAGGATCCTGTGTGGCGTTAAAACTGTTCCACAAGCAGATCCTCTCTCCCAATGGCATCCCCTAGATCTGTTCCAAGATGTCAACTTCACTCCTAAGAGATTATTAGGAACACACATGCAATTGCTTTCGCTCTTCTCGGCAATGCGACAACTGAAGTGCTGGGGTTGAGAACAGATTAATATGTTAGCTGAAATCCATTCATAAATTGGAACAAAAGTAAGCCTATTGGATCAGTGGGGATTTGGTGAGCCAACTAGGTAAGTATCATGGGTGTAATGAGACTACTCTAGTTGTGGCTTAAATTGCTCGGGGCTCAACAGAGGCATATCTTGGGCTTCCAGAGCCCGGTGAAACAGTCAGTTTTTGAGCCCCCCCCATTGCAAAATATAATCTGGATGGAGGGTGGGGGGGCAGTGGCATGGGGGTCGGTAGGCAATTTGGTGCCCCATAATTGCTGTGCCCAGAGCACTCCGCCCCACCTTGCCCTCCCAAAGCTATGCCCCTGGGGCTCAGACCACCTGCAAATATTAGGTACACCGTGTTTTTATTTGCATTGGTGAACCAGAAGTTGAGTATTTAAAGCAATCTTAAGATAAAGTCCTGTCCATTTCTTCTGATCATGCAGGCAGTCATCATGTGAGTGGCTGGACAGTTTCTGAGACTGTACAAGGAGGTATTGCCAGATACTTCTTGCTCGACTTTAGAAACTGTGCAGCCACACATATAGTGGACCCTTGGATACATAGAACAAATGAATGGGGTTTTGTGCAAGGGTGGACACAACAACATGAAGCTCTTGGACTGCATAGAGCTGAAGCAACCTCACCCTGCAAAGCTTCTTTGATAAGTCTGAAGAAGTGGATGTGTAGTCCACGAAACATTACATTAAAATATGAAAGTTAGTCTTTAAGGCGCCACATGCTTTTTGTCTTTTCTTTTCTTTTGTTTTTCTTTGATTTTTGCCTGGAATTCTTCTTTGCTTGTTAAAAAAAAACGCTTTGAGCACTCCAAGGGTGTGGGGTCAATTCAGCTATGTTTTGATGGCCCACCACATTCCCCATAGCCTCAAAATTCTCACATTTATGGAAAGAGGTAGCATTACATATAGATGCAAAAACTGGCCAGTAGAGATGGGCACGAAACGAACAATTTTTCGTTTCCGTTTTCATTTTTTCATTTCGTTACGCAACAAAACGACAAATGAATTTTGTCTCTAAAATGAAACGAAACGAACAGAAACACTGAAAATTTTGTCGTGAGTTTCGTTTTCGTTATGGCAATACAAGTGATCTGCTTTAAATGCTAAAAAAAATCACAAAAAATTGAAATAAATGGTAATGAAATGGTAATGAAACGAACGAAAACGAAAACAATTTTTTTTCAAAAATTCGCAAAAAAACGGAAACGAACCAAAACGGACCCCCTAAACGACAAACGACAAACGAAACACCATTTTTTTTTATTCGTGCCCATCTCTACTGTCCAGTTTTAAAAAAATCAGTTCTGGGGTTTCAGATTATTTTTTTTAATGACTGTAGACTGCATGTCATATGATCATTGACATTTTTAATGCTATTTGTTGCTTTAATTGCTACCGTAAGTGATGGAGATACCCATCTCATTTTTTATCTCTCAAGTATCCCTACCCCTAAGTCTCCATCAGTCTCCTGTTAAAGTGTGTGAAGCTTTGCTGGGAAATACTCTTTTTCAAAAGAATCTGTCCTCATCTGTGATACAGGCTGTATGTAAATACGGCTTTAAATGTTTTTGTGACTTTGTTCTTTCTGTTCTTTCCTTATATAACAAAGAGGCCAAAGGGTATTTTATCTGGAAAGAGACAATGTAAGCGTGAACTTGGTAGCATGGAAAGTGCTTATTCATAGGAACAATTTTATTTTTAAACTTGTCATCTGGTAAAGAAATTGATCCCAGCATGTTTAAACTTCCTGTCAAAACTTTTTTTCCAGAGCTATTTTTAATAGCAGTATTTTGGGAAATATCTTCAAAATGTTCTGGGGAATTTCCCCACACACACACACACACACACACACACATAATAATAAGTGGCTTAATCACAGTGCAGACATTCCTTACAACATAGCCAAGTACATGTCAGTGGTAGCAAATGCCTGTAGCTTAACAGCCTATATAGGCAAGTGGATTATAGTTAAGTCTTTAATTGGCCAGAATCCTATTGATTAATTAAACATTAAGTACATTGACATAAACGGCAGTGACAAGTTTTCACTAGTTACCAAGCCACCACTTATCTCCTTAGTCACATGCCAGTGTGGTGTACCATGCAATAAACAACTCTTTAACTAGTGGTGTCAGGGATGTTGATTAGCCCCACACCCTTCTATTCATTTTTTATCAAAAGAATCTAGTATCCTCCCTATCTAACCCCACATTTTCTCCACTCCATATAAAGGACAGGAATATATCATTACTTCTGTATGCAGACAATGCTCTTCTCCTGCCCTATACCCAGGTGGTGACACAAAGGCTATTAAGAACTTTCAAAGTTTATTTTTGCCAATGAACATCTCCAGGTAAAAGAAACCAATGCCCTCAAATTTCATTCCATTCCATTTATTAAATTTATACCCTGCCCATCTGGCCACTCGGTGGCTTGTAACAAACCATAGCAGTTAAATATCACATAATTATAAGCAATCAGTAAACAACGAAAACCAAGGAACAAGAGTGATTAAAATATATGTACTCTAATTATGAATGATAACACCCATGTTTCAATACAGGCTCTTCTACAAGGAACATATTTAAGGTATCTGATCAGTCACTGATTATTCCCATGATGTGAGACTTGTCTAGGGACACCACTGGGAATTTCATAGAATCATAGAGTTGGAAGAGACCTCAATGGCCAACCAGTCCAAACCCCTGCCATGCAAACATTTGTGTCCCCTTCTGAAGAATTTGTGTACTTGCTCATCTGTTTGTGTGTGGGTGGGATTGTTTTGGTTTGCTCCAGATTTTTTTTTTTTTTGGTAGAATTTAGTACTATGAGAAAGATTTGTCTCCCCACTTTGCTTTCCAACCTGTGGCTCACATTACTTCACATTTAAACTACATGGGCATTCTCAGATATGTACCATAAGCCTTAGAAACATACAGATTCCTAAAGAGGTATTTTTGTGTCCTTTGGCCAATTGCAGGATATGCAACATGGACATTGTCATAGGGAAATGTGAAACTGATGTATTTGTTTATCATTCTCACCTGCTCTGCCATGGGACACCAACAAATGAAGGTCCATTTAAGTTTTAGTCTCAACTAGAAAATGTTCATTGAATCAGTGGGAGATGGATGAATTTTGATTCACCATTGAATCAGCAACTGATCCAATTTCACAGCTACATTTAAAAATAGGTTTTTCTGGTGGAAAAGATTTCCCTAAATTTCCTCTACAATTCCTCCAAGTTTGGTGACTTGTGTTTCAGACACTCAAGTTACACATTCATAACATGGGTCTCCCAGGAAAGTGGCAGAGGCTAAAAGGGGTTGATGAATCAATGGATCCGTTTATATTCATAAAGGGTAAATGTGTTTGAAAAACACAAATCAACAAATTAGCACTTTTGAATGGATTTTGCAATTTGTTTTTAAACTCGTGCCCCTCACTAGTTTTAAGAGCTGGGGAGGCTCATCTGGGGAGATATGAACCTTCATGAGAGCTTTAATGTTACCTTTTAATGTTGCAAGATGCCTCTTCTAATTTCCTGTTCTTAATTTGAATATACATTAAATGTTCTGGGGTGTATATTGTCCCTCATTATTGTAAGCCTCCTTGGGTCCTTTTCCAAGGAGAAAGGTGGGGTAAAATATTCTAAATAAATAAATAAATAAATAAATAAATAAATAAATAAATAAATAAATAAATAAATATTTTGAATTGAGCCTTGAAATGGCCCAAACAAGTGAAGTCATACATCAGAAAACTCAGATGAGACTGTATTCCCTGACAGCCCTCAGTGCTTCACCTTTGAGATAACTTAGCCTGGCCCATCTTTTCTTTTCTGTGAGTTTTCATTAGGCCTTATTTGTACATCAAAAGAATTCACAAACCTACTCACCCTGAAACACACATCAGCATCACTCTCCCCCACTCTTATCAGTTACCCTTTGTGTGTGTTATTGTTATGTGCTGTCATATCGATTCAAAAATATGGCAACCCTAAGAAGAGTTTTCAAGGTATGTGAGATGCTCCAAGAGTGGTTTTACCATTGCCTTCCACCTGTCTAGTGGGTTTCCAGGGCCTACTGGGCATTTAAACTCCCTAGTCTATCCACCATATTACACTATGAGAATTATAGTCCAGTCTTGAAGGAAACCCCATGTAAGAGGAAAAGATTTACACAGCCACATGCATTCTGTATATAACAGCACAAAAAGTCTAAAAACAAAGAATTGTTAGCGACCACTAGGTATCTCCCTAGCTTCACCCTCCCCAGTGCTCAGCATTTACTCTACGTGTGTAATATAGTCCCAGTCTTAATAAAAGCTTACCGAAAACAAAGGGGCCCATATATTATATATAAACCATCATTGGTACACATACAATGTATAGCCCACCATAAACAAATGGAAATAAAGGCCTAAACATGGTTAATCCTAGCTAGTATAAACCCACTGAACCAATGGGAATTTTCAATCCTTCTTTAAACTTCACTGATTTAATTGATCTCCTCTAGTTGGAAGAAGCAATTGGATCTATACAGTTTGTGAGAGAATTTTCAGACTGTACAATTTTTCTTTCTGTCTTACAATCAATTCTTCTTTCTTTCTTTCTTTCTTTCTTTCTTTCTTTCTTTCTTTCTTTC
>JAHTLZ010000016.1:68166684-68185583 GCA_023846285.1 Phrynocephalus versicolor
ATAATAATAATAATAATAATAATAATAATAATAATAATAATAATAATGCTTGTTACAGTACATATAGGCCTTAATTCTTGAAAATGTGAACATACTCTGCAGTGACTAGAAGATGCAGCCTTACCACACCCTGGAACAAATCACTGGATAAACCCAAAGCCCAAATCAGGTCATTTCAGACTGATTCTGATGTTTACCCGAGTGAAATGGGCTTCCCTGAAAAGGTACAAAACCTGACTGAGGTTAATAAGGAATTTGAACTATGAAGAGGAATAACAGTAGTATGTTTTAAAAAGGTTAATCTCTGGAATGGGGTCCAGGGGAAGAGAAAGAAGTAGAGTGGGAGTAGAGATTCATTACTGGCAGGACTGCCTTCCAGTCCTGTGGCGTATTTTACCTGAGATTGGCTCCATGCGGTGTTTTGGTCTGCCACCACCCTTCAATATTTTAAAAAGCTTTAAACTGGTTTTCAAGCATCAGAACTCTGTCTTCCCTACATTCCCAGCATCTATCTTAAAACGTTTCACATTTTTCAACTAAACCACCCAGAGCAGCCTTCAGGCTAGATGGTGCAGTATAAAAATCTAACAATCAATCAAACAAATATATAAATCTGGATGCCGCTCTGTGGTTTTTGCCATATTAGTACAAATTATCCATTAAAAATTACCATATTAGTAAAAATCGTAAGGAGAGGAGAAGCTAGTCTACACGGATACACACTCCATACTGTTTTATGACTTCTGTTCAATATACATAATGCCATTTATTCTTCAGACTTGGTAACTGTGCATGCAGCACAAGAAGCACACACCTGATGTGTTAACCGCTATTTGGTAAGAGGCTACTATACTTGCAAATTTTGTTCAGCTATAGCAAACATAGGAAGAGATGAGAGACTTATGACTATTTGGGGGTTTCTTGTGAGATCCAGTGGGAAATAGGAACTTTCTAATTTTGAAACTCAGCTTGGTGTCTGGAAATCCCCATGTTGAAAAGGGCTGCTTCTGAATTAGTCTGAACCGTAGCAGGCCATTTTCTTTTTTCTATTTTTGTAATTATCTTTTTTATTTTCTACATGAAACAAAACAAAATATACTGTGCTACATGGGTCAGTCGCAATTATCAGCTTTATAGCCCTACCTGTTTCATTTCTCATTTCCAACCCTTAGAAGAACAGGTTCTCTTTTAGTTTTTATCAGTATACTATTCATCTCTATATATGTTCATCTTTCTAGTTTATTTCACCTATTTCTATTTTAATTCAGTATAGAAGATTGAAGAGGCAACAAGGCAATAATGAGAAAGTTTAGTAACATATTCAATCCCTATACAGTGGGCCCTTGTATAACAAACAGTTTGTATAACATAAAACCTGTACAACATAAAAAAATTCTGGAGATAGGGGAAATTTGCTTAACATAATCGCCTATGGAGCAAATCCGTACAACAAAAAAATGGGATTACTCCGTTTTCAATGCATTCCTATGGGAAATTTGTATAAAGGAAAATTTGCTTAACATAATTCCATTTGGAATGAATTAATTCTTATTTGATTTGCTAAACATATCTAAAGACATTTTAATTATTTTGCTATATAATGAGTAAGCAATAAGACATAATAATCTGTTCTTCTGAAATTTACATAGTTTCCAGATTCTTTTATAAATAAATTACATCTACTTTACGGGCTTCTATAGGAGGGTTACACCTTGGTTTATACGGTCCTCTTTAATTTTGTAAATTCTCATCTATATCTGTAAACCTAAATTACAGCAGTCTTCTTAACATTTAACAGATTAATATATACCAATATTTCCCTAGGTAAACCTGGGCTTGGCATTTCCACAGGATTCTTCATCTTTATTTTTCCCTATACCATGACAATAAGTTTGTAAAAGAAAAGAAAAACAGTTTTAAACTATTAGAACATAAGGAGCTAACTTCAAACGTTTAAATAGCCAAATTTTTCTATCAACAATTTATAATTGTATAATTTCTCACAGTCTCACAGTGTTTTCTGAAAGGGTCCTGTATTTTCCTCTTTTCTACTATCCCAGCTGAAGTCACATAAATATTCCCCTGTCGTCTCCCCTCTTCCCTCACAGGTTTTTTCCAGATCTCGAATGATTGGTACTGGGCACTCTATTCGGGGCCTGTTTGCTACTCCCCTTCAAATCTCTCTTCTTGCCACCGTTCATTTCCATCATTGTATATCCATCTCATATTATATTTCACACCTCATTCTGCTGCTATATGTCTGAAGAAGTGCACATGTGCACGAAACGTTCCATTAAAATATGAAAGTTAGTCTTTAAGGTGCCACATGTTTGTGTCTTTTGTTTTGTTTTGTTTTGTTTTTCTTTGATTTTTGTGTGAAATTCTTGAAAAGACTAACACTCTAACCTCTCTGAAACATTGTTGTCTGTGAGAATGTACAAAATTCTTTGGAGTCCCTGCAGAATTTCTCTTCCCTGAAATTCTTGTGACATCATCCTGCTGTATTTAAATACAATCAAATAATTCAGAAACCCATACTTCTTATTACAGAAACGTATAAGGAAGAGAAAAACCTCAACTTCTCCACTCTCCCACAGCTGTTGCCAACTGCCAAGTCGTTGCTCCAAGTAACTACAAGCCAATAGATAGTCATACAAGGTCACTTCCTGGGCTGTCTGCCAGATAGGTAGCTCTTAAGGAACTCCTATAATTCCAAGCCTGGAAAGCCAGGAAAGAAAGCAAATACAAGCAGAACTCTTTGGCTCAAAATGAAAATACTGGGGCCCAAAGCATCTTTGGAAACTCATATCCTTCATCCCCCTCTGGTCTTGGCAGGACTGTAAAACAGATGAAACTTGTAAGGGGGATCCTCCAGGCTTGTGCTGTCTGTTATAAATGTATATACGGTAGTTGCTTGTCTCTGTCTCTTTAAAATACATGCAAAACAAAACAAAAGAAGCCTTTGCTGTTGAATAGAGTGGATTCTGAAGATATTAGGTAAGGAAAAAGAGGATGCTTGCAGAACCTTTGAAACTACAAAGCTTTAAGGGACCCTATGGGACCCAGCACCTCTCAAGAAGACACAGTGAGGAGGGATGGGGGGTTGAACTTCCAACTTATATTTATTTATTTATTTATTTATTTATTTATTTATTTATTCAACTTATATGCCACCCACTACCCAAAGGTCTCTGGGCCTTGACTACAGCCAGATGCCTAAGCAGTTGATGTATATAGCAGTTCATGTTACATATGGTAGGTCTGAAAAAGCACCAAACTCAATATACTCTCTAGAGTAGTGATGGTGAACCTTTTAGAGACCGAGTGCCCAAACTGCGATTCAAAACCTACTAATTTTTTTTTCGCAACGTACCAATACAGCAATTTAATTCTGAATACAGGTGGCTGTGAAGGGGTGATGTCAGGTGCCCACAGAAAAGGGCTCCAAGTGCCACCTTTTGGCACCCGGGCCTTAGGTTTGCCAGCACTGCTCTAGAAGGAGCCAGAGTAACTGTGAAGATGGGGAAAGCATGGAATAGATATGGGAAGAGTATTTTATTAAAGGAAAGGTGGAAACAAAAGGAAAGAGATGACACCAGTCATCCATTTTCATGCTACCAGAAAACTTATGAACACATGATGTGGAGCTGCATCAGCATCTTCTGTATCTCTGGCACATCTCATAGCCAGAGTATCTCTGTAGATTATCAAGAATCCTAGCCCCAAAGGAACCACAAAACCAGCCTTCATGTGACTTGGCTACACACAATTCTTCTGCATCATCTGGTTCCTGCATGTTTTGAGTCCAGCCTCTAAAGGGAAATTATAAACGGCTGTTTTTCCAATGAACCTTCATGGAGGCTTCTACCATTACTTTAGCAGCACTAATCTGGAAATGATTTTATTTTCACTGATAAGTGCTATCTAAAATAATGGTTTAATCAGGGTCGTGGCTTTGTCTTATGTCAGCTTGTCCATTTAGAGCTATTCAAATTACTATTTGAACTCTGCTCGCCCCCAAAAGAAAATTGTGTTGGAGTTCTCTTCACTATTGAACAATGGGTTTGTCAAGTAAACCTATCAATGAGGTATTTGCTTAAAACTGGACTCATGCCATCCCAGAGATATTAAAAACATATCCACTGTTGTTTCATAGTTAATGGAGAACATATTTTTAGAACAATAAAAAAGTGGCCAGTAGCTTATCATTTGTAGATCTGAAAACAATTTTGAATCTCAGAAAGATTGGGAATCACAGTTTTCAAATATTCTTTGCCAAACTAGTGCAATGGCTTTCAAACTTTCTGCATTTGAAGTGAGGAAGTTTCCCTCAGAAATTGCTTTCCAGAGGAACCCCCCACCCCCGTCCATCCGTCATGGAAGTTCTGCATGTTGTACTGAATTATAGGACGCAATACACTTCCTTTGTGTAGCATGTTGAAAAGCCTGTTGGGCTAAATCATTGTTCTATGTCAACCAAAGGTTGGCCTTAAGAACAGCTCTTCTGTGCAGAGGCAACAACGGGTGATTAAAGAAATACTTCTCAACTAGAATATTTTTCATATTTAGCATTTTTAGCTTGGTTTCCCATAAGCATAGATTTTGGGGAGGGTAGCCGTGTTAGTCTTTTCAAAAATTCCAAAGAAAAACAAAATAAAACAAAAGACACAAAACATGTGGAATCTTAAAATCTAACTTTCATATAACGTTTCATGGACTACACGCCCACTTCTGCAGAATTATAGCAACAGAATGAGGTGTGCAATATAATATGTGATGGGATATACATTTCATATACATTTGGAGGTAGTGTCTGTATTTGCATGTCAGCCTGGTTGAAAATACCTACAGAGACAGTGGATAGGGGAGGGGAAAGAGGAGGGGGGTTGTAAAGATAATGGGGAGGAGGATTTGCCCAGAGTCTCATGTTGTTTGTTGATATGGTAGGTGTTGTTTTATGGTTCTGTAGTAAATTCCTGGAGATGGAAACCAGACATCAGATCAGAGCAGGGGTCATGGTGGTGGAAGAGATGGGGGAGAGGATGGGAATTTTTTTTACCTTAGAGTCCTGGTGGGAGATAAATTTTCCTGAAGTGGCAATATAGTAGTACTACATTTGATAATGACTCAAGAAACGCTGACTTATGTTTAATCCATTCTTGTGTGGGTCCATCGTGCTTATGCATTTTATCTCCGCTGTTTCTCTTTGTATTCTTGATCTTTAATGATTCTGTTTCAAAGCGGTGACCTTCAAATCCTCCAAGGAGTGTCCGGGGAAAATGAAATGGTTTGAAACAGGTTTCTGTGTATCATGGTTCCTTATGTCAAACTTGTGTCCGTTGATGCATTTTCTTAGAGATTGTCCTGTTTGTCCAATGTAGAGTGCAGATGGCTGCTTGTGACCTGAGCTGGAGGGATGCTCCAGACAAAGAGTGAATCAGACTCTTGAAACTCATGCTAGCAGAGCCAATGCACACCTGTGCTATGGAGTGCCACTAGCCTTTGTACTGTATATTTATTATTTGGGCGTTTATACACGACCCCTAAACCTTGGGGCAAATGGCTCCCAGCTCCGGAGCTTAAAAATGTTTCATCACCAGCTCCGGAGTTTACAGGAAATTAAGTGCGACCCCGCCCACCTAAGCGTGACCCAGTGCACTTTTCTTGTACCTGCTCTTGTGAGGTGAAAATTCCTTGATGTGGATGTGCTGGGCTCTCCTCGCTTCTTTTTGTTGTTGTTTTTTGCCTCCCGCCCCTTTAAGAGAAGGAATCAGGAAGTGACGGGGCTCCCCGGCAGCTTCCACCGGCACCGGGAGGTAAGCCTTTATTCTTTTGTCCCTTTTTTCCCTCCCTCCCCTCACGCAGACAGGATCAAGGAAGTGCGGAGTGGTGGGGATGGAGGAACAGCAACGAACCCCCAAGATCTCTGGTCCGAATTTAAGGGGCCAGCGGATCTTAGGCGTCGTGTATAAACACCCTTTGTTATCCAGTACACGTGCATGCTGCTTTTTTCAGGATAAAAGTTCTCAGGGCAGCTCACAACAATGTAATCCATCAAGAAACACATGGAAAGTGATCACGTGCTGTTTTACATACCAAGTGGACACTGAAAGACAGCTCCAGTTGCAATGGTGTGAGCCCTCTGGATAATTTCTTCTTATTGTTTCTGAGCTGGTTGTGATCCGTCACTAAAAATCTCTTGTCAAAGAACTCTGTGTGACCAGTGTCATGTTGAAGCAATGCCTTTCCCATGTGTTAACAGTCTGGATTCATTGGGCTGCACATCTGGATTTGCATGAGTGGTTGCCTGCCATTCCTATACCCATGCAAGCTGTTTGGCATGGTGACAGGCAGGCAGCTCAGCATCAGATCTAAAACTAGTCTACTCGAAAGGTTATTTCCACAGCCATGTGCAATATAGCTACATAGCCAATGAACACACCAGACTATATATTTCCAGGAATAGGGGGAACATGAAATGTGCATAGATCACGGGCTCTGTTATATCCTCTGCTCTACATGTTAAATAAATAAACAAATCAGCTCGCTGATTTGACAGACTGTTCAATTCATCACAGTGTAAGCAGAGCCCCCTCAATACTCAGCATACACGTTGGATGTCATGAACGCCATATTAAATTAAAAATGTCAGCCCTTCTCATTTTTAGAGATTTCTAATTTTAGGACAGATCTTGTTGCCTGTATAAAGTATCCTTTCGTTCAGAGTTGTTACCAACTCTGTCATACTAAATTTATACCTTCTTTCACCTAAGAGCAAGCTTGCATGCAAGAGAGAAAGAGAGAGAAGGAGAGGGGGGGGAATCACTCAGCATCATGATAGAAACTGAGAACTGCAGCCAATGCTTGCATGTTCAGTTAAAATCAATACATGACATCACTCCATCCTCCCTCACTCCCTCCTTGCCACCTTGACAGAGATGTAAACTCTTACTTGCTTTGCCCTTGAAGGCAAAAGCAAGGAAGTGTAACATTATTTTCCATGAAAATGAGAATGTGGAGAAAACCTCTGGAGCTTTTGATAGATTTCTTATGTTGGCAAGAATATATTTTTGCAACAATTTTCCAGATTTTGACCAAAAACCCCTGGGTTTTTTTTGAAGAATTGTGCAATGCTTACATTGTGTGGGGTGCCACAATTAGAATGACTGCTGCTACTGCTCTCTCTAGATAAACTGTTAACATCTTCCTTAACAATTTCCCAGTCCTCCACTGCTTGCTCTCTGTGTACATAAACACATGTGGGTGCATTTCTTCTCAAAGAGATCAAACACTACCGACATCTTTTTGCGAACTACAGAGACTTGGAAATGGGAGAAAGCTCATTATCTTCCTCTTGGCTGTAGGTGAGAGCTCCCATGGGGCTTTAAAATCCCTCAATGAGGCCTCTTGTTGTGTTGACACATCCTAAATCAATGAGAATGAAGAGTTTATGAATAATCTTTCCATCCCGCCTACCACTTCCTTTATCACTGTCCTTTTCTTTCTAAAACAGCCAGTTCCTTTATGCCAGCAGTGTCATCTCCTTTCCCAGGTATTATGATTTCTCTCTCTCTCTCTCTCTCTCTCTCTCTCAGTAGGACTCTCCTATCATCAGCACCTGTAATGGGGAAACTCTAGCTAGCCTCTCAGCCAGATCCTGACCATAAGGCTTTCACATTCAGCCTACTACTTCTTTTAGCAGACGATGCTATTTTACGGCCCTGGCCTCTCTTGGCTCAAACCCCCCCCCTTTAAAAAAAATCTCAGCTAGTACAGTAATGCAAGCCGAGAGCACAGAAACTCTTCGTCAGTACCCCTAGAGGAGCACTATAATAATACCGGTTGCTGGTAACCTACAGAAATAGGGAGAAGAGATAAAGGAAGGGTAAGGCTGCAGATTTTGCTGGGGGGGTGCCCAAAATGTGCACAACTGCTTCCCTCACCCTGATTCTGAATTCCCTGCGGTTTCCCTCCGAGCACGGAATGTCCTCAGACTGACTTCCCCTAGGCATGCATGGTGTGCAAGCAACCATCGAAGAAAGATTTACAAAGAGACTTTAAAGTGAGCGAGGAACAGTCAGGAATCCAGACTAGGACTGATAAGAGTTATATCTAAGGGTTGACTGAGCTTAAGAGAGACATGCTTTTCATTCCCAAGCAAATTTTATTTGTAGTAGCAACGATGGTACATATAAACTGCAATGACAGAATTAAGTGAAATGATTCAGCAAAGTGCTTTTTCATGGGGAAAGGAGCTGGCTGGGAAAGGAGCAAATAAAAACACATGCCTTGAAACCAATGCCTCCGGAATGCATGCAAAAAGGCCTGCCACTTTTTACCATGATGTTAAGAAAAGAGGCAATCATATGCATATCTTCATAGAGGCAAGAGCCATTGAGTCCCATGGGGCTTATCCCTGAATATGGAATGGATTGCCTGGAAAACAAAATTATTGGGAAATGTGGACCTTCCTCCTCTCAACCAGTCAGTCCGTTGGTCTGTTGGAACATCTGCCTCCCCTGCCCTGCACACTCTTTGCCTCTACCTCTCTCAACAAGGCAGGGAACCTAACAGGGTTTGTGACACACACAAGATGTTCAAGGAGTGTTTTTACCATTGGCACACACACATCCTAATGGCCAAGTAAAATCTCTCTCTCTCTCTCTCTCTCTCTCTCTCTCTCTCTCTGGAATAACTACCAAAATGGAGCAGAAAATGGATTTTTAACAGTTACTAGACAGGAAAGAGACCAAGCTGAACTCTCGGATCAGGTGTTCTAAATGGCTTAGATATTGTATTTCAGGACCCGGGAGCCCCATATACTACCCCCATATCCCCTAATAGCAGTGTTGCTCTGCACCAAGTGCACAGGCGTTGGCTTTGTTTGTTCCTGTGGTCACCTGGCCTTCAAAGTAAACATGGATAACCAACCCTACTCTTTCCCTCCAGAAAAACCACTGAAGAGCGGGGAATGGGACTGAGCCCAGATGCTGAGATGGTGGTGGGGAGAGGGAGGGTTAGGAGCAGCCAACCAAGAAGAGTGTTGAAGGAGAAGTCTTTTGGAGTGCTTTTCCTCGCCTTGCCATCCATGGCAAGTGCCCACTTCCACCACTTGCCCTCTCTAGATGTGGTGGCAATGAGGAAGGTACAGTTAGAACAAGTGAGAAAAATTGAAAGGGGAAAAACAGAAGAGAGCACAGAAAGTAAATAGGGCAACTGATGTGTAACAGTTGATCACGGTATCCTGCTGGAGCGGCTCTCGGAGGTGGGGATTGGGGGGCTGGCTTTGTCCTGGCTCCAGTCCTTCCTTGAGGGTCGCACCCAGCGTGTGAGCTTGGGGGGTGAGTTGTCGGCTCCCTGGACACTCTCTTGTGGGGTGCCCCAGGGGTCGTCCCTCTCCCCAATGCTCTTTAACATCTACATAAAGCCGCTGGCAGAGATCATCCGGAGTTATGGAGTCTGCTGTCATCAGTACGCTGATGACACGCAGCTCTATCTCTCCTTTTCCACCTGTGCAGTGGAGGCCGTCCAGACCCTTGATCGCTGCCTGGCTGCGGTTTTGGACTGGACCAGGACCCACAGACTCAGGCTCAACCCTGGAAAGACGGAGGTTTTGTTCTTCGGGGGCGGCTCGGAGGGGTACTGTGGCCCTCTTCCCAGTCTGGATGGGTCCGCCCTCCAGCTGGCGCAAAGAGTGAGGAATCTGGGTGTCGTCCTGGATCCGGACTTGACCCTGGAATCACAGGTGTCTGCCGTAACCAGGTCGGCCTTCTACCATCTTAGACTTATCGCCCAGATTTGCCCGTACCTCGATGAGAGCTCCTTGAGGACAGTGGTACAGGCGCTGGTCATGTCGAGACTGGATTACTGCAATGCTCTCTACATGGGGTTCCCCTTGAACCTTGTCCAGCATTTGCAGCGGGTCCAGAATGCGGCGGCCAGGCTGGTGGTTGGCGTGCATCGTTATGACCGTGCCACCCCCATCCTGGCCCGCCTGCACTGGTTGCCCGTTGCTTCCCGGATAAGGTTCAAGGTGTTGGTTTTGGTTTACAAAACCCTCCATGGCTTGGCCCCTGCTTATTTGGCAGAGTGTCTCTCCCGACAATTAGATCTGGCCCAACCCACCCGATCCTCTTTGGCCCACTCACTTCGGACCGTCGCCCCAAGAGAAGCCCGCAAATCCAGTACATGTGGTCGGGCCTTCTCGGTCGCGGCGCCTACTCTTTGGAACAAACTCCCGAGTGAGTTACGGCAGGCCCCATCATTAGCGTCGTTCAGGAAAAATCTAAAGACGCTACTCTTTCGTGAAGCCTTTGGCACTGATTAGCCTTTTTTTTTTCCCCTTTCCCGGTCTTTTGTTCGCAGTTTTGGCCTGCCTGATTGTATTTACTCTGTGATTTGCTTAGGTGAGGTTTTGACTTTTAAGTGTTTTATATTGTCTGTTGTGAACCGCCCTGAGTCCCATATTTGGGAATAGGTGCGGTATATAAATATGAAAATAAATAAATAAATAAATAAAAATAAACAGAAGGTGCAGCAGAAATTGTTGCTTTACCCATGAGAAAGGAGGGTTAAGCAGGTGCTCAGGTACACAAACATAAACACACACACATTCTTCCCCAGAGTAGTGGTAGACCCAACATTGGGTACCCAGACATTCTTGTACTAAAACTCTTCACCACTAGCTCTGTTGACCAAGATTTCTGGGAGTTGTAATCCAAGATCATTTGGAGACCCAAAGTTGACTACCGTTGCTCCACAGGATCAAATGACTATTAAAGATAGAGGTGAAGTGATGGGTGACAGAACATGGTGTCGCCTCCAATCCTAGTTGTTTATAAAAATGAAGAGTAAGCGGGGGTGCGTGGGGGATTATTGCCATTCACACTGGCTATATTTCTAGTCAAGAAACAGCCTTTTGTTTTAGGCCATGAATCATCTGATTTGAGACCACTTTCCACACTGGGGCATAAATTGTTTGGTTTGTTCAAGGCATAGCATGAGCAGCTAGCCTGTAAGACGGTTGGTACGTTCAGTCCAAACAATTTGTTTGCCAACCTCATTTTCTATCACTCTGTGGCTTCAAGGGAGTGCTTTTGTTTGTTTCACTCTGCCTGATTGCTGGTGATGGAACTTTAATTTTAAATTCTAGATAGCATTTGATCCCCGAACCAGGTGATTATTCTTTTTAATCCTTCAGCCCCGTTTATCTCAGATTTCAAACATGATGTGAGATGTTTGAAAATCAATATGTGGCAGTAATCTTCCACTTTAAACATGGTTCCACTGCGGACTATATATCACTTCATCACATGTGCTACTGAGTTTTGGCACAATGCAAAAGATAGAAAAGACTGCATGACAAAGTTAGCACAGGAAAAGAGTGAGGTGTTTTCTTTTGTAAGAATAAAATTCAGAAGGAAATAGACACATCATCTCCAGTCGGATGCACATTCTTTGCTTCACACAGTCTCCTCTCAATGCTCATTCCCAAGGGCACTGCCAAATACCGAGTGGTACCCAGTACATCCTGCCTTTCCACATCACATAATCATGTATTTTAGCTTCTGTAGGAGCAAGCCGAGAATTTCTTGTCCTCCCATGCAAGACTTGTCTATCCGTAAGCTTACTACTTTGTTATCTTTCCCAGCTAGATAGTATAAATGCGAACAGTTCCATAGCAGCAATAGCTGAGACCACCAAAGGGAGGGTATTGTTGATTGCCTTAAGGGCATTTCACAGCACCAGCAGCAAGAAATGAGTGGCACGATAATTAAAAGGCTGATTGTAATTTGCATGCAATCTTTTCATGGAAGAAGGGCAGGATTATGTGTGCAAAGCTTACACTCCTGGAAAAATTCATACTTTCAAGAACCAAGAAAAAGTTGGTGCTTCCTGGAGGGAAAACCGATATGTTGGTATTGTGCACACATGGAAGATAACTGGAAGGCCTGTTCTTGATTCTGCAATGTAAAAATAAGCAGATGCAGACATTCAAAATCTCTCTCTCTCTCTCTCTCTCTCTCTCTCTCTCTCCAGTCTCCAATCTCCAATCTCCAATGCTCTCCCTCTCATTCTCTGACACCATTTCATAGAACAACCCAGAAAAACAAAGGGAAAGGTTCAATGTGTGTAGCTTATGCTATCAGTTGGGAAGAGAGACTCCAGGAAACTATTCCAAACACACCAATCTTGGCAGATTTGGGGAGATAAACAGGATTAGACCTTATAAGCAGTTGTTGGGATAACACCAGAGAATACCAGGACTCCCCAAGTAGGGCTACAGAAGAACCATGCCTAAAATCTTGAACAGTTAGAGTAGGCCATACTTGGCTAATTAGATCTGACAATGGGCGGACTTAGAATAAGACAGCTTCCATATGTCCCTGTCCTGCAGGCACTGTGTCCTGTGTACTTCCAACAGTTTCCTCTTTCTTTTGAGATAGGTGGTGATGGGCCATATTTAGTCCACAGGCTGCTAATTGCCTGTGGCTGTTTTAAAGTATGGTGCCTGTCTGAAACTGCCAAACGATTTGATTAGAATAAATAGGATATGAATTCATTTTATTTATTTATTTATTTATTTATTTATTTATTTATTTATTTACCACCTATCTTCTAATCAGAACTCTGGGTGGTTTACAATAATATAAATACAGTGTGTGTGAGTGTGTGCGTGTGTGTTGCGTCGTTACAGTCATGACCGACCCTTCGTGACCCCATGTCCATGGAGTTTTCTTGGCAGGAATACTGAAGTGGTTTGCCAGTTCCTGCTCCAGGCGCCTACAGCACCTGGTATTCCCTGGTGGTCTCCCATCCAAGTACTAGCCAGGGCCGACCCTGCTTAGCTTCCGAAATCAGGCAAGATTGGATGTGCTTAGGGCATCTAGGCAGCTCTTATAAATAAATACAGTAAAAATAATCAAATACAACAATATCAATATTTGCCTAGCTTTACACAATGAGGGTTGGGGCATGGAGGAGGTGGGGTGGGATGGGATTGGATAGGATGGGAATTCCAGCCACTGCCGTGGTAAATGGGCCTCAGTTATGTGAAACAAGCAGCTGCTGGTAGAAAGCCAGCATTGGCATACAATGATTGTTCTGTGTTATAAAAGCGGCCAATGGAATTCTGCACATTGGCAACACTAATTGTGATCTTTCTTAATAAAGGTCACTTAGCTGCAGAGACTAGATAAACAGGGACCATCTGGAAAAAAATAATTATCCCAACAGCATTTTGATTAAAAAATAATAATCAAGGAGCTACTTAGGTAGAGAAAGAACAGGCTGAGAGCTCTTCAGTAGCAGAGTGTGTGCTTCATAGGCAAACATTCCAAGTTCAACCCCTTGCATTTCACATAGGACTGGCAAAGGCTCCTCAGCAGTTGTCCACTATCTGTCTAGTCAAGTCATATCTAGATGGATCAGTGATGGATCAATAGTGTAAGGTAGCAGCCCACAATATTTATTCCAACAGATTTTGTGAATGTTACTTGGCTATTTAAGGTTAGGCATATCCCTGGATGAATAAAATGGCTATTGGCCAAGTTTCTTCTACCATTTGTCCCATAACAAGTGTTCCTTGTTCCGGTATGTATATACTCATCAGCATTCCTTATGTTTGATGTTTTGCTCTAGTGCTTGTGGAAGCTTTATAACAATTTCCAAAGGAAGCATATTTACTTGCATCTTTACACAAAACAGAAAATGAAGATGCAGCCAGACTTTCTCCTTGGCACTTACAGTTCTATGATTCACTCTGTCATAGGCAGCAGATGTACATTTGAGGTATGCCTAAATACAACTTCACAGGCTATTGCAAAATTAGTGGAGCAAAATGTTCCAACAGCCCTGCTAAAATAATTAGTCATATGAGCTCTGAACTGCTGAAATGGGATGCTGAGAGTGTCAACCAATGGGTTTCCTCACACTACCCATTGAGCATTATGGTAAAGAGGTTCCCATTTGGTTCTAGCTCTGCACATCTTCATACTTGGAACACACAAGTTGGGAACTAGTGGTCATGATAAGAGAAAGTCTTTTTTCACCGAGAGGATCACTGGTCTATGGAACTCCCTGCCAGAAGAAGTGGTGACAGCTGTCAGCCTTGACAGCTTTAAGAAAGGATCAGACAACTTCATGGAGAACAAGGGTATCGATGGCTATCATTATGGATGCCTAAGGACGACTTCCAGGTTGGAGAGATAGGCAGGATATCTCTCAGTGCCATTTGTGAGGAATCATTAGCAGGTGAAGACATCTGTTTGGGAATAACCTGAAGCAAATGGTGAGCCACTGTGTGAGACAGAATGCTGGACTGGACAGGTTGTGGCCTGTTCCAGCAAGGCTGTTCTTATGTTCTTACTTCTTATGATGACACTAGACTATGAAATGGGAATCCTTCCATCTTTAACTCACTACATAGCATGAAAGAGGTTATCCTGTTACAGCTTTAGCCAGCTTTCTGTAGTACAAAGCTAATTAGCAAGTCTGTTAGAAGGACTGTGGAGATGTTGCGCTTTGAACAAAAAAAATCACTGCTATTTTACTTGTTCCCATCAGGAATCACCCCAAAGCAATGCCTCGGGGAAAACCCAACAGAGCAATAAAAACACAGGTACACTAACAAAGTAAGATGACCGCATTAGTCATACAGCATAACCCCAGTTCTACTGCATGGAACAGAATCACGGACAACTAAACGCCTAAAACACATTAAGTGCAGAATACAAGAATACTTTGTCCCATGATGAGAGACAAAATGTACAGATTTACACTTGATCATTCAAAGTGAAATGAAAAGGGGGGGGAGTATGAGAAGGATGAAAATGTCTTGGCCGGAGAGCACTGGAAACCAGTTAGGAATGCAGCATACAGTTGTTTTTAGAATACCCGCAATGACCTCCAGCCCTTGTGAAAAAAGGAACAAGAAAATGAAATAGCTGTAGAAAACCTTGGCAACTGTCATATGAGGCAGATTCAGATTTGCAATGATACCTTGTGTACCTGCATCAGCGGATCACTAGTATAAGATACTGCAACATTCTGCATAAATTTATTTTCCTCGGCGGCAACTGTAATATTGTTTTAAAAGGCCAGAGCCTTCTCAAAATCCGGTAGCGAAAACCCTGCTTTCTGAGAATGGCAGAGGACTCAAGAAGTGGCATTGGACAACGTCAGCAATGGAATGGATTGATTTAGGTGATATGTGCATAGATGCTAATGCAGTATAGCCAGGTTATGTATAAAGACTGGGCACCTTCTAACGGCATAACCTCATGAAAAGTTTTGGAGGAAGACAGTTAAGTTCCTGGATAGAATTTTGCTGGATAGCACAACAATTTCATTGCAAGAAGTAAATGTTCTCTTTCAAAATCAGCTGGAAAATCTGAACTCATATCCCTGACTTTAGTCATTTTCTTTACAGTCTAAAAGCTGAAGATACAGATCCACAAAAAAGCTCTTAAAACTTTGCTTTTTAGAGATGCCTTTGGTGACCAACAGTGTGTGTATTTCTATTTCTATTTTTATTTTTATTGGTGAAACACTAGCCGCCATCTTTGCTGCTTTTTATTTTTTATTTTATTCATTTTATTTTGATTTTGTTGTTATGGTTGTATTATAACTGTTGTGAACCGCCCAGAGTTCCACTGGAAAACGTGCAGTATAGAAATATAAAAATAAACAAACAAATAAATAATATCTAGAAACAGAGCCTCCGTATCCTCCCATTATGGCTGTTGATAGGCAAACGATGGGATTCCAACTTAAAATTAAATAATGGTGCTGTAAATCATTAACATCCTCCAGCTTTGGAAGTTCAATGAGTTTTTATTTTGCTGATATAACAAGATAATTATTTTCATTCCTTTGCCATCTCAGATATTCAGAATCACTTATGCTGTGGTTGAAATTCTTTAAGTGTTCAAAGGATAGGTGGCTATATCAAGGCATGTGTATAGGGTTGCTTATTGATGGTTTAGCCAGGGACCATACAGCTAATAGTGAGTGACTTTCAATTTAGCATGTCTTCTGGGTCCATGTTGTTAGGTTGTTCATAGATATATCATTGCCTTTGGACTCCCATATGTCCAGGGTGCTGCATGATGCTGTTGTGCAAAATTATGGCCTTAGTCCTAATATCAAAGAATATTCCTTGCACATATTTCCAAATACCATTCAGGGAACATGTGGGCTATTCAATAAAGCTATAGTAGAACATCTGGGTTTCACGGTTTTGTTTTAGCTAGAGGGTTTTAGCTTTATCCACCATATGTCCAGTGCACAGAAGTGAGGCTTTATTCACACAGCAAAAATGTCTCTGGGGTGTCAGACAATGCATGTTATAACTCACTTTCTCCCTCCCAATTGCACTGAATCCATGGCAAATCTGGGAAGTTTGGGACCTCCTTTTTTTTTTTTTTTGTCCTACATTATATTCTGCATTATCACGCTGCTTTTATGTGTGACACGATTGTTCTGGAATATATGTGTTGCCAATTCTACCTTCAACCCCTAGTGTAGTCCAGTGGCAGTGCATTGGCCATGAACCTTTATTTACATACAGTGGTAACTTGTATAAAGGAATTAATTCATTCCAAATGAAATTTTGTTAAGCAAATTTTCCTTTATAAAAATTCCCATAGGAATGCATTGAAAACAGAATAATCCCATTTTTATGTTGTACGGATTCTCCCCATAGGCAATTATGTTAAGCAAATTTCCCCTATCTCCAGAATTTTTATGTTGTACAGATCTTATGTTATACAAGTTGTTTGTTATACAAGGGTCCACTGTATTTTTAAAATGATTTTTTGCCTTCAAGTTGACTCATCTTTACATCATTTTGATACATTTTCACTTAAATTCTGGGTTTGCTGATTAACAATAGATGTGTGAACTCTTGGCACAGGATATTGATCACATGACAGGATTGCGCAAATGGCCACCACCGAACAAATTCAAATTAAAAGAAAGACATTTCACCTGTGTGAACACAGCCTGAGGCAACGTCCCTTGTGGAATACATGCCTGAAGATAGGCAAGCCTTAGGCAGGGTCACCTTGCCAAGGATCTGAACAACAGCTCTTTGTACAACTGAATTTCCTATCACTATGTGAGCTTTGTCCTTGGTGGCTGCAGGATGTCTGGTGAAGGCTTGATCAAATGGGTAAGCACTTGAACTGGGCATGAAGACAACTTATGCCCACTTGACTTTAGGCTTTACATTTGTCTCCAGCTATCTCTTCACTCCTCTGCTATTTTAGACCTTTGCTGATCAGGCCAAACATAATTTTGTCTCTCAGCATATTCTTTTTAGTGCTCCTGGAACTCACAATTTCTGGCTGTCTGCCTTAGCTCAGTGACCTTCTTCTCAGTTCAGCTTCTGAATGGCGGCCACTGAAAGACCTTCCTCAGAAAGAACATTCTGTTTAAACCTGCTAGAATGTTATAAACCTTCACCAAAAGGTTTCATCTCATGGATACTGCTACATTTAGTTTTTGCAACTCAGTGTGGGAAGCAGGGCAAACCAATGCGGTATAATGATTTGAGCGCTGGACTTTGAGGGATGGAGACTCAAGTCCCCACCTTGAATCCTAAAATGGATGTTGTTTCAGTCCCTCTCTCTCAACCTTGTCTGTCTCACAGGGTTGCAAAAACAAGGTTAAGAGGCAGTGAGTCTAGTGTGCTTACTTCAGCTCATTGGAAGAGGGATGGGACCAAAATGCAACTCAGGGCCTTTTTAAACGACCCCTAAAATCTGCTGGCCACTTAAATTCGGACCAGGGATCTTGGGGGTTCGTTGCTCTTCCTGCATCCGCACCCCTCCACACTTCCTTGTTCCTGTCTGCGTGAGGGGAGGGGGGGGAAGGAAAAAATGCAGGCTCACCTCCGAAGCCGCCTGGTAGCCCCGTCGTCGTCCTGATTCCTTCTCTTCCTTCTCTTAAAGGGGTGGGAGGCAAAAAAACCCAAACAGAAGCGAGGAGAGCCAGGCACTCACCAGATTATATCCGGATCTCGGGATTTTCACCCTCCAACAGCAGGTACATGAAAAGTGCGCTGGGACACGCTTAGGTGGGCGTGGTCGCACTTAATTTCCTGCAAACTCCAGAGCTGGTGGGGAAACAATTGTAAGCGCCGGAGCTGGCAGGCATTTGCGGCGAAGTTTAGGGGTCGTGTACAAATACCCTCAGAAATCAACTAGCCTCCAGGCCCATCTTCATTAGGTGTCACACAGAGTTCATTGGCCCACCAAACAACCTCTTAACTGGCAAAAGACTTCCTCTCCTGATTCTTCCCCTGCTATATTCAACCGTGCTTAACCAGAGGTGCTTGTTTAGAGCAACAACCCTGATCAAATGATCTGGTTAAACACTTGCAAACAAGATTTGGCCAACTACTCCTACTTCCCATCTTCAGGGCATTGTTAGCAAGATGTGCATGTGATCGGTTTCCCACTAGAGATGGAAACTGTGCTCACACAAGATGTGTATGTGTGTGGGGGGGGTGGCGAGATTATGATGAGGAACTAAAGGCAGGACTGAGGCCTCATGGGTTTCCTTAAACCTTGTTGAATGTGGAATGTAAGTTAAAAAAAAGAAAATGTGGTCCCTGCTTTGGAGTTTTTAAAAGTACAAAAGTACAATGTTTAGGAAAAGAAAAAGAGGGGAAGGTGCTTTCTTGCTGTTTTCCTCAGAAGAAAGGGATGAACTCTCAGGGAAAATGTCTGTGATGATTCTCCGTCGGCCTGGTGAGGTTACTGGAAGTTTTGTCACCGAGCTGGACTTCTTTTCTTGTTGTAAACCACCCATAGTGGACTTTTTGCCGGATGGGCAGTATAGAAATCCAATAAATAAATAAATAAATAAATAAATAAATAAATAAATAAATAAAT
>JAHTLZ010000016.1:68185593-68213064 GCA_023846285.1 Phrynocephalus versicolor
AATAAATAAATAAATAAATAAATAAATAAATAAATAAATAAATAAATAAATGTTAGGCTGAAACATTTAGCTGCTTATCCATATAGCTTCTCCAGTCTGAGTGAGTTTATTAGGAGACCTCCAATTTATTCTCTACGTTGGATCAGGGTGAGCTTGCATTGGCTACCCGTTGTCTTCCGGATCAGGTTCAAGGTCCTGGTTTTGATTTTCAAGGCCCTCCACGGCTTGGGACCAGGTTACCTGGCGGAGCGCATCTCCCAGAGGGCATCCGGCTCCAGACCCACGAGATCGTCGCAGGCGCGCTCACTGAGAGTGGCCACACCCAGAGAGGCGCGGAAAACGCTTACGCGGAACCGCGCCTTCTCTGTGGTGGGGCCCTCTCTTTGGAACCATCTTCCTTCTGAGCTGCGCCTGCTGGAGTCCCTGCCTGCTTTTAAGAGGGCCTTGAAGACCTTCCTCTTCAAAGAAGCCTATGGTGACCTTATTAGTTAGTTTTTTTTTTCCCCTCCCTCTATCTTTTACCGCCATGCCATCTTGCTCTCCGCTGTATTTGTGTGGAGATTTCGTTTTTTAATCTTTTTAATTTTTTATCATTGTTCGCCGCCCAGAGTTCCCGTGTTGGGAAGATGGAGCGGGATATAAGCCCTTAAATAAATAATAAATAAATAATAAATAACATGGAAGACAAATTCGAGATCTCCTAGCAGCCTTCCTCAGATTGAAAAAGCTACTTGGATGAGCAGCAAAATGTTTCAACCTAGCAACAACAACAAAAGAAGGCCAGTTATTATGTCTCAGCTTCCAAATATGAATAAAATGAATAAAGGAAAACAGATTTATTGAACACAGAAAGGGTCTCTCAAACTAATTGAATTTAGTACACACACACCGGGGGGCATTCTTCCCAGGATATAAGAACATGTGTGAGACAAGGGCAACACTTTTCTTGCAGTCTGTATTGTGCCTCAGGAAGAGTAACAAATGGAAGATCATGTACCTATCTTGGGTACAGGTTCCCACCTTTAGTGAGTGCCCATGGGATTTTCTGATATTGTTTTCTAACACATGCTGATTTTTCTCATTAATATCCTAGCTAAGGCTATCAAGAGGTGCATCAACCACGGGTGCTTGAGGAACTAAACATGGAGCAAGGTATATGCAGATTCAAGGATTTCATCCCTTACTGAAGAGACAGTGGGAGTCTTTCCTTAAAGGAAGCTAATGAGCATTTGTCACATACGTTGCTTACTACCCTTCCACATATTATACCGTTTTCAGCCAAAATGTAAATTTTAGAGCAGATATGCTGAGGCAGTATTCATAATAGAAATCTACCAGTGTATGGAAGGAGAATAAAAATTGTTTTGCATCTGGATGTAATTATGTACTCTTATCTCCATCATGGTAGTTATCGGGGCACTCTTGAATTAGTGGATATGCATCCCAATTTAGCCTTCCTTCTTGTTGTGCATCTGCACGAGGGCAGAAGAAAAGTTTAGACCCTGAGTTGTTGTTTTTGTTTAGAAAGAAAATTAAAAAATAATTTCCGCCTGAACAATATTAAGCAAATTTCATAAAAGTTTGTTTTAAAGCTGTGTTGCAAACGGTTGAGTACAGATCTCTTGGGGGTTTCTTTTTTTCTTCTTCTTCTTCAGCATGCTTGTCATGGAGGGTGGGTGGTCTGCCAAGTTGACATTAGAGATTGTGGTCAACCCATCCATTGCCATTCCTAGTTCTTCCATTACTGTTACTGCTGCACTATAAGAAAGCTGATTTATCTGTTCAATTGACATCTGGATTGTTGCAAGTGCAGATTTCACGTCTTTCATCAATGGTACCAAATTTTTCCTAGGCACAGTCTTAAAAATTGGGAGCCTTCCCCTCTCTTCATTTAATGCAGCATGTGTCAGTATTTTATTCTTCAGTTCTTGCTGCCTAATAGTGAGCTCTGCTAGTGTTCCAATCCTAATTGAACCTTCTTGTGGTTCAATTTTTTGCACATCCATATTTTCTTCAACTTCATACTGTTCAATGTCCCCAGGTGTTATTAATCTATTTTCTCCTCCTATTTGGTTAATTTGTTGACCCCCAATTTCACAACTCATCCATATTTCTTCTAGTTCAACTTTACTAAACATCTTGTTTCTGATATATCTTCGCTGGTCAGGTAATCGTAATTCAGTGATATATTATTATTTATTATTTATTTATTTATTTGACACATTTATATACCACTACAATTTTCCATACCGGAACTCAGGGTGGTTCACAATAAAATAGCTAAAAAACCACGACAAACAATTAAAACCGCAAATGCGGAAAAAGAAGGCAAGATAAAAATAATGTTAGCAATGAGGTGAACCCTCGGTGGAGGGCCGCAGGTAAAGGGAGGGGGAATTAAACAAAAATAGAGATGAGGTCTCCGTATGCCTCCTCGAAAAGCAACGTTTTCAGTGCCTTTTTGAAGGCAGGCAGGGACTCTGCAAGGCACAGCTCACTTGGGAGTTGATTCCATAAAGAGGGGCCTACAACCGAGAAGGCGCGGTTGCAGGTTGCCGACTTCCCGCGCCTTTCTCGGGGTGGCCACCCTGAGTGAGCGCGCCCGCAACGATCGAATGGGTCTGGCCTCAGTTGGTCTCTGGGGGATCCACTCCACCAGGTATTCAGGTCCCAAGCCTTGGAGTTCAGATATTCTTGTTTCCATAATTGATGCATCCGCTTTTGGTAGCCTCGTTTTTCAGGTTCTGCTCTATAATAGCATTTCATGATTGTCCGATTCTCTGGCATTTCATGATTGTCCGATTCTCTGGTAAAGTATATTTCTGCTGCTTCTGAGATTGTTCAACTTCCAGTAACTCTACATGCCCATGCCCTGGTTGCTCAGCAGTGGGACCCGTGACCTGTAGCCCAATTATTGATGGATGTCCAGGTTCATCAATACCCATCGCGGTCCTTGTTAACCTGGGCGACAACCAAGCCAGTATAGGCTTTTTAAAATTAAATTTCACCATGATTCATGGGTTGTTGGGTGCACTTAGTTCTGTTCCTCAGTTGAGACGTCTCTGGTATGGTTGGACCTACTGGAGCAGTTAAGCCCCCACCACGACAAGGTGGCACCCTTGGGGGGTTGTTGTTGTTGTTGTTGTTGTTGTCGTCATCATCATCATCGTCGTCGTCGTCATCATCATCATCATCATCATCACACAGCCAATCACAAGTCGATTTTGTATTACCAATCACAAGTTGAACGCTTCCCAAGTGTTTAGGACTATATGATATATCGACGAATTATGCAAGCAGATCCCAGTAAGGTGGCTTTCTGCAGCTGGCTGATGGTGACTTTGTCAACTCCAATTTCTTCTAAATACTTGCTTAGCTCTTTAGGCACCGCACCCAGCGTGCTGATTACCAATGGGACTACCTGTACTGGTTTATGCCAGAGTCTCTGAAGTTCAATTTTCAGATCCTGATATCGGGTAATGTTTTCAAGTTGTTTCTCAGTTACTCTACTATCACCTGGTATAGCAACATCAATGATCCACACTTTTTTTCTTTCCCACAAGCACAAAATCCGGGGTATTGTGCTCCAAAACCCTGTCTGTCTGTATTCGGAAGTCCCAAAGTGATTTTGCATGCTCATTTTCAATCACTTTTTCAGGCTTATGATCCCACCAGTTCTTTGCTATGGGCAGATGATAGTTCTGACACAAATTCCAGTGGACCATTTGAGCAACTACATTATGAAGTTGTTTGTAATCAGTCTAAGCAATTTTCTTGCAACAACTCAATATATGGTTGATAGTTTCATCTGCCTCTTTACAGAGTCTACATGTGGGGTACTCCACTGATTTTTCTATACTAGCCTTAACTGCATTTGTTCTGATAGCTTGTTCTTGAGCTGCAAAAATCAGGGGTTCTGTCTCTTTTTTCAGTTTATTTATTTATTTATTTATTTATTTATTTATTTATTTATTTATTTATTATTGGGCTGAGTGTGCACTACGGTTAACAAGGGAAGCAAAAACAGAATCCCCAATTAAATACCATCCTTCAGGAATGTGCACAGCAAAAGAGAGCCTGGGACTTCTTTGAGAATCCAAGCAGAAGGTCAGCTGAGGATGAGGTATTTTGATAGTTTGTTCTTCCAGTCAGAAGGTGCTATTAAAGAGGCCTGATATACTTCACTAACAGGGAAAGCAGGAGGCTGGCTCTTCGCTTCTCCTAAAATAGCATGATTGGACAATCTGCACTGCAATTTGCTGCCAGATGTAACTGGAGATTATGCATGCATATCAGCTCTCCTTTCAGAACCTCATAGTTTGCATTATTTATCCAGAGGATACAAATTCATGTTTTCAAAATCTGCCCCATTTTCTTACCCACTGCAGTTTTTGAAAATCTAATAGCCATATTTATTTTAAAGTATGAAAAAAGTGTGTGTGTGTGTGTGTGTGTGTGTGTGTGTGTGGTGGGGCCACAAGCTGATGTCAAGCAGTACTTTGGCCCAGGTGGTAAAGATCATGTCAGAGGGAAGAAACTTTCATTCAGTCTTTTTCTTTAACTGGTGAGATGATTTGTTTATGGATTGCTCATTTTGTACAATTTGCCTTTGATTGACTAAAATAAAATAACTGTTGACCCCAAGAGATTTTTAAAAAGTGATCAAAATGGGCAGGAATGGGGGGATGGTCCATTTTAATGATTAAAAAAGGCTAACTTACATCCGTGTCATGATTTTGATAGGCCAAAACATCTAGTCAGGGTAATATACCATGAAAACAGATATGCAGAACAGTTTTTTTTAAAAAAAATTAAAAATAGGTTGCAAGCAATTTTGTTCCGCATTCTGTGACCATAGCACTAAATGACGGTTTTCGTGTACGAGTGACCCGTTGCAGATTTAGCACTGCAGATCCAATATTCTTTCAACTATGATACTTCCTCTACATTCAGCTGTGAATGACTCATCACTCTCCAGTACTCTAACTTTAGCAAATTAACACAAAAACACAAAGCCAAAGCCAAAAATACAGTAAAATAAAATGCGGTGGCACTTTAAAAACTGACTGCTGTTTTTCAGGTCAGTTTCTGTGGAGCACTCACTCTCAATTCCTTCAGACATATGAGTTAGAATGAAGAGACTCCATGCGAGTCTCTAAGAGACAGTGGTGTTTGGTTGCATTTCATATATTTTAATAATTTACGACCTCTATTTGGTACTCAGTTTATTTTGAAGTTCTGGTTCTGCAAATACTCCAACAAGAAACACAAAAGAAAAGAAAGGCAAAATGGGATGTTGTGACACTTTAAAGTCTAAATGGAAGCAAGAACTTGATTAAATGAAATGGCAGAGGAACAAAAGGTGCTAATATGGAGAATGCCAGGCCTTACCTTTGAGCTTTGTTCTGAAAAGATGGGTCTGGTAGTTGTGAAAGGAAATAACAGTAGATAACAGCATAATTATTACATTTGGGAATCACTTAAGAAACCTTGACTGCTATTCAATCCATTGATCTGGGTATCTTCTGGCACCAATTCAGCTCATGAACTGATCTTCTACAAATGCAAACTGATGACCAAAATAGTTGTGAAACCATTCGAAAGCTCTGAGGGGCTCAGTTACTACTTCTGAACTATTTTAATTCAGACAACTTGCCAAAACATGCTTCAAAAACATATATGAAGTACAAAACAAAGGACTAGATGGATCAACAAATGTGGCTGTTGCTGAAGAAGGAGGAATGGTTTAGATTGTAATTTCCTGTGTTAGGAACATATGAGAGAGTCTTATGTAGACTCAGATCACTGATCACCAAGCTCACAACTCTTGATATTCTCTGGTAGTAATTCTCTAGTGTTTGATAGAGGTTGCATTCAGTCCAATTTAGAAATGCTGGGATCTTTGGAAGCAAAACACTTGCCTGTTTCAAGAGAAATTAAGTGAGCAAGTGTTAGAGAGGCAGCGTGGTGTGGTGGTTCATGTGTCAGAGTGGGATTTGGGAAAACCTAATTGAAGGCTTTACTGAGCCTTGGCGTTTCTGGGATTACCTTGGACCACGTATTCTACCTGAGCAGTTATCGAGAGTATAAAATAATGAGGATGAAAGCTACATATGCTCTGTTGAACTCAATGATAAATGTCAACAAAACAATAATGAGTAAAAGAAAATAGCAGTAATAGCAGCATTGTGCAAGGATGGAAGTAGGACTCATGCTCAGTTTGTTAATTAGCAAAACACCTGGCCTTCCTCCAAGGATTAAGGTAAAGGTAAAAGTTCCCCCTGCACTTGCATGCTAATCGTTTCTGACTCTAGAGGTGGTGCTCATCTCCATTTCCAAGCCAAAGAGCCAGTGTTGTGCAAGTCCGTGGCCATGTGGTCAGTGTGACTGAATCCTCCAAGGACTACCCCTCTTTTAATTGCCTTACTGCCTATTCTTTCTCATATTGCCTGTTTTAGATCTTTGTTAACAGTTCAGAGTGACGCTTCTTAAATTTCATTTCACAGTTTTTCTGGTCACCGTTCCATTTTATAAGTGATTATACAGTGCAGCTTCTTTCAATTATCCCATTGTCACACACAGCACAACCTGATCTCCACTAGACTTGCATGAGGTGGTGAATGAGGTCTCTTCATTTTAAGTGTAACATTCTCTCTTTACACTTCCACACAGGCACTCAGTTGAGTTGACTATTGATCATCCGTGTTCCACATTTTAAGGTGCCTCTATCTCTAGTGCCACATTCTTGAATGATTACTTCTCCTCTTAGGAACCAGGAGTTGGTAGACATACCTTGGACCATGTTATAATACATGAGAGGGGGGTATGATTAGGACGTACAAAATAATGCAGGGCATGAGTAAAGTGGATAGAGGGACACTCTTCTCCCTCTCACAAAATACCAGAACTAGGGGACATCCACTCAAATTGAGGGCTGGGACAGTAAGAACAGACAAAAGATTTTTTTTTACCCAGCGTGTTGTTAGTTTGTAGAACTCCCTGCCACAGGATGTGGTAATGGCATCTGGCCTGGATGCCTTCAAAAGGGGATTGGACAGATTTCTGGAGGAAAAGTCCATCCCAGGTTACAAACCATGATGGAGATGTATAATCTCCAGGCTTAAAACCAGGGTACTTCAAGGGCCAGATGCAGACGAGTGGTATCAGGAGACAGATATCTAGTCTTGGGCACTCCCAGACACATTTGGTGGGGTCACTGTGAGATCCAGGAAGCTGGACTAGATGGGCCTTTGGCCTGATCCAGCAGGGCTTTTCTTATGAGAATAAGAATGGGTTGTCACTGCTCCTATTTTTAGGCAGATTAGAGATGGGCACAAAACTAACCCCGAAGCAGAAAAACCATTGAATCAGGCTGATTTCCACATTCTATATGTATGTGGATAAATAGTTTTTTTGTCCGGATGTAGTCAGGGGGTTAGAGTAGGTCAATGTACATCTACAGATCTGAGTCTTAGTACTGGCTCTCCACAGGGCTGTGTGCTGAGTCCACTGCTCTTTACTCTTTATACTTATGATTGTATTCCCGCCTATCATAACAACATTATAGTTAAGTTTGTGGATGACACCACAGTAGTGGGGCTTATCTCAGCAGGAGATGAGTCTGCTTATAGGGATGAGGTGGAGCGGTTGATTGAGTGGTGCAGAGAGAATAACTTGCTTCTGAACACATTAAAAACTAAGGAGCTCATAATAGATTACAGGAAGAAGAAAACAGATCTTCAACCACTATTCATCAGTGGGGACTGTGTAGCAAGAGTGACTGACTTCCGTTTGTTGGGAGTCCATATTGAGGAGAATTTAACCTGGAGTGTAAACACCTCTGAGCTGCTGAAAAAGGCCCAACAGAGACTGTACTTTCTGAGAGTGCTCAGAAAGAATAACATCACTCAGAGACTATTGGTGTCTTTTTATCATTGTGTAGTAGAAAGTGTACTGACGTACTGCATATGTGTGTGGTATGCCAGTTGCACGGTGGATCAGAGGAAATCGCTCCAGAGGGTTATCAATATGGCACAGAAGATCATCGGATGCCCACTCCTCACATTGGAGGAATTACACAGCTCCCGCTGTCTTAGAAAGCTCAGAATATTGTAGGAGATATTTCTCATCCTGGACACTCTCTGTTTGTACCATTACCATCAGGCAGAAGGTATAGATCTATTAGAACAACGACAGAAAGATTCAGAAATAGTTTTTACCCAATAGCAGTAACCATGCTAAATTCTGTTAAAAATTAAGTTGACGGGTAATATTAGTGTTGAATGTGTTACACATATATTGTATGGGGGATTGTATATGGCTGTTGTTGTTTTTTAAATTGTAGTTTTTATGGATTGGGTATAAATGTTGCCAGGTGAAAGAGTGTAGGGCTGTGTGTGTATGTTTGGTTTTTATGTCAGTTTTAAATGAGTGTAAGTGATGTTCAGCATGTGAATGTTGGAGTATGTGTATAGATGGTTTGTTCTTAAATTGTAGATTTTACGTCTTGGATTTTTATGCTGGGTTGTGTGAATGACTGACTGGATGGCACTTTTAATCTCGTTGTATTTATACAATGACAATAAATTGCATTCGAATTCCATTGTTTCATGACTCAGGGGGCTGAGGGGCTTTGTGGAAACACACCTGCACAGATTGAAACAAAAGGGCAAACGCAATTGAGGTTGGCAAGTCATATGCTTTGTGGTTAGGATTTCTCACAGCAAATCTGCAGATGACTCTCCTCTCATTCCTTCTAGGTTTGGCAAAGATTGGATTTGGGACATCAGAGTTATATTCCCCCAAAGCAGTCCCTCCCTCCCCAAAAACTGGATGAAAGATCACTTTCCTAGTGGGGACCTGCTTTTGAGGGCTACAACTTGTACATCCCAAATTCAGTCTTAACTTGGAGGGGGTTGGGAGGGGATTCAGCTGTGAGTTTGATATCTCTAACTCACCAGGGGGGGGGGGGCTTTCCACTGCTCCTAGATGCCCCGAATCACACAAACCATGAAACGGTTCATTTCCTCAGAAAGCTTGTGAATGTGGTTCATGAATAGCTACGAAACAAAAATTGCCACAAACCATAATTTCCCCAGTTTGTGCCAATCTCTAAAGCAGATGCATAGGGAATCTACAGCTCTCAATAATGCATTGGAATGACATGTAAGAAATGCTCCTGTCATTCATGATTACATTGGTATAGATGGAGGTGGGGGAAATCATAATTCAAAAATCTTAGTGTCCTTGAGGTAACATTATCACCTTCAGGACGTTGAACAGCACAAGAGAATAAGAAGAAGGAGATTAATGCACTTCTGAATGTAGGCTGTCATATTAATGGGGATAATGGACCAGATACTTCACTTGGGCAAAGAATTAAAGCCCAGAAAGTTCTGATCCCCAACCCATTTTGTTTTTTGTCTTTTTTAAAATAAGAAAAGGGAGAACTGAACAGACTATTAATAACTCTTCCTGTGAATTAGTCAAACATCTGCAAAACAAAACAAAGTGTTCTGATTATATACCACCCCATAGTGCTTAAAGCACTCTCTGGGTGGTTTACAGTATATTTATGTAGGCTACACACATTGTCTCCCCGCTCCCTTCTGAAAGCTGGGTACTCATTTTACTGGCCTTGGAAGGATAAAAGGCTGAGTCAACAGTGAGCTGGCTACCTGGGATTGAAACCCAGAATGAGAGCACAATTTTGGTTGCAGTATAGCAGTTTAATGACGACACCATGAGACTCATTTAGCAATATAAAATTGTGGTTTCTGCTTCTCAAAACAACTTAGTGTGAAAGCAGACCCTCATAAAGTACCCCATGAGAACTAACAGGACTCCTCCCCTGCCCTGATACTGGGACCTGTGCATCCCCCAAGTCGCATTCATTCAGGTATTTTTTCCATCTTGACTGAATTTGTATCCTCTGCTATTCCAGAACTGAAAGCTCAGTTCTGAGCCAACTTTGATGAGGTCCTCTCTTCATCTTGCCAGTGTTCCTTGAAGTCTGAATCTACTGACAATTACACAGTAGTCCTCCAAAAGAAACATAGTTCCACTGCTTACAAATGAAACTTTTAATACTTGGTATTTTCTCTGTAAAGTAGCATTATCAGACGTTCTTACATCAGCTGTATAATAGCATGAAGCAACACAGTTTTTATTCCATGCTGAACATACAATAGATTCAAATAACCATATTTACTTGCAGGCCATGACAGGTCATATTAAAACAAAGAGAAGCATTTGTCCATTTACATGTTTTGCTCTATAAATCCCATTAGCCCCACCAGGCATGAGAAGATAGGAAGCTGAAGGTCAGAGTTTCTCCTGGCCTTCAAGCAAAACCTATGAGCTGCATATGTCTTCCCAAGGCCACTTGACTTCCCTCCTGTGGGTTCCCCCTTCTTGATACTGCCCACTCACCCAATTCACCACTGAAGCACTGACACACAGCTGATTAGGGTGGTGGTAGAATTCTCTGTTTTCCCCCCCTGGGAGATAGACTGCCCAGATATAACACCATGCTTTCCTCCCATTGGCATTCCTTGGAGGCGGGAGTAAAGCCACGCACACCCTGAAATCACTGGTGTGGGGTTTGGTTTATGTGAAACAGAGACAGAGGCTAACCCAGCAGCTCTGCAAAGTTGGGTGGCCAAATATTTTTCTACCACAATCTAAAGGCAGAGGTGACACACCCACATATTTTGGCATAGAGCTTCTGGCATGTTGTTCAGGGTACCCCAAGTGAGTTATGCCATGCCTAAGACAGCATTTAAGCAAATGCTTTTTCTGAAATGCAAATGACTGTAAAAGGGTTTTAAAAAAACCCACCATAAAAAGCTTCACAAGGGAGTCTTGGACTGCAGGTGTATCTTTTAATTGTTCATAAACTAACATCTCTGTTTCCTTTCCCTAAGGCTTCCCAGACTACACTTTCTAATATGTTGCTCCTGTTCTTTCGTTCTTTCTTTCTTTCTGCAGTATATTGCGTTCGCCTCCCTCTTCTTCATTCTGGTTTCCATCACTACTTTTTGCCTCGAGACTCATGAAAGATTTAATCCCATCGTTAACAAGACGGAAATGGAAGTCGTTGGGAATGACACTCAGCTGCGTGTCTACCAGGAAGCAGAGACAGAGGCCTTCCTGACCTACATCGAAGGAGTCTGCGTGATTTGGTTTACGTTTGAGTTCCTGATGAGGGTCATTTTCTGCCCAAACAAGTTGGAATTTATCAAAAACACCTTGAACATCATTGATTTTGTGGCCATTCTGCCTTTTTACCTGGAGGTTGGACTCAGTGGCCTGTCTTCCAAAGCTGCTAAGGATGTCTTGGGCTTCCTGAGGGTCGTCCGGTTTGTGCGAATCCTGCGAATTTTCAAGCTCACCCGCCATTTTGTAGGGCTGCGGGTTTTGGGCCATACCCTCCGTGCCAGCACAAATGAATTCTTGCTGCTCATCATCTTCTTGGCATTGGGTGTCCTAATATTTGCCACGATGATCTACTACGCAGAGAGAATAGGTGCTAAACCCAATGATCCTAGTGCCAGTGAACACACACACTTTAAAAATATCCCCATTGGCTTCTGGTGGGCAGTTGTCACCATGACTACCCTAGGCTACGGAGACATGTTTCCTCAGACTTGGTCGGGGATGCTGGTGGGGGCCCTGTGTGCTCTTGCTGGCGTGCTGACCATTGCTATGCCTGTACCCGTCATTGTGAACAATTTTGGAATGTATTACTCCTTAGCTATGGCTAAGCAGAAGCTACCAAAGAAAAAAAAGAAGCATATCCCACGGCCGCCCCAGCTGGGATCCCCCAATTATTGTAAATCTGTCATAAACTCTCCACATCACAGTACTCAGAGCGACACATGCCCACTCGCCCAAGAAGAAATGTTAGAAATGAACAGAGCAGGTAGGAAACCTCTTAGAGGAATGTCCATCTGACCTTTGTCCTCCCTCCTTTATAGAAAATGGAAAGATTCAGTCAGACTGTTTTCTGAGCACAATGAGTGGCACATTATCTCATTACTGCCGTCCCATCGCCATACATGGAATAATGCATGGGACACACAGGATGCAGGGACAGCATGGTACAGGAGAAGCTAAGACGTGAAACGGAGAAATGCACACTTATAAGAGCCTTAATATGGGTCCTGTTTGACAGGACACTGAAAAGATTTTAAGAGAGAAGTGTATCCAGTGGAGAAATGTTTTCTAGTCTTCAACAGCAATCATTGCTGGAGTACATTAATATTTCAGGCTGGCTCCCAAAGGTTGTATGCATCCTAGCATAATAGGAGCTGAGGGCACCTATCTTCCCTAGGAAGGCAAACATAAATATGCTTTCCTGCCCTCCCCCAGTTGTGTTTTCCACTTGTTCCTAGTTCCTTTTAATGTCGCAGAAAACCATGTGTTTGGTTAAGAGGAACAAGATGACTCAAAGGATGACTTACATCAATATATGCAGATTCATGAGCCAACCATCTCTTTTCCCCCACTCCCATTAAGAGGTTGAGCCATCTTTTTAGGACAGCTTAGATTTTCCCGAAGAAGCACAGTGTGTTTCGCAAGGGAAGGAGGCAAAACCATTTATTTCACAGCAGGCAACCCAACTCATTATAACATGACCACAGAGAAGCTCCGCATTTAGAATTTGGAACAAAAGAAGCATCAGTACATTGTCGTGAAAGCTTAGGTCCACGATCTACAGCCCTTCTACCATTAAAAGGCTGTCAGAAAAGGGAAGAATATTGACAATTTTGGATGAACTTGCTTTGAAGAGCCATGAGTGATAATCTCACAGGGTACTCTTTAAAAAAAAAAGATAGTGATACATGACAGCAATAAGCAATATTCCAATTCAGACTAAACTATATTTCATATTAGTTCAATACTGGGGGCGGGAAATGAAAATACTAGTCCTCATGGAATATATTGTAGTATCCCATGGCTAGTGGTTTGTTATGGGACTATCTCAGTTTTATGAGACTCCTCAAAGAGCACACAAAGTTACAGGGCTTTGATATGATTAGTTCAACCCCATAATCTACCTCTACCCATGGAATACAATTGACCTATTCTGTGGAAAAATAGTAACTTTAAAGTAAATGACCACAACATATTTTGACTGGTAAAATTAGCATAAGTTGCAGCCATGTGCAATTTTCAGCCTATTTAAAAAACAACCTTCCCATTGGTAAATATTGTGATAAAACTCATTTTATACCATGATTCATACAAACTAAACGTTAGTGGGTAGGAATATGTGTAAAAATCCAAGTTATCTTTATGATGGTCTGCAGTATCATTTATTTACTTACTTACTTACTTACTTATTTGCTTGCTTGCTTGCTTACTTGCTTGCTTACTTACTTACTTACTTTGGGTAGAAAGCTAATTTATTGTTCCACGTGAGTGAGAAATCTTTTTCCATTTCATAACCATGCATGTGGATGCTCTCAAAAGAACACAAAAGAAGTGCGACTTTCCTTTGTGTGTGTGGCTTCACCAATGCCAAGTGCTAATTTCTAGGAGATGGGGAAATAACGATAGAAAACTTTCTGGAGGTTTTTTTTTGTGCAACTTTGTTGACCCCATCCAGATGGTTCGAGAGCTTTTATTTTGCTGCTGTTCTTCCCTGTGGATTTTTAAAAAGAAACCTTCAATTTGATTTGAAGTGTTCCATTGCACCAGGCTGGCCATGATCCGTGTGAATGATTGCCTCTTTACTGTTTTACCCTTTGCACACACGTAGTGCGGCTTTACCTGTCCATCCGCCTCAGGTTGCAAATGCTTATCATAAAGTTGTCACTAAGCAATGAAGCACCACCTTCATGAGTAACTAAGTGTATTTTTGGATCTGTAAAGCAAGGAGTATAAGAAGACACTCATGAAGCAGTGTGTCGCATACATCAGGCTGCCCAACAACGTCATGGCAGATTGTGTGTCCATGTCTTTGCAGGGAATCATGGTATTCTCAGAAATCACATGCAGCCAACTGGGCGCCTCTTATCTATCATGTGATTCTTCTCATATGTGGGACTCCTTGGAGACTCTGCCTCAGTGTGGCTGCAGTCGCCATTTAGTACATGTGTGACTGGAGCAGCCTATTTGAGCAGCACAGCTTCCTTGGAGATTTTGGCTCCCACATAAAAAAGGATCACGTGGGGTGGGGGAGCAGCCAGTTTGCATGTGCACAACTTAGTGTCAGCAAAACGTTTCTGCTTTTCATCATCTCCAGAGTTCATTTGTATTTTGTTTAACCGAGTTGGAATGTAGTACCTACCCATCAATTCGGTACAATTGAAAGCAAAAATCCCATATTTTATTGATGGACAAGGGGTTGTAAAGCATTGGTGACAAATAACTTATATTCACAGTCAGTGGGGAAATGTTGTAATTTCTCAAAAATTAATGTCATACAAACCTGATTTCCTGGTAGCATGGAATGGCCAACATTACTAGATCACACCTGATTGTCCGTCCATTGGTTTGTTTGTCTCCATGTACCTAGAGGAGAGAAGAAGCCAAAAGGAATATTATCTCACACACTGTGGGATAGACTGCCAACAGCCATGTTTCCCTTGTTGATATCAGCCATAAATTATGAAAAACAAGGCCAAGGTTTCTAACTGGTTCCCCAACGATCAGGTACTACCTGATTTTGTTTTACTACATGGAACAAGTTGCAAGCATGACAAAATTGCTTGAGAAACAGACTGAATGGGCAGTCTGTGATTTGTGTAGCTGTGTGACATCAACGGCTCTACCCAGTCGCCAATCTGCCAGGAAGCTAAAACGGAGACCTTATTAGGCACATATTGTTCTGCTTTAGTTCTGAATCCCAATTGCTCATAACACCAAGTCAAGTTAGATTCTGGTGCAAAGTCATATTTTTATGTCCGCAAAGGAATCTTTTCTCTACAGCTTTTATAACACATGTTAAGGAAACATATATTAAGGGCTGTCAGGTTATTTAAAATAAATGTAAGTTATGTTCCCCGAGCGTAACTGCCTAGATGCCCTAAGCCAGTGGTGGCAAACCTTTTAGAGACCAAGTGCCCAAACTGCGAATCAAAACCCACTAGTATTTCACAAAGTGCCAATACAGCCATTTAACCTGAATACAAGTGGCTGTGAAGGGGCGATGCCGGGTGCCCACAGAAAGGGCTCTGAGTGCCACCTTTGGCACCCATGCTATAGGCTTGCCAACACTGCCCTAAGCACATCCGATCTTGCCTGATTTCGGAAGCTAAACAGGGTCGGCCCTGGTTAGTACTTGGATGGGAGGCTACCAGGGAATACCAGGTGCTGTAGGCGCTTGGAGTAGGAACTGGCAAACCACTCCAGTATTCCTGCCAAGAAAACTCCATGGACATGGGGTCACGAAGAGTCTGTCACAACTGTAACAACACAACACACACAGACATACACACACACATGTTCCCCGAGCAGGATTTGGAAGCACTAGTGTTAATAAGATGTTGACCTGAATTCAAAACCTAGTTCATGGATGCTAATTGTTTCAGTTGAATTTATAACATTTCAATTAATTATTGATAACAAAGTAGTAACTAAAACATTCAAAACGGCAAAAAATGACTTTCTTCCTTAATGCCCCAGAATATAACAAAATAAAATAACATATTATGTTAACCAATACACTGACGATTAACAGTCTTGTCCTTGAACATTTAATGACTCCCAAAACAGTGGCTAAATTTAAAAAATTGTGCTAATGAATTAATTCTTTCTTAATTAATTTTTAGCAAGCCGCATCTTCCCTTTAGAAACAAACAAGATGGGGAAAATAAGTGACAGGCATCCTATCAGCTTGATGATTGGTGCATCATTCCCTTCTCTACAAATAGACAGCATCAAAGGTTATAAAATGATGGGCTGGGACTCAGGAGACCTATGTTCAAATTTCTACTCAGCTCACTTACCTTGACAGCCCTATAAGGGTCACTATCAGTCCAATCATACGTGATGACACATAACACTGACATGCTGGGCAAACTGTGTATCCATGTCTCGGTAGGGACATGGATTGCTCTAATGTAAAGAAAGGTTTTGTTCTGTTCAGGATCAAATTTAGTTTGACTCCCTCTCCCCAACATCTGTGTCTGAAACTGGAAGCATAGATTTAGAATATGAATTGGGGTGTGTGTGGACTTTTCCTAAACTGGAATCAGATTGGAACATCTCAGTTTATTCTTAAATAGTTTGACTCTCTAGAATACATCAAATATTCTAAATTTTTAGGTTCCTCTTCAATATATTTCCAGCCTCAGTACTGAACAGAAAAATAATTCAATGGCTTAGAGCTATTACCTGTCTTAACTTAAACGTTGGCATCCTGAGGTAAGACCAAATTTAATTGTTTTTTACTCTTTTGTATCCTGCTAGTTGGTTCACATGTTTCAGCACCTTAGGCCATTGTTCACCTTAAGGCTAAGGATACTATTGTCTCCCTAACGAGCCTATTTAGGCCATTGTTCATCTTATGAGTCTAATTCAGGCCAGGGTGACAAGAGGTCAAAGCTGCCTATAAGATGGAGGATTTGCACTAGCTGTATTCAGACCGATGAAGCTGTTTGGATGAACAGCGAAACATTTCTATCTCTCAAAAAAAGAAGTCCAGTAGCCATGACTCAACTTCCAGACACATCCATGTAGTTCAGAAACTGCAGCTTTTGTGCTACAATTGCTTCAGGATCAAAACCTGGAGAATATTTCATCCATTAATGAGGTGACTTTCAGGGCAAAATTTATACACATGCCACACATTCAGAGAATGAGGGCAGGTGAGAAGTAAGGAGCTGTTCACCTTGTGACATCATCCAAAGCTATACGTGTCATTGACAGTGGTGCAGCTCAAGTTGTACACAGATGGCAAGGACAATGGGCCGCCTGATCTTTGCTGGGGGGTCTCTGGCATTGTTGTAAATCAGCATCACTGGAATAATTTTATGGATCAACTAATTGCATCCGCTGTCGGGAAACCACTGTTAGAACAATGCTTGTGGAAATGTTAACACGGTGGTCTGTGGGCAGGTTTTAGAGGCTGGCTTTAAAAAAAAAAAAAGGTAAATGGACCTGGTACCATGTTTCCATTGCTTCCTTTTGGCAAAAGAGAAGGTAAAACACTAACGGTTTAACATTTGGCTCTTAAGGTACGTTTTGCATTAGTCAGCAGATGCTAAATTTTAGAGACTTTGGACAGGTACCAAAACAAACCAATGGAGTTTTACAATATCACTGTATTTCTTCTTACTCTTTTATACTTCATGTAAAACACCAGCCAAAATCCTCCTGTATTTGTTGTGATCATAAAACAAAACAATTCCTGTACTCATGATCCTTTGCATTCACCCCTGTTCCATGAATGGCGCACATCCCATTATTTACAGATCATCATACTGTAGTGTTGTTTATGACCTAAGAACTAAAGTGGAGGCAGTGGATTGTTGTTAAGGTCTTAAGTAGTGGTTAGGAACATTCCCTTCTGGAAGGACAATCTCTCTTGACCATAGGAGGTTGCTGCAGCAGCCTCAGGTACTGGGTCTGTTATTTTACTACAACCACCCTATTGTGAAACAACCATGGTTTCAGTTTGATTTCTTAGGTACAGTACCTGTATGAGTGAGGCTGTCAGTACTGCAAGACCACTTCTAGTTCTGAGGTACATTTTTTGAAGGAAAATGCCTCTTGGAGCAGCATTTTTTTTCAGGATTGCACTATGGATCCTTTCCAGAGTCACCTGTTAAAGAAAGACTACCTGACCTTCACATGCTCTGATTTTGAGCCCTTGCCTTCAGATGTCAGTCAACCAACATGTCACCTCACTCCAAGAAACAGTGCCTCCAAATGTCTAGGCATTGTCTAGGAGGGAGGTCACAGCGTTGGCCAATCAGGTTTGTGAGAGATTGTTCCCTGAATTATCTTTATTGGGACCAACACTCCCGGAGGGATCCAGTGGTGAGTACATATTCCCAGGTAGGTTGGGTTTAAGGGCGTCTGGGTTGAGCATGCTCTGCTACATTCTGCCAGCATAAAGTCTATCAGTATCAAGATGACACCAGGGTGCTTATTAAAGTGCACTATGAAATAATTGTAAGATTATTGATTTTAAAATATATCGTAGTAGAACTGTAAAGCTTTGGGATAGTTAGAAATCAATTCATGTGCTGTGTAGGAGCAGATGGTCTTTTATATGTTCTTCATATCTCTCTCTCTCTCTCTCTCTCTCTCTTTGTTTTATTTATTTATTTATTTATTTATTTATTTATTTATTTATTTATTTATTTATTTATTTATTATTATTTATATGTTGCTTGCAATGTGTGTGTATATATATATATATATATGTTACAAACTGTCACATTTTATATTCTGACTTTTTCTTCAATTCCCATCAACTTGAGCTCCATATTGGGCAACAGAAGGAGATTAGTACTTTTAATCCAAAACAAGGGGATCTTGCAAACTGTAGGTAAACTCCATTGAGGTTGTGACATACAAAACCTGGTGCAAAAGGTGTTAATGCCAAAAGGAAAAGTAAGTACTGGATGCGACATGGCACTAACTGGCTGAGTTGCTCTTTTTAAGGACTGTCTGCATGGAAAACGAGTTAACTTGCATTGCCCTCCAGCAGAAAAATTCGTAAACATATTGGCTGGGGGGGGGGATAATAGTTTCGCTCCTGGTTTCAAAAATCACTTACACCATAGCTTTTGTCAACCTCTAACCCTCCAAGCTGTACTTCCACCCATCTTCTTTCCCAGTTGCCATCTAATCATTCCGTCATTACTTGTCTGTAGCTTGGTGTACTTTCCTCTATTAACTTTCAGTTTTATAATTTACTATAAATGTAGTCCTTGTTTGCTGATATCCCAGCCTTAAATGTGTTTACTTGGAAGTGAGCCCAATGTCTCCCATGGAACTTAATACCACAAAATAGTTTTCCAGAGCAAAAGTGCCAACGCATCATTGACATTTGAAAGCCAAAAACAGACCAGGTGGTTCTATCTTTCCAAATCCTTCTAAAGTTCTGGCAGATTTACATTTCTCATGTTTATACCTGAGCATGGCCCAATGAGCAAGATACATAGATATTTTGCTGAACTTTAGCTTTCCTGAAAACAAAATTGACCTTTTATTTCCAGTGAAGAAAATGTTGGCGAAAAAAATGAACTGACAAATATATTTATATTTGAATCTCAGGAGAAAAGTGCTGCATTTTTATTAGGGTGTGTGTGTGGAAAGTGCCCCACCCTCTGGAGCCTTTCCAACTCACAGACCCAGAAATATTTCCCTCAGATGGCTCATTTCACACCCAGAAGCCTAGGTAGGCAAACTTTGTTGTTTAAATACAAATATAGACCAGGTGATATCTTTAGGCTACCAGTAAAATAACAAAAAAGTTGCTAATATTTTGAGGGCAACATCCTCTTCCTCAGAGCTGTACCAAAGTTCAAACATGACAAAAGATGGAGATGTCAGGAATAGGTTCTTAGATGTAAAGTCCTTGGCAAGATAGGAAAAATGCCAGAAAGAGGGTGTCACCCTCGAAATATTAACAACTTTTTGTTATTTTACTTGTAACCTAAATGTATCACATGGTCTATTTTTGTACTTATTTTTTTGTGATGGCTACACGGCTCCTGAACTTGTTTTGCTTCAATTTGTTGTTTAAAGGAATTTTCTAGCATGAAGAAACTTAAAAAAAGAAGAAGTAAGAACTGACTGTCTGGACCAGTGGTTCTCAACCCGTGTGTCCCCATATGATCCTGGACTGCAACTCTCAGAAGTCTTCATCACTAGCTGAGCTGGCCAGGATTTCTGGGAGTTGCAGTCCAGGAATATCTGGGGACACACGGGTTGAGAACCACTGGTCTAGACTCTTCCTGATTTTTTAAAACAATTCCTAGGGTGAACTAAATAGCAGATCACACCCTATGATCAATACAAGCACAATTTGCTGTTTTGTGATTGATGTTCTTCTGGAAGTTTGAGCTATATGGCCTTCCAAACTATGGCAAAGGTCAAAAATGGATGCAGGCCCTCAGGTGCTGCCTTCTTCCCGAGGTCCCCTCCAGTATTATTTATTCAAATGCATTCAACATGCATAGAGGGGAGCATTATTGCCTCACCCAAGGTCCCATATTTAAATCCACTCTTTATGTGTATGGTAATAACTCTAAAGAGAAAAGGAGCTCCCTCATAAGAGGGCCCTCTTCATATAGGTGGTTACCTTGGTTTTCCATGGTCCTGATATGTGGAGACACCCTCCCCCTCAAAAGATAGTGGATTTTTTCCTCTCCAGACTTAACACCCTTAACAGAAGTAGACAGTGGTAAATATCTTCCATCTATGGGTAGTGAACATAAACAGATAGACAATAACTCAGATAATTGTGGTGGATGCCATTAATCTCCAATACTGTATATTTGTACATATTATTTTGCATATTATTTCAAATATGTAATGAACAGGATTAAATAAACCATGTTTAAGGCCCATTCAAATCAGTGAAAGAAGTTCATCAGCACTAATTTAAACCATACTGAGTTCTATGAGACTAAAGTGTGACTTAGTCAATCTGGCGCCAAGACTTCTCTATGTAATAATTTCTGCATGAGAAGAAGAAGAGAAAGGGTATTTACAATTCATCCCGACAGTATTAAAAATCAATATCTTACACCCACAAAAATGGAATCTCACACTTGACTAAAGCCTGTGAGATATTTAGTTAAAACCTTATGTTACTATTTCCATAGTAGCCATGGAGTGGCATATAAATAAATAAATAAATAAATAAATAAATAAATAAATAAATAAATAAGCTTATTAATAGAACTAATATTTCTGTTTTGAGCCTGATAGATAATGTTTTGAGCCCACAACTGTTTCACCTACGACTAGCACAGTAGCATATACTTAATGTACTTAAAGGGAACCTGTAGCTCATCATTTAGCACTCTAGACCAGGCACGTCCAAACTTCAGCCCTCCAGATGTTTTGGACCACAACTCCCAGAATTCCAAGCCTGTATTTCCAATGGCAAAGGACTGCGGGAGTTGTGGTCCAAAACATCTGGAGGGCCAAAGTTCGGACAAGCCTGCTCTAGACACTCTATGCTTCCTTGGCACATATAACAAGATATCAGAGTTGAAAATCATTAATCTGCACTTGTTTCAATAATGTGCATTACTAAATCTCAACCTACAAATCTAGATTTCAGGTGTTTTTAAAGAAGAATTATGTGTACAGAGATGCCTTGTTCACGTGCGGTCATGCCAGTATCTGGGGCCATGTTTCATGTCTCTCCGTGCTGAAGAATATGTGGGACTGAAAAAGCTGGTGGAACAAAATGCAATGATCATTCCCACCCAATAAGGCATGGCCTTCTGGGAGAGATAAGGCACAAAAGAGAAAGAGTCATGCAATTGGCCTGACTCACTGTTGGTTCCTTCCTCCACCAAATGACCAGAAACAAAGGAATTGGACCATGGGAGAATTGTGCTCTTGGGGCATGTGAAAAAGGCAGCCATATTTTGTCTCGTCACATGGACATATGGATGTCTAAGACTCATTTTTCCGTGTCCTGCGTGCACTCCTCAATTGAGAGCTATTTTGAGTGAATTCACGTGTTAGTTAAAGCAACAAGGAAAAATGAAAACCAAACCAAACAAAAACCAAAATGTTAAACCTTGTAGCCCCATTAAGACTAATAAATGTATTTTACTACAACTGGGAAAATACATATCGAAGTCTTAAAGCAGTGGCAACATTGATATGGTTTGTTCTGCTTTTTGTTGTCGTTCATTAACTTTGTTGTTCACAAAGAAAGGCTGAGTGATGCATTCCTGCAAAGTGGGGGATGAAGGTCCAGAGTTCTCAACCTTCCATTTTTGTTCTCCCTTTTCATGTTTTTCAATGGAAATACCCTGGGTTGAAATCCAGTAATAAGTCACAACTAGAGTGGGGCCATTGAAATCAGTGGGCATTTCGAAAGCAAACTCTTCTGTAAGTTCCCTTGATTCAATTAGCTTTTAAAAACAATCAATAATGAAAATTTGACGGTGGTACCGATTCCAAGGATTAGATCACACACAGAGAACTTACTCAAATGTAACCACAGTTTGACATTTGGGCCTCAAACTCATGGCTTTCCATTGGACACATACCGCTCTCCTTCACAGATGCTGTGTCTCAGCATGTCATGGTGCACCATGATGTCTGGATTAGCACCTTCTATGCCACAGTTGTCTTTGCCCTCCGAACCAGGAAATGGAGATGCACTTCAAACCCATGGAGGTTGGAAGGAAGGTACAAACAACAGCTTTTGGCTGTCCAGTATTACAGCCGGCTCAAACTGATCATTTGCCTGAACTCAGGAGATAAATAGGACTCAAGGATGTGGGAGAGGCCAGTCCTGGCATTTGCTCTTATCTGTAGGACAAATCCTAAAGACAGACTCTGGCAGAATCCTTTCCTTACATAATTTTACTTGAATAAAATCTCTGTTATTTCTAATCTCCTTGAAATAAATTATCAGATCTGAGAGAGCAGATATTCCTGGACCGTTACTGCTTGGACTATAAATATCTTGAAAAAATGCTACAAATATACAGTACCGATTAGCTCTCTATAGGCACAAAAGAGGAAGGAAGTCAACTAGCCCTCTCCCCTCTGTTACAGAGATAAATCTAAAACAAACCTTTGCTGCTTGGTTTGTTCAAATTATGGGAACTCTGGACTCTCATTTACTTGGACAATCTCAATGAACAGCAGTGGTGGTCTACTTCATTCCTTCTTCCATGTATAGAACAGCAACAGAAATGAGTGAGGAGAAAGGGAGAAGACTAGTATGTACCATCTCCTTGTTCATTTTATTTACATGAGTAGTTAGTGTCTTAATCAGATACCCAAACATTACACACACAGAGAGAACTTCAGGTGCTTCTTAGGTCCTGACTTTGATACGTAACTACTTGTTTTCCCCCAGCATTGTAGATAACTTCAGTAAACATCATCTGCAACAAAAAAAATCTTCTTGATTATATAGTCTAGGACAGTGATGGTGAACCTTTTGGAGACCGAGTGCCCAAACTGTGAGTCAAAGCCCACTAAATTTTCACAAAGTGCCAATACAGCAATTTAACCTGAATGTAGGTAGCTATAAAAGGGTGAGGTCGGGTGCTCACAGAAAGCACACAAAGTGCCACCTTTGGCACCCACGCCATAGGTTTGCCAACACTGGTCTAGGAGAATGATGACTGACATTTATGTAGAATTCATGATTGTCTATTAGATGTTGTTATTTGATAAGATCCCAATCAACATGAAATGCTTCTCAGTTAAGACGGCAAGTTTATGAAGATCAAAGCTTAATGAAGTCTGCAAGTTACCTTTCAGTTTGAGGACAATAATATTAATGTATCTTATATACCACTATCTACAGTGCCATTCATACCACTGACCTGATCGGTACAACCAGATCCGCATACAGTGTATACGACTTTGCATGTAGTCCTGCACTAATTACAGTACATGCAAGTAATTTAGGAACAGGGGTTTGTACTTGTTAACATCCAGCAGTTCAAACCCAGTTGTGTTACAAAGGCCTTCATTAGACAAGTCTGAAACTAATTCAGCAGAATGACTTGGTAAAACACCTAGCACAATCCAGTGTTATGATTCTGTATTATCTTTCTAGGAATCAAATCCTACCAAATTAAGTGAACTGTGGCAAGTATCTGTTTTGTCCTTTTGCCATACCTATATATAAAGATCATGAGCAACTTGCCTTTAAAATATTTTGGGGAAAGTAAACCTTTTGCATGACAAGCAGGATATACTTTGTCCATTCCTCCAGTTCCTCCCATTCAATTCTCATCGCAAACAGTTGAAAATAGGTCTAGACTCTAAGCTGTTTAGGATCACAAGTATTGGAGTGTGCAAACCCTTTGACGGGGGTTCTTGCATGGCAGGGGGTTGGACTGGATGGCCCTTGAGGTCTCTTCCAACTCAGTGATTGTATGATACAGAGCAGAGCTACTTCCTCTAGTTATCAGCTCTTCTCCCCAGGCACTTCAGCAAGCACTCAAAGCCCAAAAGGCCCAGAAGGAAGATGCAGAGCTGCCCTACAGCTCTAAAAACTACATAAGTGGTAGATTGGAAGGCATGGAGACAACCTCAGGAAGAATCTCCCACCATCCTCAGTTTACAATAGGGTCCATCATAGGTGGGCCACGTACATCCCTCCAGATGTTGAACAGCAACTCTTGCCATTCCCTGTTCTCAGATTTACTGTCCAAGACTGGTAGGAGATGCAGATGCAGTTCCTAATACATAGCATGCTTTTGCCCGTTCCTAATACATAGCATGCTCTTCAAATTCCAAAGAGCCAGACTGGTTGATGGATGATCCCCTATCGAATTCATTTGATGGTCCTATGGCCACTTTTATTTTGTTGGATTGATTTTATTAGCCACAGGGTCAGTCAGTGAAAAATACTAAGTGTCTTGGACAAATCTTAATATGTACTGTACTAAGAAGTTTTGGAAGACTCAAACATGGGATTGCTCTGTTAATTTCCCCTTTAGATTTAGTTTTGCAGCACCATCTGCCATGTCTGTCCAGGGATCTTTATGTAATAAGCATTGTGCAACTGAGGTTTTAAGTACTGCAACTCTCTCTATATGCACACACACAAACACGCACCAGCAGAGTGTAAAAGGGTTGTTTTTATGCCTGGCGGTTATTTCTTGGCCAGACTATTTCCACTGAACAGTGCCATATTTCAAGCATACGCATGCACTTTAACATGTTAAACAAGCACCTTAAATTGCCTTGAGATTGTGAAGCAAGTCACACAGAGAAAAATGTCTGTTTTCATAGAAACATGTGGATTGAAGTGGATGCATTTAAAGGAGTCATATTATCATCTACAATGTACATTTGTTTTCAAATCCCATCTGCTGCTTGGTTATCTTGAAATACATAGCATTGTTATATGTCATTGAAAAAGGCAAAACAAAAGAGTATGCCACTGAAGACAACTTTGGCAAATGGATTTTTGGTAGTGGTGTTGTTTTTAAAAAAATCCATGTTCTGCTGTCATATTTCCATTGTGTCCTCTGTGTGTATGTCTAAAATGTGTGCCACCATCTTGTGTACACCAAAATGGAAACCAATCAGAAGCCAACGTGTAAGGATTCTATTCCAAGAACGTTACTTTTAAAAGTATCAACTGGCAAAACTATAGCATACACAATTGCCACAAAATAGAACCATCCTTAAATCAGTGCCTCTAAAATGCTTTGAGTTCTTTGGAGTATCATTAGAAGTGGACAATTTGGGAGCCATCTTACATCATACTAAGCATCACCGTACTTTTGATTGCAGACTTCTGCTCATAGTGCTAGGAGCCCTAGTATCTTATTTCTAACAATCTCATGTTCTGTTTCCCCCTATCATTCCCTCCCCCTCTTTTAATAGTAATAATTTTGGTGCACTGCACACTGCCAACATGCCTAGGACAAATGTGCTACTTCTCTGTTTTTCATTTTCCTGTATCATCCAGTAGCTGTTGAACCCTGGCAACAGATTTCATTCCAATAAAACCCTTCTTAGTGTTTCAATAGCCTTCTGCTTATATGTTTGAAGATTCGAAACTGAATGGGGAGGTGGCCAAAGCGGCGCTGGCAAATGAAGACTGTCCCCACATAGACCAGGCTATGTCACCCGAGGAAGGCCTGCCCTTTACCCGTTCTGGCACTCGGGAGAGATATGGACCTTGCTTCCTCTTATCAACCGGGGAATATCCCTGCCCGCCTGATGGAGGAATAAGAAAGGGTATGTAGATGAGGTCCTGAAATCATATAGATAGTATTGTAGTTTAAGAGGTAAAGTACTTATTGGCAAATCCTAAGCTTGTTTGAGATGTTATAGCTTCTCATGCTAAAATTAACAGCCTGACACCTGCATTGCAAGCTAGTAGTGTTTTTTGTTGTTGTTCTGTTCTGTTTTGGAGCTAGAAACAGTGGTTCCCAAACTCTTAAATCTGTGAACCCTTTGCAAACAATGTCACTGGATGAGTGGAATCAACCTGCTTCTCTACCAGCCACAGTGGTCTTTACTGCCACTTGGCTCCATCTTGCTGTCTTTTCCCATTGTGATTATAAACCCTGTCCCAATATGGTGCATGCATAGCCATGCCACTTCTTTAGCTTCTGCCGTTTGTACTTCTTTATCCTCTTTTTCTGGGCTCTTGACAAAGAGGAGAGAGGAACACATGTCCAAAACAAACAAACAAACAAAAATTCCCTAAGAATCTTTACGACAATTACTTGTGGTTAACTTACTCCTTTATACTGGAAATGGAATTCCCTAGGCAATAGTCATGAACATTCTTTCTATATTCCTCCTGCCTGACAAATGCTCGCATGCCTATAAGGGTCCCAGAACCCCAGTTTGGGAACCACTGAGTTAAAGGATGGAACAAATGCTACATCATATGCACTATCCAGTCAAGCAGATGAATCTTCCATGTTTGTCTATTTCATTAAGGGCCAGAAGAGAGTATTCCATGGCATCCTTAATTAGTCTAGCTTCTCCCCAATAAATGTAAAAAACCCAAAAAAACCTCATTTGTTGGGACAGCCTGTGAACAGCAGGGTTTTGTGGGGTTTTTTTTTTTTTTTTGAAAGAGCAGGCATATTAAGATAATTGTATGGCTACCTCTGTCTTTATCTGACACATAAGGTTCAAAACTCAATGGAGGGGCCACAGAGAGAATTTGTGTTACCTTGCTTGCTCCCATGATCACTTGTATTACCATCGTCAGATTTTGTCACCCTAGCCTTGCACTATCTCAGTATAGTTTGACTATGACAAAAATGCAGTTGACTTATATCCTGTGAAATAAACAAGTGCGTCTTGCACTTCCCTATCATTTCAATCCTGTCTAATGTCGATATAGTACAGATATGTCCCAGGTTGGTCATGCCAGCATGCATTGCACATGGTTGTCCATGGAGCTTTGTGTGAGTCGTTCCTGAATGCTTTATAGTACATACCCAGAGGAACAGAATGGGGGAGACTGTGTTTGTGATGAGTTTAGAATGACCCATCCCAGTGCTTTTGGACAGTGGCCATGGATGGTAACACTGTGGACTACGAAACTGTAAAGATTGTAGGATATAATCTGTAGCATGGGAGAGTACTCTGCAGAAACTGCAGGATTCGTTGCATGTTGTCATTTTTAAAAAGGCTATAATAAATGCGACTTGCAGGAAATTATACTTAGTTATAATTTTAAAGCTTATTAATGATAAGATATAGCAGGATCACTGTACTTTCATGTGAAAGTATCTCTACTAAAACTACCTTTGTAGCAAAGCATTTTATATCTGGTTCTGTATTGGATACGTACAGGCCATTTTCATGCAA
>JAHTLZ010000016.1:68213074-68249139 GCA_023846285.1 Phrynocephalus versicolor
GGGGGGGGGGGGGGAAGTGGCAGAGAGAAGAGGAAGAAACCAGTGCATGCAAAACGGCTGGTAAACAAACCGAGTAGTATCTCTATAGCAACTCAACAAATGCTTTCGCGTTGGGAGAAAGGTGGTCAAGAAGCATTTTGAAGGCCTTGCTCTTCCGGTCCTGTGCTCCAAACAGGATCATTACATATAAATACACTAATGATGGATTTATTTCAGCAGCTGTATGACCAATTCACCGGCTATTTCTTTATCCCAGCTACTTTATTGTAGAGATTAATTTTTCGCAATTAAATTACAGCAAACAGTAAAGGACACGGTGCTGTATAGCACGTTGCACATTTTAACCGTGGATTGTCCACCCCAAAGCAACAACAACATTTTTTTTCTTTTCTTTTCTTTCATTTCCTGTGCCTCCTTTTCTGACAGGTTCTAAGATGACCACGTTGCAAGAGATACTACTCTGTCAGCATGTCAAAGCATGAGGATGCTACTGATCTGGCTACTTGATTGACCATTCTGTTGTGGATCCAATGCTGTATTTTTGCATATATACATTTTTTTTGTTTCTTTTAAACAAAGGTTATGAAATGTCACGGAGCCTTAACAGCATAGCTGGCATAAGTGGAAAAGCAGTAGGATTACCCTCAAAGCCTGCACCCTACAGTTCTCCTAAGCTAGCAAGACATTCTTGGTCTCCCATCCCGTCCATTTTGTAGCATGGATCAGTAGCAAAGAATGGTCTACATAAGCAATCATAATGCTAATATTTAAAACAGAAAAGAAAGGAAGGAAGGAAGGAAGGAAGGAAGGAAGGAAGGAAGGCAATCCTTCCTAATTCACCTATGCAGTGTCAAATGGTGATGTTTGAAATGTGTCATGTCTCTTGGTAGCATCTCATGGAGATGGTGTTACTACTGGTGTGAGTAACACTGGCATTGGCAACATTCTTGGTACCTAGTGCTGAGATGACACAAGGTGGGCAATCGTAGCTTTGGTGGGCCATTACACTGCATGACACTGGTACATAAGACGATAAGGTGGATGCACCAAGCAGTTTCTTCTGATGGTGTGCCCTGCTGATATGTGCTTTTCTTGGCTTATGGTGGATCCACTGGCTCTTATGGAATAGGTTGAGGCCTATTAGCCCAATGCTGAAACTTGCTGACAATTGAAGAGTTTGCTTTTCTCAGGATAATTTTGAGCCATAGGAACCCTGCAGAAGTTTGAGCCCAACACGCGCAGTAGAGACGCAATGTTGCATGGGCGCCTATTGAAAGCAATAAGGCACACAGTAGAGAGGTCTCTAGCTGGCTGGCTGGCTGCATGGGAATAAAACACACACACACACACACACACACACATAACAGTACTGGCGGAGAAGAAAACGGGCTGGCTGCCTCTGCATGTAGCTCTTTCCACTTTAACCTTCCTTCCTTTAAACATCCAGCTTGGTATGAAAAGCTCAGGAGAGAAGCTCAAGTATTGATTATATTCTTTACATGCAGATCTTTGCAAAGAAGGTCCTGTCATTGCTAAATATATGCCAAAAGAGGCAGTCAAAGTGACTTGACATGGAGAGAACGAGATGGACAATGATGGCTTATAAACGTCTGGGTGGAACTATGCGGGCATACAAGACCTCCTCATTCGGACCAATGTAATCTCACTCCATGCAAGTTTGCAGGATGATTCTGTGTGGTTCCAGAAATATAAAGTAGATTTGCAGGCTTTTTTAATGGCCAAAATGTAACAAATGGTAGAATTTTGTTGTTGTTGTTCCATAGCATGAAATGCATGAAAAAAATACAAAAAAACAAATACAAAAAACAACCCTGCAACTGTATGAGTAACTTTAAAGTGGTGGGGGTGGGGATGGGGAAAGATAAAGTGATATATTTTCTTTCAAAGCTCTTTACTTTTTCAAACATTGTTGTAGCCAAAATTGTAAAAATGTTCTAAAAACCGTACATTCCTTTGCTATGGATTGCTTCTTTTTGTATACAGACTTTTAAAGAGAGAGAGAGAGAGAGAGAGAGAGAGAGAGAAAGTGTGAATGGTTTTAAAAGTGCAATTGGGTGGTCATATTGACCATGCCTTCATAAATTCATCACACTAACATAAAAACAAAGAACTTTTCATTTAACTAGAATTGTGTAAGATGTACAAACAACTTTCTTTTACTGTCTGTTTTTGTTGGCATGCTTGTAAAACACGAGTCCAGTTACTGGACCTGATGATGACAGCTGGTCTAGGTTAATTTTTCCAGCTCTGGTTACGTTGTACTTTATTGGTGTATAGATTCAATGTGAAGACCCTTCATGACAAAGCATTCATATTAAGTAAACTTGCGGGATTTTAACATAATTTATTATGATTTTTTAAAAGAACAACAATAGCAAAAACAACCTGGGTTTTAGAGTATACAAATCAGGAAATTATCCAAGCATAAACTTGTCTCAGAGTTTAAAGAACAAGACAGTGGCGTTGTATGCAATTTAGAACTTCTCAGTAAACTGCATGCACAATGTTATGCAAAATAATTCTAGCATGAAATAAATTTTGTACCATGGTTTCAATGCCTGCTGTATTAGTGCCAATCAGAATTCTTTTCTGAAACGATCAGAGGCTCCAGAGATACGCTTTGAAATCGTGAAGGAATACAAGACTCCCAGCGAACACTTACAAGAGAAATGGCTCGGTTTTCCTTTGCTTTTGAAATGACAGAATTGGCGAGAACATAATTAAATGACTACCTTTCCCCCCAAATCCTGGATACAACTCATGCCTTCAGTCTTCACAGCACTAATAAATATAACGAATGGAAGGTAAAACCTAGAGAGTTCTGTTGGTTTCTCTTTTTCTCCAAAAAATAAAAGTTTGGCTTTTTAGTCGATAAATGTGGAGTCAGTTCTGTATCATTTGTATTCTGTGTTGTTCTTTTTTTAAACCTCTTCATTTTCTAATGGTGGCCCACTTTCTGTATGCCCTGAAAAATTCTAGAGAAAAGGGAAGTCTGGCTGTATTGGAGTTACCAACTTCAGTTGCCCAAACGATGGAGATTCGAGGTCGAGGTGGGGTGCCGGCGAGGGTGGAAGAATTTTGTTTCACATTCAAACAATAAACTATATGGGCCCATTGGTCAGAATTCTTGAGGACAACAACACTCCAAGTAAATTGTTCCTCCAACATTTACATATTCAGTGATGCAAATCAGTCTGGCAAGAGGGCTAATATCACTGGGTAGCAGATTTTCCATCCCTGCTGGTGGCCTAAGAAATCTGCTGCCAGAGGCCCCTGTAAAATGAAATGCAACATACAGTACTCTGCCCCTTTAGTTATCTCCCTGGCTATGGGAGCTGCATTGAGGTCAATGGGATCTTGGATGGCTATTGACCAGGCTGGAATGGGGAGGCTTAGGAACTGTCGTCCAGACAAGTAACTTTTACAGCCTCTGCTGTAAGTTCCATATTTATTTTAGCCGCCACTAAATTTGAAACACAGTTTCATCTGCTCACATTCCCTTATTGTCATTAAATAATTACCTTTGGAAAGTGTCCCAGCTGATAAATCCCAGGTGCTTTCCTTCGTCATTGCTCAGTTCAGAACAGCATCTTGCTTGTAATTAATTATCTGAATTTCCCAAAGCCCTAAGGTGGTTCTGATTCTGAATTAATTCCGTTTCCTCAGCACCATTTTACCAGTTCAATAGAGCTTTCCTACAGATCTAGGCCTAGACCTAAACTTTTTTTGACAACACTACTCCTGTATCAATTTACTGATATCCAGGAGGCTGATAAAAATATCTAAAATGTTTGGTGTTTGTATTAGCTTCAGATTCTTATAAGTGAACCTATCACCCTGAGAGGAGAGGCCATATTTTTCTCAGTGGCAATAACTCAGCGATTGAAGAGCCACAAAGCAATACAAAGCCTATTCATATGCCAGTTGTACACAGAACAACTTGAATGTGGATACAGAAATTGCACTAAGCACAGGAACTGCACTGAAATGAACAGTATGCTTTCCCACACAGACAATCATTCTGCTGTTCTATTCCTGCCAGTGTGGTCACTTTGTTTGACATACCTCTGGAGCAGAGCTTCCCTCACGTGCCATGTGGAACACTAAAGTACACAGGGGTTGCCTAAAACATATGAGGGATTCCACAGGTATGAGTGTCCTTTTCAGAATGTAAGGAAAATACAGCAACGCAAAGGGGAAGGCAGTAGCAAAATAAATATTGGGTTGGGGAATCAGTGCATTTCCCTGCCCCTTGTGGTCACAGTTTGGATGAGCAATTTTAAAAAAAGCCATGGTGGCCCCTCTGGAGGCAGGTGTGCTTAGAATAATTTAATATAAAGAAACAAATATAAATGTTTTCAAGAAAAAAAATCTGTGTTGAAACATCTTGTCTAAAGCAAATAATCAAATGGAGTCGAAAATAGTTCACAGCCCTCAAAAAGAAAAGAAGGATACAAAGGGGAAGCAAGCTCAACCTTGTTATAAAAGCCAGCTCTGATTTTTAGAGGTTCTGAAATTAAGAGATGGCTCAAAGGCTTGTTTCTCTTATTTCTGCATGCCAAGCAAAGTGGGGGCTAATGGATCTCTCTCCCATCATGTGATCTATACACCTCCCCCTCTCTAAATGATTCACACTGGGTGAGATCCATGATTTTCCCCACATTGCAGCAAGCAAAGGCAATAGAAAACATGATTCAAATTGCACATTGGCTTTGCCTGCTTCTTTGTAACACTGGAGCAGAGTCAAAGTCTAAGCAGTCCCAGATCTACTCCTTGCCAAGGGTCTGTAGAACAAATTTATTTTATTATTTATTTATTTATTAGTATTTTTACCCCGTCTTTCTCCTTGGAAAAGCCACTCTCAATTTACAGATTATGATGGATACTGTCACCAAATATTTCCTGATATAAGCCATTATCTTCGTTTGTGCCCAAAAAGTTGTAAGATGCTCATGCAGACACTTGCAAATAGGAACCTTCTTTGTTAATAACCCTCCTCCCCACTTTGGGAATACACTAGGTCTACTTGAAAGCCTCCAACATAAAGCCAATGTAGTGCAATCAGAGTGAAAAATCTCACTACTCCTGTTACAGGATTGTATGGGTAGTTGTGCAACTTTGTGTGCAACTGCTTGTTCAGCGACTTGCATAAATACCACCCTGTCTAAAAATGCACATTCATCCACACAATGACATCACTGGATGCAAACCACTTATAATTGTTAGGCAGAGGCCAAATGTCACCAAATATGTACATTATTTTAGAAATCAAACTTCCTTTCCTTCAACAGAATTCTCTTCTCCATATAAATCAGCCTTCACCCAAACTGGCGCCATCAAGAGCATTGGATTCCCACTGCTACCAGACAACATGATCATGTTGGGCTGAGGATGGAAAGACAATGTAATCAAATATATCCACTGAGTGTTGGGTTGCTGATGTCTGCTTGCCTGAGGGCTTACCTGTGCTGGCTCTTTTGGAGTTGGCTGATGTAGGCTAAACAGAGTAACTTGGGGTAAGATATGCCATTTAGTGCAATCCTCACATCTAAATGGCATGTCAGAGCTCAAGCAACCTCTTTGGTCCTTCTGATATCATGAAGCGGCCACTTCGGGATATCAGCAAATTGACCACTTCCTCTGTTTCTCGGCAGAGGAAGTGAATTTTTTAAAAAGACTGGTTGACTCTCACTGAGGCACTGCATTACTTTAAAAAAAAAAGATAATATTTTCTTTGGTTTGTCTAAGGGGCCAGCTGAGAAACTGCCCACAAGCAAACCTGTGGGTCTCAAAAAGGTACAGGAAAGTCTGCTCTGGGGACCGTTTGGTTCACTTCACTGAACACACTGTGTGACTGCCAGAGAGAGAGAGAGAGAGAGAGAGAGAGAGAGAGAGAATAAACCAAAGCTGTTCCCAAAGAAGATCAAACAGTGTGACAAATGCCCATCTGATTGAGTACTAAGTTTCATTCATCTTAGTATGTGGATATCCTGAACCCATATGACTACAGTCATATTTGGAAAGTTGCATAAGGGGATGTGGTTGTAGCAAAAAAAAAAACTGATGAACCTGTCCTGTGTTTTTAAGCAGACCTGCCGTAGTTTCAGTGAAGCAGTATGACACATTACATATGACAGGAAGAGTCTGCAAGAGGCAGCCAGGGAAAGTGGTTTCTATTATTCCCTCACTCCGGAAAAGATTCTAGCTAATGACACTGTGATAAAAGTCAAGCATAATGGCCATTAATCTGAGAGAAAATGATTTTTCACACAAATTGCTGTCTCTCTCTCTCTCTCTCTCTCTCTCTCTCTCTCTCTAAAGTTTCACAGGCACAAAGAAAATGCAATCACTGGAAGAAACGGTGGTTGGTACAAATGAGCATGCCAGAACGCAAAAAGGGAGCAAGGCAGAGATAAAGCAAGAATATTCAGCACTGAAATCTTCCAGAGAAAAGTACCTTGAGGCAATCACTTGTGATGGTTCTCTTTACTCTACCCCCCTCCCCGGGCCACCTTTATTCCAAACTCTCTGCCAGCTAATCCATGTTGCTCTTTTATCCTTCCAACAATACTGTATAATACTATTTTATGTCCCACTGATGGTATATCATAGGTGCAGCCTTTGGGAAGATCAATTTCCTTGTGAGAACAAACTACTCCTGATTTATATATGGTACATCTCAGGCCGAGTTATACAAACCAACAGAACAAAAAAAAAAAAAAAAGACCTCTCTTGTGTAGGTATGCCCGTGTAGTGCATACAGTGTAACTTTTTGAGACAAATGGCCTCAGATTACATTAGTGCATACATCATATACTGCATATGATATATGTGATTCAGCATGGAATGTCTACAGTCAATAACTTCATTTGAAGCAACATGCCTCTAAAAAGTATGTCCTTAACCATGCCAAAAAAGTTGAGCCATAGTCTATAGCAGTGATGGTGAACCTTTTAGGGACCGAGTGCCCAAACTGTGATTCAACATCCACTAATTTTTCGCAAAGTGCCAATACAGCAATTTAACCTGAATGCAGGTGGCTGTGAAGGGGCGATGTCGGGTACCCACAGAAAGGGCTCTGAGTGCCACCTTTGGAATCCATGCCATAGGTTCACCAACACTGGTCTGTAGCATCACCCCTTGCAGTATTGTATGTAGATGGCTTCGTAGCCAAGTTCAAAAATATCAGTTTTCCTTGTGGCAGCCCCAGTCCACATTGTATAACAGCTTTATTCTACCAATAAACTCCAAGGGCTTTTAGTCATCAGATATACATCTGCATCATCAGATACAGTATACAGCATCATAAGACATGCCTTCTAACACAAGACTAGGAGAGGACATTTTGGACTACATTTCCCAGAATCCCCCAACCATATCACCATTCTGGGAATTGTCATCAGGAAACATGTTATTTTAAGGCTTGTTCTTAGTAAACTATGCTGGACCTAGAGGGGAATCTTTCCATCTGACACAACATCAACACAATAATGCCACAGAAAGGATTTTTCTCCTAGTGTTATAAAGCACTCATTTGCCCCTATGCAACTTTTGTTGGCTCACAGCTATGGACCCTGCATAACCTTAAAGCAGCTTAACATGGACATGCATGGTTCTTTTTGTCTGCATGAGATTACCTACCACTGGGGCCAGGGATGTTGGCAAGCCACAGGGTCCAAATCCCATGTCAAAGTCCTTGGTACCAAGCGCCACGTCCAAGTTCAATGCTTTGGTACCAACTACCAAGTCCCTATTAAAAATAAGTCTTGTTCCACAGAAAAAGGGAGGGAGGGTGGATTCTGTGCTGCAAATCCAGTATGAGTCATTTTAAAAAGACAAGTCACCGGTATGATTTAAATCCAATTTGACAACTCCCAGAACTCAAGTTCCCATCATTGACTGAGACTCAAAAATGCATTACTTGTAACATGTCATCTACATAAGTATTGTTTCTTGTCTTATTCCAAAGAATGAGGGGTCCAAAATGAGTCTTGATCATTTTTGGGGTAAGTAATGGGCTTTAACCTATTTAATCCCAATCCAGATAAACAGGCACACACACACACACTCCAGAAGGAAAAGATTCATTTAGTTTAGTGATATACTTTAGCATATTACAAATAGGAAGGGGGCAGTCTACAGAAGAGTGGAAAGGAGGCCCACTTTAAGCTTCCCTCTACGTCTATGCTAGGGCTCTGATTGAGATTACACCCCCTGCATTTACTTGAGAATTATTGGGGGGGGGACACAAATGCAGTTACATGCCATACACATTAAACATGCAGTGTGAACCTGAGAAAGGCACAAGGCACCCAAGTTAATCACATTTCTCTCTTTTACTAATGTTTTCCCAGATATCAAACCAGCAGAGCACAGCTCATGGCTGCAACTGAGATTAAACATTTTTACAAGCAGTTTGTCAGTACATGGAATAGAAAGCAGCAGGCAGGCAAAAATAACGTCCATATTCCATCCTCAGGTTTCCATGGATGCAGTTAGCTGTATACATTTACTGAGAATGCTCATAAAATTTGCTTTTGTTGTTTATTTGGAATGATTCCTGTGCATAAACATATGAAAACTCATTTGATATGAAGATTGGGTACAACACGGAAGGCATTCTGTACTTGATCATTGTAGACAGAGTGTGTGTATATAACAAGTTTTTGTAAGCCCTTTAAAAACATATTTTTCCCTTTGGAACAAGTATAATTTCCTTTATCTGAAACACCATCATGAACTTGTCATTTTTGACCTGATTTTATTATCTTGATGCAGCCCCAATCCAGAACTCTAGAAGCAAAATCATAAATGGAGAAACTTCATTTAATCATAGAGTAATGAAGTCGGAAGGGGCATATAAGGCTATCATATTCAACCCCTAGACAGGAACCGGACTTAATCGATAGGGTCTGTTCCAGCTCTCCAGGCCTAAGATCTTATCATAACAAAATATGAACTTATTCTTCTCCGCTACCTCAGGTCCTCTGAGCTAGACAGATTCGCCACCACTGAAGTTGCTCCTATTCCAAGTTATCTTACTAGAATCTTAGAATGATGGAGCTGGAAGATTATTGAGTCAAAAATCCCTGCTTACTGCAAGAAGCAAAGTCAAAGTACATCTGAGAGATGTCTAATTTTTCTCTCTCCTGTGTAGGAATGCTCACCGCTTCCCCAGGTAAATGGATCCATTGTTATCAGACTCAAACAGGAACGTTTCCCCAATATTCAGCCAAACCCTGTAACTTCTTATAGCCTGAACTTATTATGTGTCCTGCAAATTGGGGTGATTGAGAAGAGATCCTGCTCCACGTCTGTATGATAATCTTTCAAGTATTTGAAGAGTGCTTTTGTTTCTCCCCCTCAGTGTTCTTTTCTCAAGACTAAACCTACCCAGTTCTTCCAGTCGTTCCCCACAAGGCTTGGTTTCCAATCCTCTCTGATCCTCCTTGTGGACCTCCTCTGAAATGGTTCACATTTGTTGGCATCCTGCTCAAAGAGGGGTGTCCAGAACTGGTACAGTACTCTAGATGAGGCCTAACCAGCGGCAAATGAAGGCGGATTTGTGCATCATGAGATTCTGGAGACTATATTTCTACTAATGCAGCTTAAAATAGTATTAACAGAAGTATAGTCTGCAAATACCATGAAACACTAGTTTCCTTCTATTTGGCATGGGATAGGCCTCACTTTGAATATTATGTCCAGTTCTGGACACACTTTAAGAAGAATTCCAACAAACTGGAACAAATTTAGAGAAAGAAGACAAGGATCGGGGGGACTGGAAACCAAGATCAACTTTTTGCCATGATCAGCACTGGGCAAGTCATCAAACATCACTATACTAACATATAAGAAAAGTAGATATATATTGGATTCGGTTCCATTGCTGCTTGCTGAAGCTTTTCTTATGTATGTTACATCACATCACTGCCACTTGATGGCATCTATCTGGTACGTGCAGGCTTCTTATGTCACTCAGCCATCCCCGTGTCATATTAAGCCATAAAAATCAAGACAGTAGCTTTTCCTCTCAATTGTGCACTCATTTGAAAAAGACAGTCCTAATGTTTTTTTCTGGCCCATGATTTATTATGGGAACTAAAACGAAGCTGTTGCGAAAGCCGGCAAATTTCATGTTAAGACAGCAGCAAAAACTAAGCTGACAAGGTATGATGCTTGTATACAAATTTATGGTGGGATTTTGAATGTTACATAAAGTTTTGGGTAACTGCACCTCAAAAAGCATATTCTAGAGAGGCACACAGAAAATGGCTAACAAAAGGATCATCTTCCTTGCTAATAAAAGACACAATATTTGTTTCTCTTTAGCTTAGGGAAAAAGGGCAATGTTCAAAAATGTATAAAATTAAGGACTAGAGATGTGCACGAAACGAGCAATTTTTCGTTTTCATTTTCGTTTTTTGTTTCGTTACATAACGAAACGAAAAATGAATTTTGTCTCCAAAATGAAACAAAACGAACCGAAACACCAGAAATTTTGTCGTGTGTTTCGTTTTTATTGCGGCAAATACATTGAACTGTAATGAATGCTAACGAAACAGCAATTTTTCATTTTCGTTTTTGTTTTTTCATTTCGTTACGTAACAAAACAAAAATGAAATTTTTTGCAAAAATTCACGAAAAATGAAAACGAACTGAAACGACAAACAAAACGCCATTTTTTTGAGTCGTGCCCATCTCTATTAAGGACCATATGGCTAATCTATATGGTGAAAGGGCTTCTCCCCTTCCTTGTGTTACTTGAGTCTCAGGGCATGAAGCCACATGGCAAAGAGATTCAAAAGAGATAAAAGGAAGAATTCGTTGCCTGCAATATCATCCTGTCCACCAACTTGCACATCTTGACAGAATGGTTAGACAGATTTATGGATGATAAAGCTACCAGCGGGTAGCAATTACAATAGCCATCTGTCACCTCCTGTATCAGAAGGTAAACTTCTTCTTAGATGCTAGTGATCATGAACAGATTGGGGGGAGGGGCACTGCTGTGCTCATGTCCTGTTTGTTGACTTCCCCAAACCATCTGCTTAGCCGCTGTGGAAGAAAAATGCTGGAAACTAGGAGAAGCACAGAATCATAAAAGAGTTGGAAGGGACCTACAAGTCCAAACCCACCCCCACCCCCCACTCAATGCAGGAATACAAGTCTTTGGTCAGATCCAGCAAGGTTCTTCTTCACTCCCAACATCATCAGGGGAAAGAAAATGTGTGACATAACACAACATGGCCCCACTTATGCAACCGATCATGGACAATGCAATTTTTCTCTCCACCATTCCCTGGTCCCTCATATTTATTTCAGTCTTGGTGTATCTATTTCCATACCACACTGAAGGAACTGTCAGGTCTGGCTTTGCATTGTGAGTTGAATGACTTCATTAAGCAGCTCTCTCAAGCAATAGCTACAAGATGACTAATTCTCCACTAAGCTGTTAGGGAACAAAGAGCTACCAAACTTTCAAACATAATTTTGAAAAAGGATATATATATTTACAGTTTTCAATCTCTAAAACCCATGGCGTTATCTTGTCATTTTTACTTTTATTAAAGTATCTGGAACATAAACTAGACAAAACAACTGCTGAAATATGTATGAACGGAGTACCACCCCAAACCAGAAATGTCTTTAGACACACAATCAGAAGCATATGACTGCAGAATAGCTGTTCCATCTGTTTCGCCCTGTCTAGAATTTCACTGTATGGAGCCAATTTTCCTTTATACAAATGGTCCCATAGGAATGCATTGAAAATGGAATAATTTTTATGTTGTAAGGATTTGCCCCATAGGCGATTCTGTTAAGCAAATTTCTCCTATCTCTGGAATTTTTATGTTGTACAGATTTTATGTTATACAAGCCGTTTGTTATACAAGGGTCCACCGTATATGGTTTCTGTTTCAGACTATATTATCTCTCCAAGATGAACTCTCTGGACACGGCCCCTGAGAAAGGATTGGAACCAGATGAGAACTAGAAGTGTGATGCCCAAAGCCAACAGCATGTCCAGGTGGATACCATGGTCACTGGTATGCAAATCAGTGAGAGATCAAGGAGAATCAACAGGGTCATTGTTCCCCGGCACTGGCTTCTCTTAAAAAGTCATTGTGCAATGCAAACACTGCTGTCTCATTGTCTTGCCACAGCCTTAACCCTGCCTGGAACAGATCGAGGCAGTCGGTATCCTTCAAGGTCTAGGAATAAGTGTGTGTAGCCCACAGAACTCTGCACAATGCCCTCTCTGCCTTAATCAATGCCATCCCTTCATCCCTTATGCCCAGAATTCCTCATCAGGATACTGGTACAGCCCCACTGCTCTCTTCCTCTGCATTTCTGGTCAAAATGACTCTTTGAAGATTTTGAAGTCAGGGGCAACATTGCTTACTGAGGCAGATTACAGAGACCACATTACACCTCTACTATAGCAGCTCCACTGGCTGCCAATCAGCTATGGGGCACAATTCAAAGTGCTGACCTTAACCTACAAAGCACAAAACGCCCTGGGTCAGAGCTACCTCAAAGATCAAATCTCACAATATGAACTGGCTTGGATGCTAAGGTCATCAGGAGAGGCCTTTCTCTCCCCATCCCGCCACCTTCACAGTTGCGTCTGAAAAGAACACATGAAAGGGCCTTCTCTGTTGCTGCTCCCAGACTTTGGAACTCCTTCCCACTGGATGCCAGGACTGCCCCATCTCTGCTGTCTTTCCGGAAGCAGGCAAAGACCTCCCTTCTCATGCAAGCTTTCCCTGAATGAGGGACAACCTGCTATGTGACATTTATATGGATTGCCATGCCTGATTATATTGACGGATTTCATAAGAACACCAGTGTTGTCCATGTTACTTTCCACTCCTCGCATTGGATTTGTGTGTGTGTGTGTGTGTGTGTGTGTGTGTGTGTGTGTGTGTGTGTGTGTGCTCTTTGTAGCTTTAATGTTACATTTTAATGTTCTAAGATGCCTCTTCCAATTCCCTGTTCTTAACTTGAATATGTTTTAAATGTTCTGGGCTGTATATTGTCCCTCATTACTGTAAGCCACCTTGGGTCCTTTTCAAAGGAGAAAGGTGGGGTTAAAATACTCAAAATAAATTAATCTCTTATAGTCCAACCCCTACTGAATTGAATGCATATTTGTTTTCCTTGGCTTAGAACACCCATATACTATACTCTATCAATGATTTCAAGACTTTAGAACAAAATATAAACCCAAGTTTTTTTAAAAAATAAACATTACAGGAAAAGTCTAGCCTCTCTTCTTCCACCCATCCCTCCGTCTAGCATCCCTCTTTTCCAGACAAATTTTCCACTCTAAGCTACGGTTTAAAGCTCAAAGAAGTTACTCTTTAGGTCTACAAACTCCCAGACAACCAGTCATCACCACTGTAATGGCCATGCTAACTGGGCAATGCAGAAGGTTGGCTGTCCAAATAAAAAAGACATTTTCCAAGCTATGCAGAACTACTCAGATCACCATAAATTTGAGCAATTAAAGCCAAGCCCTATTTCTGCCCTGTTTCCAGTGAGATCTTGACTCATTTTTATTACGACTTCCATCAGTTTGTGTCTGCTTCTGCCAGCATTTGTTTATTTTTGTCCGCCATTTTCTTCCTTAAAAACAGCATTCCAGGTACAATTCTCTTCCTTTCTTCTTAAAGTGACAAGAATGTTTACTCTGTTTGTACCAAGCGGCACAAGGAACATGAATCCTAAGTGGTGCTGGTATTTCTACTGTGGGTAGTTTAAGCCCGGTAAATGGCAGAAGGCCATGGAGTGGCCAGCTCCACAGCCAATCAAAAGCAGCTCCGCTGGACGAAAAGTCTCTATGGGCTGTGGGATGCAGACGTTCTCTTCTGTTCCATCGCCGCACATCCCGTGTTCATTCCATCCCCAGGAGAAACACTGACCATCTAAGGGAAAATGCGAAATAAAGTCATCAGTGTCTTGCCATGGCAGTTGATACAATGTTAGTCCTCACCTGAGCAATGAGAAGCAGCATCGCTGAAAACCAACAAGATATGCCTCAGAGATGCTTAAAAACAGACGCTGCCTCACACCAAGTTGGACCAGTGGTGTCATAAATAAATAAATAAATAAATAAATAAATAAATAAATATGAGTTTAGGACTTCCTGTGCTACCGGCTTGCGATTCTTTGGGGTTTCCAAAATGTCTCAACCTCAACAGCCTTGCTCAGCACCTGTCAACTCAAACCCGTGGTTTCTTTTATGGAATCATTTCATCTCATCTTTCTCTTTCCTTGCTCTCTTTCCTTGCTCTCTTCCATCTTTTCTAGCATTACTTCTCATGATGTGCCCAAAGTAGGACAGCCACAATTTCAATATTTTTGCCTCCAGAGAGAAGGTTCAGGCTTGATTTGTTCTAGGACCCACTTATTCATCTTTCTGACAGTCCAAGGTATCCATGAAGACCTCCTCTAGCACCACATTTCATATGTATCGATTTGCTTTCCTCTCAGCTTTCTTAACGGCCCGGCTTTCACACCCATACATGGTGAATGGAAATGCAATAGGATGGATGAACTTGACCTAGGGAATTATATACTATCACTATGGTGACCCTTTCCAGGGTTTTCTAGGTAGAGAGTACTGGAAACTGTTTACTAATTCCTTCTTCTGGGGTCACTCCATGACTGTGCCACTTTCCCCAAGCCACATAGGCTGGCTCTTCTCCTGGGAGTCACAGCAAGAAATAAAAGTCTTGCCCTTCAAAGTAAAGGATTGAACTCAACAAGTTATCCAGGCAACACACTAGCGCAGGGGTGGGGAAACTTTGGCCCTCCAGATTTTTTGGACCACAACCCCCACAGTCCTTTATCATTGCCATTGGCTTAGAATTCTGGGAGTTGCTATCCAAAGCACCTGGAAGGCCAAAGGTTCCCCACTCCGCACTAGCATATACCGTCTCCCCTAAATTCATTAAGAAAATATGCACTGAACCAGACTGCATGTCTGTTATGCCATTATATCCCTCCACAAGATCTTAGATAAAGGATCACAAAAGCACAGTTTGCAAAGAGGCTGACATTTCCAGAATGAAACATTCAAGAAGGGCTCAAGTGTGTGGCGTGACTTTTAAGGGCCTCCTTGTCTCTTCTACTATATTTTCTTTTCCCTGTTTCGCAGCAAGAGCATTTTTATTAGTGGTATTGAAGGTTTTGAAATTCAGTACAATATTATCAATTTCATAAAAAAAAAACAGATGACAAAGGAAACCCTTTTAGTCATTTTCTGGGAACTATTTTGGGTATCACTATGCTCCTTTTTGGAGCACACGGTCAAAGAAAATCTCAGTTTAAAACAGAATAACATTCCCTTCACTCCCTTTGAAACTTATGCCAAAGAAACGAAATGTAGCAATCACAGTTTAATATTGAGTAAATGAGACCTCGGGGTGTGTGTGTGTGTGTGTGTGTGTGTGTGTGTGTGTGTGTTTTTAGCAAAATGTCCTCACATGGATCCCCACTTTTTAAAAAAAAAAAACTTAATGTTCAATAATTATACTCAAAAATTATACTAACCAAATAATTGATTCCAGTCATGTTAAAGATATGCATTATAAAGATGCAAATGAATAAAAAGCTAGAAATCCTCGATACCAAAAGAAGAAAACTGTAATATTTCAGATACATAATGTGCAATGAGAAATACCATCTGCTGTAGGTTATCCTTCAGGGAAAATAGATGGGAAGTGTGGCCCAGGGCATAGAAGAACATTCCGGCTTAAGAACTTAAGTCAATGGTCTGCAGTAGGTGCAGCTTCTCTATTTAGAATAGCTTTAGATAAAAAAACAGATTGTGCTACTGATCACCAACATTCTACAAGGACATGGCACTTGAAGAAGAAATAATTGATTTAAGACAATCAAGTTGATATTAAGAATTAGCACCTGCACCAGTTGTATATAGAGCCACCGCCCCTTGAACTCCAAATCTGAATGTTTGAGTTTTGCTGGAATCTGGCAAAGGCTGCCATCTCTCCCTCCTCCCAACCAGGCTTTGAAATGAAATGTTACGGAGAAATGTGTCAGGCTGCCAGATGATGACTGCATCAATGCAAGTGGCGGTAGAAGAACCCTTTGCTCCAGAAAGTAGGTTGGGGGGGGGGGAGACCACTATCACAACTTGTCAAGGTTAGCTGCCTTTTGGTCAATGACAAAACAAGCCAGGGAATAATTGGAACTGAGGCTTGTCACATACAAGTGGTCTGGAGCATGCAACTTGGTTACTCCCGCTGTCGTTAACCAGCTCCACGGGTTGTCCCAACAACCAGTTGGGAGAGCACAAAGCTAGAGGGGGACACAAGCCCAGATTTGCAGGACACGTTCAATGAAGCACAAGAGCATGTGGGAGCAACTGGGCAAGGAGCACCAACACGTTGCTCTGTAACCAGTGAAGTTAGGTGTCCTGCTGACACAAACATTCCTTCACGTGTGCAATGAATGGCCAGTTTTGGACATGAAGGCTCACATGGGCACTGGCTCTTTTCCAGCTTATGCATTATTGAGCCAGGATTTGAAGATGTACAGCAGTCGCGTGGAAACCAGTGAAGCAGTTGCTATTGTTAGTAAAGAACACATTTGGTTTCCTCTCTCCAAACCCTTTTCTTTCTTTCTTTTTAGGGAGTGGGGTGGGTGAGTAGAGAATGAATCACTGCCTTATTTTTCTTTCAGCTGTGGATCTGGAACCAAAAATGGAAAACACTGATAGAGGGGAAAATAAAAGCTATTCCTATGCACTAGTCTTAAAGGACTAATCACGCCAGAAATCCAAAGGAGAAAACACGCTCTGCTTTCCCAACCTCATTCCACTGATTTGAACAAGCAGTGAGGATGCATTAGCATCTGAATACGTGGCTGGTTTCCCATTAAATAAATTAGACTCTAAGCCAAGAAGCAAGTGGTCTCCCCAGCTGCAAATCCGGACAGCAACATGAATCCACCTCTGGTAGAAAGGCTGACATCCTAAAAGCTTCATCAGAGGGGTTTGCTGGTGTTCCTTCTGCTTTCATCATCAAGATAACATTTCTTTTCTGGACTTTCAGTTTTACTGACATTAAGTAACTACATCATTAATGTGATTATGAGTGTAAAAATTACCTTTTTTGTCATCATCATTATCTGCAGTCTAAACAGTTGTGAAACAATTTCGGATTTTTTAAAAAAACATTTTCTTTAAATTATTATACATGATTATACCTAATACTTTATACATTATGATTGATTTCATAAAAACAAGAGTGATTTCCATGTTAGTTTCCTCCCCCCCCCCCATGGATTTTTCTCACATTTCGTGTGCTCTTTGTAGCTTTAATGTTACATTTTGATGTTCTAAGATGCCTCTCCTAATTCCCTCTTCTTAATTTGAATATGTCTTAAATATTCTAGGATGTATTTTCTCCCTCATTATTGTAAGCCACCTTGGGTCGTTTTCCAAGGAAAAAGGTGGGGTAAAAATATTCAAAATAAATAAATACATAAATAAATAAATAAAATGAAAGCAATGATTTTTTTAAAAAAAACTGGACTTCTAAATGCAATACAAAATATAAATCCATAACGTACGTCCATGAATAGTATTTTATGATATTACTGCAAATATTGTGAGTCACCAAAGATGAGAGAAGATCAAGCTACATGACCATATTGCTTGCAGTACTGTAGTCTGACCAGTATGAGCATGAAAATGCCATTATATGAAAGAACAGACTGCAGGGGTTGGAATTATGAACGGTTTCCGCAGTAATACAACGCATTTGTGCCAGTGTGGATCTGACATAGACCTTCAGAAATTGGCTTTGACACCCCATCGTTTAACTGAGACCCTCAACATAAGTATTAATGGGATGGTGACAACAGGCTGGATAACTCAGAGAGCTAGGCATCTGGTTGCAGATCTAGATGTTGGAGGTTCAATTTCCCACCAGGAGTCCCAGAAGAACAGCTAGCTTGTGTGACCTTCGCCAACTGTATAGCCTCAGGACTTCCTAAGAAGAACACAATGGTAAACCACTCCTGTATATTTTATACCCAGAAGTCCCAAGAAAGGGTCAACATGAGTCTGAACTGAATTGACTACTATTGTAGGTATTGTATAATATTGATTGATTGATTGATTGATTGATTTACATACTGCGCCAATTTTCCCAAGGGAACTCTGGGCGGTTTACAAAACAACCAACATATATGCTGTTAAAACAGCACAAACTCAAATGATACAAAACAATAAGAAAAAAAAGGAAAGGGGGGGAAGGGGGGGAAGAACCCGAAAAGAGGCACAAAACAAGTAAGACAATACAACATCAAGTCACAGAGGAGCACAGAACAGACATTAACTCACATGTACTGTGATAGCTGGCCAGCAATGCATAGCTGTCTCTTGTTTGGCTAAAATTTTCCAAAAATGACAATACACCTAAATAAACTGCCCCCCCACACACAAATTATGAAAAATCAAAGTCTTACCAAATATTGTCTAATATTATTGGATTCTATCAGGAAAGGGGTTTGTACCCCCTTTTAATCTAAAATTCAAGTTTAGCCCAGTTTTATATAGCAAGCTATTTGAAAATGAAAATGCACTTGACTGTTAACATAATTCTGCTGAATCTAATACCTCTGCAGTACATGAGACTGTTTTGAAAGGCTGGAGATGCAGAGTTGCTATGGAAACAAGAAGGCAAGTCTTTAGATTGTTAATCCCTAAAGAACCATCCTGTCAATGTCTTTAAAGACGGCTAATTAAATTTTAATCAATGGATAAGAATGAAATGAATTGCAAACTCCTGTTTGACACCACTCCCCTGTTCAAATATTGCCATGTCCTTTCCATGTTGACCCCCCACACACACATACACACTCCCAAAATGCCCTTCAACAATCCAAAACGTGAATGAAAATCATTCAGCTGCACTAACATCCGGGTTGACTCCTTCAAGAGATTATGCTGCAGAGCCTAACACGCCAGCTTCTTGTTTCAAGTGACTGCTGCCTTGCTCCCCCTCCTCTCTCCGTGGCCCCAACTGCACACTGTTAGAAAGCAAGGAGCACAAGTCCTGAATCAACGGACCAGGAACCTGAATTAATTCCAAAATAAAATTAACCACAGGTTTCATAAATCCAAAATTACTTCCCCGAAGTGATGGCTTCTGCCTAAATTTGGCTTGCTCCCAAATGGTTTCCCAAGTCTTCTGAGACCTCAGAACTAACAAGGCACTTAAATATTATGAGAGGCACCAGGGAGGTGGCTGATATACAGCCACTGGGCATCTTTCAAAGATTACATGATCTCAGTTTCGAGAAAGGAAGAGAGGGCAGAGATAAATGACCGGGTGGGAGATCAGGGTTGCAATCTTTGGCAGTAAGGTTCCATTGGGTAGCCTTGAGCTTTAGTTAGCTTCAGGAGCTTTCCTCTTAGTCTACCATTCCAGGATGCTTTGTGCATAATAAACAGAGCTGTGGACAGGAGATGTAAATTGCCCAAAACTTCTAGGAAGCAAGATCAGATAAATATATATGATAAAGGATTTCCTGTATAACCACCCTTTGATCCCTTTATGCCCAAGGGAGTCATGCCTCAGGCTGAAATTTTGAAGTGAGGCACCCAGGCACCCACTCTCAGATTAACAGTCACCCAAAGTCTGATTATCAGAAGAAATGTGTAACTATTGTGATTCACTGTCCTCATACACAGAAGGGCCAGCCTCTGGATTGACTCTGGCCATTTCTGCCACTTTGTACTTCAGCCACAACAAGTATCAGGGAGTGGTTGATCCAACACTTGGAAAAAAACAGATAGCTTCAAGCATAGGAGTTTGAACAGAAGGCCTGTGGAGTTTTAAGGATCTAAATCACTGCTAAACCCCTCCTGATCTTGGACACTGGTAGTGTGAATACCAGCTGGAGGTCAAGAAAAACGAATGCCAGTATAGAAAGCTTCAGGTGCCTGTAATACTGAGATGTAGAATGGGAATCAGTCACAAGATATTAATAGTACTTGGCTAGTACAGTGGTTTCCCCCCAAAATTTGGCCCATGACATATTGGCCACTGGCCACAGCTCCCCTGTACAAAAGGACTGCCATATCCATGGAATCAGTACCTGCAGTTTCACTTATCCACAGTATTGAAATAAAATAAAATAAAATAAAATAAAATAAGAAAGTGAAAAACAAAACAAAATATATGAATACGCTTTCCCAAGGCCTATGTTTCTTATTTTGCTTTACATCTTACATTAGTATTATTATTAGTACAGTGGTACCTTGTATAAAGGAATTAATTCATTCCAAATGAAATTATGTTAACCAAATTTTCCTTTATACAAATTTCCCATAGGAACGCATTGAAAACAGAGTAATCCCATTTTTATGTTGTACAGATTTACCCTATAGGCTATTCTGTTAAGCAAATTTCCCCTATCTCCGGAATTTTTTATGTTGTACAAATTTTATGTTATACAAACCGTTTGTTATACAAGGGTCCACTGTACTATTATCTGATTGTTTGTTACTTTTTCTGTTTAATTTAGGGTCATTGTTTTGTTTGTTTATATCTACCTTTGGAATCACTTTTTTTTCCTTTTGTTGTCTGTATTATGGAATTTTTATATCTGCTAACTGCCTTGAGTTCCTTTTGGGAAAATCCGGTGGGATATAAATATAAATAAATAAATAAATAAATAAATAAATATTTCCAGACAATGCTATATACAGGCAGCTTAAAGGGAGCTCACTTGTGGCCTGACTTCTCTGTGAGAAGCCAGTTCCAGAAAAATGGAGACACCACATTTTTTCAGGCAGGAAAGGGAAGGGTCCCTTGCTAACAGGAGAGTGGGAAACCTAGTCCTGTGCCAGGGTCCCCTCTATCTACTACGTACTGACAGCAGAGAAACTTCAAGAAAATCCTATATACTTTTGTGTGTGCAGGGGTGAATGTTGAGATGATTTCATGGTGGATTTCCCAGCTCCTCGTGGCACCATGGAACACAGTTTGGGAAACACTATGTGAGTATTATATGGCCTACTACAGCTAGTTCTTCATTGTGTTTTATTAAGGCAGTGATGATGCACATCATTGGTACAGACTTGTGATCATAATAACAAAATGTACTTCTGTTACAGTCTTTGTTCCAAATTTAGACAAAGCACTGCTAGATAGTGACAGAGAAATCCTAAAGAAAAGAATGAATGCACAGAAAAATTGCATGAAGGTGTTAGAAAATATATGAAAAAGGAATACCTACAGTATATTTCATATTGAGGGATTTCTGTGCAAAAATGGGGGGGGGTGTCTCAGAAATGTTGCTGGGTGTTAAGAGGTTGCAACTCAAAAAAGGGAAACACTTATCTAAACAGACAGATATCTTGGTATTAGGGATGCAACAAATGCAATGTTCTGGTCCTGAACAAAATGGGTGTTTTAACACACTGTGAACTCCCACCAAAAGCAATATCAGAAGTAGAAATGTAAAGGGGGGGGAGAGAGAATAGAAAAGAAATGGAAGATAGATGACAGGAGAAATATCAAAAATAATGCAAGAGAGAGAGAGAAAATGAAAAATAAAGTGAACGTCAAATAGAGAGAATAATATAAGAACCCCCAATGAGAAAATAGCAAGCATATTTTTAAAAAATACAAATAAAAATAGTGTCCATTTATGAAGAGTAATAATTCTCCAGTACTTGACATCAAGGATAACATCATATTATGGAATAAGTACACTGAAAAGCAGTTGAATTTATTATACCAGCAGCAGATACTATAGAAAAAAGTACTGAAAATCAGACTTCGATGTGACTGACAGAAAAAGCAATGCTTCTGGATACTTATGAAGTTATTGCAGCAGTATTAAAGCTAATCAGTGATGACAACTTAGATGTCTTAGTGAGTCTTTTTGAATAAATTTAAAAAAATTAAATTTGGTTCAGATTGACCTCATTAGCTAAAAAGGACAGTGCCAAAATGTGGACTGACTATGGAAAAAAAGGTAAAGTTACTGAGCCATTTGTTTCAAAATTCTTTAAAAACAACACATGCTTGAAATCTGCAAAAGTGCAGAGGGGCCAGGACCAGGCAATTTGAATTAAGAGGAGGATGTGGAAGTAGGCAAACACTATCCTGCCTACATGTAACCTGGAGGAGATGATGTAGCATGAATGTGGATAAGCATGTTTGCTCTGCTGTTGCTGTTCCATGACATCAAGTTGCCTCGGACTTATCACAACCCTGTAAGGTGGTTACTTCACGTCCCATTCGTCCCTCTTTGCTGTCCTGCTTGGGACCGGTACAAAAAAAACCCCTTACTTCACATCCATAACATGACAGCAAAAAGTTGTCTCGACCAAGCCCCAGGAATCGGGAACAGAGTGTGACAAGCCGTACCTACCCCTGGGCTGGGGAATTCTCTTGTCACGGTTGGTTCCCGGTTCCTGTTCTGAAACAAGGGACTGTGTGGTAACAACTGTCACGCAACAACCAGTGTCCACCTAGTGGTCAGCAGCTGAAGCGGCATTCAACACTAGTTTACCTATGGGGAAACACCATGCATTGTAAATATTTATTAAAGAAAGTACTGAAAATTCTGTAGCATTGATGTGTAAATCCTGGAAGACCAGTAAATCGAAATATCAAAAAAGTTTTATTTACAATATTTTTAAAAAGGGTTAAGAAAGCAAGACAAATTCAGAATTTGTCACGGAACAAGACTGTGAAGTAACACTTGTCATGAGACAAGTAATCACGCCCGTGAGTAAACGGAAACAGAGACTGAACAGGGACAAAACCATGTGACCACGAACAATGCTGTCACGGTACAAACATAATCGCGGAACAAGGCAGGACGTGAAGTAACCGCCTAAGACGCCCTGCTCAGCTCTTGTAAACTCAAGCTTATCAGTTCCTTGAGGGGCAGCTTATGGAGCTGGGAATGTTTAGCCTTAAAAAAGAAGACTGAGAGGGGATATGATAGCTATGTTTAAATATCTGAAAGGATGTCACATTGAAGAAGGGACTGGTTTGTTTTACATGGCTTCAGAGACTAAGGCGTGGGGCAATGGTCTCAAACTGCAGGAAAAGAGATTCCATTTAAACATTAGGAAGAACTTCATGAAAGTTAGAGCTGTTCAGCAGTGGAATATGCTGCCACGGAGGGTGGTGGAGTCTCCTTCTTTGAAGGTTTTTAAGCAGAGACTGGATGGCCATATGTCAGGAGCACTGTGATGGGAGTTCCTGCAAGGCAGGGGGTTGGACTAGATGGCCCTTCTATGATTTTATGAAATGAAATGAAACACTATGCTCCCCTGGTCCTAAAGAATTCTAGGCAACCTCATGAAATTTGGAAAGGTTTGGGGTTCAGGGGGCTGAGTTGTGAAGCTTCAATGGGGGTGCCCCTAGAAAAAAATGTTTCTATTGGAATCGGAACTTCAGAAGCCAAGCATAGTGCCACCGCGGCTCAGATTCTGATTCCAATTAGAAAGATCTTTTTCCTAGGGGACCTGGTTTGGAGCTTCATAACTCAGATCCCTAACCCCCAAACCTTTCCAGATTTGGGGGGCTTTTAGGGAAGAGCTTGAACTCCCTTGCCATTGATTGCTCTGGGACAAATCATTTCATTCTAGAGGGGGGAAATGGTGTTTCATGCCAAAATGAAATGAAACACGTCCTATCATTTCATTAGGTAACAAAGTAATTCGTTACCTAACGAAACGACAAAATAGTTTCATTTTTTTGTTTTGTGCCCATCGCTTCTAGAAAGCCCTGGAAGAGCTTCCATAAATCTGAAGCTGTGACTAGACCGTGAGGGAAATGAAAATTAACTTGTATTTTCTCACTGTAAAGTCACACTGGGGCATTATCTACAACAGGGCTATCCAAGTTTGAACAGCCCACGGCCTACCTATCCGTGATGAATGCCCCCCGTGGTCGACCTTAAATGCACGTGCACACAAATCCCGGCAGCAGCTATCAGCTCTCTTCCCCCATCACTCCCCCCACCCACAGCCATGGTGCTGGACCCAATCTGGTGGGAGCGGCAGCAGTGGCGGTGGTGCGGACAGCGGCGAGGGACTGGGTTGGGGACTCTGCTCCACCTGGGTGCCTCGCCCAGAGGGTGGGGGCAGCAGAAGCACAGCTGCCTCTTGCTCTCCTCCCCCCCATCACCCCACCCAAACACAGATGTGGCGCTGTGCCCAATATGGCGGGGGAGGGGGGCAGCGACCAGAGGTTGGAATGGTAGTGGCAGTGAGGGACCAGGTTGGGGACTCTGCTCCACCTGGGTGCCTCACCCAGAGGGTGGGGGCAGCAGAGGCACAGCTGCCTCTTGCTCTCCTCCCCCCCATCACCCCACCCACCCACAGATGTGGCACTGTGCCCAATATGGCAGGGGAGGGGGCAGCAACCAGAGGTTGGAATGGCAGCGGCAGTGAGGGACCAGGTTGGGAACCCTGCTCCACCCGGGCGCCTCACCCAGAGGGGGGCAGCAGAGGCACGGCTACCTTTGGCTCTGCCCCCATCGCCCCCCCGGCAGCTGTGGCTCTGGGGCTGATCTGATGGGGGTGGCAGCAGCAACCGGCAGCAGGAATGTGACGGCAGCGGATATGGTGGTGGCGACAAGGGACCGACTGGTGGGCGGAGGAGCGGCTGCCTCTGGCTCTAACCCCCCCATTGCCCTCCATCCACAGCCATGGCGCTGGGCCCGATCCTCCTCCATGGGCTATGGGGGGGGAGCACAGACCAGGCTGGGTGTGGGGAGATCCAGGACTGGGAGACCACGGCGGATCCCTGCCACCCCTCCCAGATGGCAAGGGCAGGGATTTGCTGAGGGGGAACTGCTGCGGCCCTCCTGCTTTGGTTCTCTCCCACCCAGCCTGGTTTTTGCTCCCCTGTGAGCCCACAGGGCAGGATCAGGCCTGACGTCATGGACGCAGGTGGGGGGCAATGGGGGGAGAGTGGGGGCAGCCGTGCCTCTGCTACCCACCGTTTCTGGGCAGGGCGCCTGGGCAGAGTGGGGTCTCCCAGCCAGCCCCTCGTCTGTGCTGCCACTGCCGCGATTGTGAACGTGGTGGGAGGGTTTCGCCCAAAGAAGGTGGCTTGCCCTCCTCCTCCTCCTCCTCCTCCCTCCTTCCACCAACCTTCCTTGGTTCCCTTCCTGGCGCTCCAAAAGGCTGGGCGGGCCAATTTTTGTGTTTAAAAAAAAGACCACATGGATCGGGAGGCCCGAGACCTTGCGGGCTACTTCAAATGGCCCCGCGGTCGACCAGTAGCCTGATCTACAATATAAGCAGCCACCCAGGGAGAAGAAAAACATCCTTCCAATTGCAGTTCCATTTAAAGTGCCAGTAGGTAGCACAATTCAAAGGAATTGTTTAAGAAAGCTTTCCATTGTCCATGACACTGCAGCATTTCCTTGTTTTGTTACCTAGATGGGAAATTATGCTGTAAAAAAAAGTTAAATAAACAGGTCTGACCAAGAGAATCTGTTTTTAAAAGACTAAAATCTTGGGAAAGAGGATTTGTAGAGAAAGATGAATGCTGGCAATATTTGTTTGTGTGTGCACATGCACATGCTTGCAGACACACATACATACATCACCGAGAGTAGCCTTGTTGCTAGATGGTGTGGTGTATAAGTCCAATAAATAAATAAATAAATAAATAAATAAATACTTTTCTGGTCTTCCATCACGAGTCTGAAGTGAAGAGGAACATACTGTGCCAAAATGCAGCTTTGTGTGTTTATGCTTGTGCTCGCTTGGTCTTTCCTTTCGGCATCAGAGAAAGTGGGAAGATTAGCCAGGAGCAGGAGTGCGAATTTCCAGTGTGTCTCCCAAGAGAGGGGTCAGCCAAGATCATCCAGAGTGCGTGTGGCTGATGCAGTCACATACGTTGACACCTCCATAGCACACAGTCCCATAGCATCATCAGGAAGAGGCATGGTAAAACCTCTCTAGTATTTTACACTGGGATGGATGGCATCTCTCACAACCAGCTTGATGGCACATACTTATTCAACTACTTTCATCACATCATCTCCAATTTTCTGCTGTTCTGTCACATGCCCTTCACTCAGCACCCTTAACGCCCATTAAAAAGCACAAAATGCTTTTCACCTTTTGTTTATGGGGGAGTTGCTCAAGCTGCAAAAGGAACAACAGTGTACCATTCAACTGCTTGTTTAGGTAAAGGTCCCCCCCCCCCCGCACATGCGTGCTAGTCGTGTCCGACTCTAGGGGTGGTACTCATCTCCGTATTCAAGCTGAAGAGCCAGTGTTGTGCAAGTCTATTGCCACGTGGCTGGCATGGCTGCAAGGAAACACTGTTTTACCTTCCACTTTTTATGGCGGTACCTATTTATCTACTTGCATTTGCATGCCTTCGAACTGCTAGGTTGGCAGGAGCTGGGGTTATCAGTGGGAGCTCACTCCCATCCGCTGCATGGCACCCGGGATTTGAACTGCTGAGCTACCAACTTTGCAGCCAACAGTTTTCAGAGCCTTAGTCCACTGAGCCACCATGCCCCGCTAACTGCTTGTTTACTTTTTGCTTATTACAAACACCTTGCTGGCTATAGAATCCACCTTTATTTCTCCCTTACCGAAAGTCATGAAATTACAACAGGAATGGGAAACCACAGCCATGTAGATGTTACTAAATTCCAGCTCTCGGCAGAAGCATGGACTATTATCAGGGATGATGGGGACCCCACCCAAACTACATCTGGAGGGCAACAGGTTCCCCACCTCCATTTGAAGAAGCCAAGGCTTGGACAAGTCCCAATCTTTTTTTTAAAGTAAATTTTATTATAAAACAAATCACCAACACCCCAGACAAAAACAGTGACCCCCAGGCATCTGATACATTGGATATACATTGATAATAAAACACATTCAAATTAACAATATGTACAACTCTATATAAATTAACAATTAACAATCAGCAAGGTTTACTTAGCTTTTAATGTTTTAATTACTCCAAATTGGTCAAACGTACTCATATAATTCAGTAACTTCTCAAACCATTCCTCCTCTTTCTCATTGACCTTAAACCCTTTCATTCTGCGTATCTTCATAGTTAGGTATTCTAAAATTATAATATTATTTAATTTCTTACTCCATTGATTCACCCCTAGCTCTTCTGCATTTTTCCAATTACTCACTATGACCTGTCTAGCTGCAATTACCATCAGGTTTACCCATTTACATTCCTCTTTTGTTTTTAACTCTGTGCTACCCAGGCTAATGAGAACCATTAATTTAGATATTAATGGGAAGGAAAGTGGAAATATCTAAAAATGGTAGAGAAATATCAAAAAATGTGGGAAGGAAAGTGGATAAGTCCCAATCAATACACTGGGACTACCACTGCATATTAAGATTCTAAATATTTAAATACAACATACTTTTTAAAAAAAATGTGCAGGAATCCTTCACATAGCAAATGGCCTTCCAGATGATGAATCTGAGTGCTGCAAAACTATAACTGAGCAGTCTTGTTCTCTGAATCTGCAAATGATGAAATGGATCTCTTATGGCATAAATTTATGCATTATAAATAATTCTTTTTTTTTATTCCAGTCATTTTCTCTTAGTGTCCACAAATTAACCCAGCACTTCAGTTCCCTCAGTTGGTCTGCAGTTGTGGGATATTTGGGAAAAACATAAAATAATTTGCAGACTAACCTATTATTACCGTTGGAAAGGTCATGACGATTCAAAAGGGTTATAATGTCAAACTGATGAAGGGTAATTGGAACATTCTAAGAACATTCTAGATACGGTTCCACTGCAGCACAGAAAGGCTACCCTCCAGCATCTCACAGCAGTTTAAGAACAACACAGAACATCAGACAGTGGTCTTGTCTCAAGGCCACAAATGCTGGTACAATGCTGTGATGTTCTACAAGATGTTCTGCAGGAGAATGGGTAGATAGACCTTGGGTTACTATTTTGACTACAGCCATAGGTTCAACAGCATGCCAAACTTAAGGCACTGCTTGTCAACTTTGAACCGTGGGCTGTCATCAGTATGCCTATAAATGTAAGTATCCAATAGTACTTTTCATCAAACCATCGGATAGGGATCCTGTCTTTTGGATAGAACCAGAATAAATGGAGTCAACCTATGACTCCAGCCCAGAAAATATCTTTGTGTCTATACACTCTCATGCAGTACATGTTGCAGAACTTTCTGTGTGTCTGACTGTCACAAGCTAGGGTATTAACACAAGCTAGGGTATTAACTTTGCCAGTAAATCATTGGAGTCTCTCAAGGTTGGTTGTTTTTAAAATAAGTGAGAGAGGTTCATTGTAACACCCAGATGAAATACATTTAGCAATCACTTTGTATTCACATATACATATATACCTATCTAACTAGGAAACATTACCCTGGCTAACTATACCGCTTCAGGTCCCTATCTAACCTATCCAGGCACATACAAGGATATATAAGCACACAGGCTCCGCCCATAAGCTATTCTATTGGTTAAGCAAATCAGACATTTACATCATACTAAGAAATAAAATATCCATGAGTTAAGCAGCCCACTACATGGACTACCACAGCAATGTACGTTTTGTCGCTGCAACAGCCATTTGATTCCCAGCTTTTTAAAAAGTCAGCAATCCATTCCGCCTACTTTATCAAAATATTCAACATAAAATAAGACAGTTAAAGAGCATGGACTGTTACAATACTTTAGCTCTTCATATCCCACTTAACAGTCACTAGGCATGGGACCTAGGATCATAACCCAAATGGAAAATCCTACAGAGGAGCCTCTTCTTTTTGGTTTCAGGGTTTTCTCTAGCTTCCCAGTTGACAACACTCCAAATCCACCCAATTCAGGACTCCAAATTAGAGGGTGCCCAGGCTTAAATATTTCACAGAGATATTTTTTAATTGGGTTGCCTGCATGTGACCCATATATGTAAATTCTTTCCTCTCCTGCCATGGCTTTGCCATAGGAAACCCCTATTTTTTACCCTCCACCTGCTCTCTGGTCATTTCTTTGCCGTGCACACCCTGTTCTTCAATCCCCGTCTCTCTCCTGTCCCTTCATTCCCTGAAAACCACATTATTCTCTCCCCATCTCTCTTTTCATTTCCTTCAAACCAAATTTATTGTTCTTCTTCCCAAAACAAAAGCATGCTGAAAGTTTCAGGTGGTTTCGGGTTCACCAAAATGTGGTGTCACACACACACACACACACACACACACACACACACACACACACACACACAGAGAGAGAGAGAGAGAGAGAGAGAGAGAGAGAGAGAGAGAGAGAGACCTTTACATCCCTAGTGCCCACATAGATATATTGCAAAATAAAAATATAGAGGACAGAACTGTATAAACAGCTTCAGGCAAGACAAAAAGTAACTAGAAACCACTGCCATCTAACTCTCCTATCTCCATATCTTCCTCTACCCTATTCTTAAGCAAAACAATTATAGGGCACAGGAGGCAGCGTGCTACAAATACAACAAACTCTTGAACTGCACCCTTGTGGAGGTTTTACATTTTCTGTGCAGGAAAACCCACTGATTAAAATGTGGATATTTCAATGGCTAAAACTTTGCTCTTCTCAATTATAGCAAGAACTCCCCAGAGAGTGTCACTTTAATTGCCTAGCATTATCTTCCAATAAAAATCACAATTAACATCTTACAGCATTAGACCTACTCTTCATTTTTTTAAAAAAGGAAATGCAGTAGCTGCTTAATGCATTCATGCATCTTAGATAATCTCAGATCACATGCAGGCTAAAGGACCCTTATAGATGGATGGGATAATTTATACCGAACATAAAAGCAAGGGGGAAGAGACAGCGGAGAATGCAAGGGGAAAGTATGTGGCGAAGCAAGATGAACAAAGGAAGAAGCTTTCCTAATGAAATAAAAATAAATATGCAGAAAGACCGGACAAAAATTGCATGAAAACAACACAGGGACCATTAGTAAGAATGACTAAGGGTACCAGGAGACATTCCTTCATACATCCAAAGGATAAATTTTAAGGCACATCCTCTCCAAGGAAATATAATATTCTAAAACTGAAGGAGAAATGCCTTTTTTAAAACAAAAATGTTTAATGACTTTCATCTTCTACATCTCTTTATAACAGTTATCTATCAAGAGAGCTGGCTGGGTAGCTCGATTGTTTTAATATTTGGATGTAGAGCCTCAGGCTGGCTGTTCAATTCCTCACTTTGCCTCCAAAAAGAGTGAGCCTGTTCAGTCATGAGCAAGCAGCACAGTCCCAGGGCACCACCAGAAGAAGGGAATGGGAAACAACTTATGAATACCGTATATACTCAAGTATAAGCCTACCTGAGTATAAGCCGAGGGCCTAATTTTACCCCCCCCCCCAAATAAAACTGGGAAAACTTACTGACTTAAGCCAAAGGCATTTTTCCATTTTACTCTAGGACAGAGGTGGCGAGCCTTTGGCACTCCAAATGTTTTGGACCACAACTCCCACAGTCCTTTGCCACTGGCAATCTAGGCTCGGAATTCTGGGAGTTGTGATCCAAAACATCCGGAGTGCCAAAGGTTCACCACAACTGCTCTAGGATATATGGTATACTGGCCAAGCCCTAAAGAGGCTGGGGGGGTAGTAAGTGTGCGGGGAGTGTGGAGGCAATTAGGGAGTTAATACCATAGAGCAGGCCTGCCCAAAGTCCAGCCCGGGAGCCAAATCCGGCCCACCAGGCCATTCTGAGTGGCCCGCGGCTGGCTGGTCCGCCCCTCCCTCCCCCTCCTTCACCCCATTTTTTTTTTTTAAAAATCTTCCGCCAACACTGACACTGCCGGGAAGCTTGAGGGGCTGGGCGGGCCAGCCAGCCAGTGAGCAGAAACTTTTGGGGTGGGCGGGAAAGTGGGCAGGCCACCACCAGCAGCACCGCCGAGAAGCTTGTGGGGCTGGGTGCGCACATGTGGGTGGTGCGCGGGCAGGCCGCCGCCAGCGGCATTTATATTTATTTATTATTTATTTTATTTTCAAATTTCTATACCGCTCCTTCTTCCCAGAACGGGAACTCAGGGCGGTTTACAAGGAAAAATTAAAAACAAGGAACATCAAAGCAAAAGCAATCATTATGAGAAGATAAGGCGGGATAAAAATAAATAAATAAATAAAAACCTCTAGTCATTATTAAAGGCATCACTGAAGAGTAAGGTTTTTAGACCTCTTTTAAACGACGCCAGCGATGGAGCCTGTCGCAATTCACTCAGCAAGGTATTCCAGCTGGACGGACCCACCACCGAGAAGGCCCTCCCGCGAGTACTCGCTTTGCGGGCCTCCTTCGGGGGGACCGTCCGGAGTGAGAGAACCTTGTGAAGCTAGGCGTGGGTGTGGTCAGTAGGTGGGGCTTATGGGTCAGTGGGTGGGGCTTGTAGTGGGGTGGCAGGGTCAGGGAGCAACCGGCCCCTGACACATTCTCAGCCACCAAATCTGGCCCTCCTTACAAAAAGATTGGGCACCCTGCCATAGAGTAACCGCCCTGATTGCCTCTACAGTCCGTGCACTGTTGCCCCAAGGTAAGTAATTTTTGAGTGCATGTTTTTTTTAAAAAAAATCATTCAAAAATTATTTTAAAAAATATGCAATCAAAATTTACTTACCTTGGGTAGCAGGGGTACCTTCCCAAAGTGATTTTAGGGAACCCCTGAAATCTGGAAAGTGTTAGGGGTAAGGGGACTTAGTTATGAAGCTCTAAAGAGGCTGGGGGTAGTATTGGAAACTGTGCAGGGACTGTGGAGGCTATCAGGGAGTTACATATTAACTCCCCTGCTACTTTGGAGTCCCAAGATAAGTAAATTTTGATTGCATATTTTAAAAATAATTTTGAGTGTGTATTTTTTAAAAGTGTGCACTCAAAAATTACTTACTTTGGGGGCATATAAGTAGCAGGGGTACCTTTCAGAAAGTGATTTTAGGGAACTCCCTGAAATTTGGAAACATTTGGGGGTAAGGGGGCTGAGTTATGAAGCTCCAAAGGGGGTGCCCCTAGGAAACAAAAAACTTTCTCATTGGAATCATATGGGAAGTGGCAGCAGCCTTATCTCCTGCCCAATCAGTTCTGTAATTAGACCTGAGGAGGCAGAAACTGCTGCTCTACCACAGGAGCGAAATCTCAGTGGCCACCTCTAACCAAGCCCTGAAAATAGGATGAATTCCTGTAGGAATGGTTGGGCTTTCTGACTTCCTATATTCTTTGATTAACTCAGAAACAGGATGCCAATTAGGACTTGTAAAGTCACACTCAAATTCCAGCAACAATTATCTCAAATTATCACTATGTCATTACTTGCAAGGAACAGGACTTGTCTCAAGGTTAGGGAGATTTCATCTTACAGTTCAGTTGGGTGTCAAGGTCATGGTAAACACGAAGGAGAGACACCATTCAAGGCTTCTGATGCAGCTATAAAGCCATTATACCAATTTAATCTCTACACAGCATTTGAAATGTCATGGAGCCTGCCACCTTGCGTGTGTACTGCAGTTATTAATAATGCCATCAGGCTTTTTCAGACTACATGGGATGACAACTCTGTAAAAGTTGCCAGCTCAGTTAAATGGCTTAGCAGGCATTCATTTTGACTTGTACCAAGAAGAGTTGTCTAAAGGCCAAGATATAAATGCAGAAATACTGATAATTTGGTATATCTGATGAATTAACTACACTGTGTACACAAAATTTTGGAATTACTAGCTAACACATCCATCAACCTCTCTCACCCCATTCATCATTTTGAGCAAAACATATTGGAGCTACATCAATCCATTGCAGAATTCTGAATTTTTGGTAAAATTCTCTTTTTGCTATGTAGTATAAGTACAGAGATCTAAGGAATAGAATGGATACAAAATTCCCCGGAGTCCACCCCTTTTTCATTAACTGTCAAATGCAGTCTAAACAACTTACTCTGAGATATTTGTAGGAGAAAGAATAAAAACATTTACTCACAGTTGCTTAGAATTAAAGACTTGTGTACTGTATATTACTTTCTTTACTGCAAACAACAGAACAGATCAACAGCAGCAGCAAACTGCCACCAACAGCACAAAGAGAGGGACAGAACACTCAGCAGAGTGGGTGGAGCTCTCTTTGAATGGCAAATGCTGGAAGGAACAATTGGTTACTGATGGATAGACAGATCATCACCCCGGCCTGCAAAAGTCCTTCCCAGTCAAATAAAATACAGGTAGCATGTGAGATTATGTATAAACTCTAACAAGGCCTTCTCTTGAAGTCTTATTTCTGATCTTCGTCTCTTCATCTGGAATAGATGTGCACAGTTGGCTGGGGATATAGCTGCTCTGTTAGAATCCATGGAGGAATATGTTCACAGGAGTCTTGTCTTATAAACACTCCTTATGAGAGATTTATAAATTTGTGTTTTACACACAACTGTCAGGGAATTTTTTGAAGTCTCAGAAGATTTGCACCCTCTCTTGTATTAATCCAACACTCCCCTCTGGATAACCCTATGAAAGTTTACTTTAATCTCAAAAAAAAAAAAAAAAAAAAACCGAATCTTCTAGAAATGTATGTATATATTTTAAAGAATGTATATTAAAAAGTCCAAAGTTGCAGGCATACATTGGAATACAGTATATAAATGTGGATGAATATATCTTTCAAAATCTTCCATCTTCTAATACAAAATCTCAGTTTACCTATGTAGACTGTTCTAAGTTTACAGAGAATGGTATTTACTAAACTTGTATCTTCTATATTTATGGTATAGAGCAGTGATGGCGAACCTTTTAGAGACCGAGTGCCCAAACTGCGATTCAGAACCCACTAATTTTTTGCAAAGTGCCAATACAGCAATTTCACCTCAATACAGGTGGCTCTGAAGGAGCGATGTCGGGTGCTCACAGAAAGGGCTCCAAGTGCCACCGTTGGCACCCGTGCCATAGGTTCGCCACCACTGGTATAGAGCTTAAATTTAGTACTTCAAAATACATAATGCTAGAATTATTTTCTCAATATTAAAAAAAGAATACATAAACTCTCATATGCCACTTTAAAAACTTACCAGTACTTAAAAACTTAAAAACTTTTAGAACACATATCTTTAGATATTATTAAAGCAAAACATAGCATGGCGGAGCATAAAACATCTAAATTAGTCTCATCTTATTATATCATTCTTACCCCTTTCTGGAAGAGATTTTCTCCCCTTCTCAATGAGAAACAAAATCTCTGTGTCTCCATGAGCCAAAACAATGTAAAATCTTTTTTAAAAAATATGCTTAAACAGTGTTTCCTTGCAGCCATGCCAGCCACGTGGCATGGACTTGCACAACACTGGCTCTTTGGCTTGAATATGGAGATGAGCACCGCCCCTAGAGTTGGACACGACTAGCACACATGTGCGGGTGGGACCTTTACCTTTACCTTTACCAACTACTTTCATTCAATGAAATGTTTCCTAACTTAAATTTATTATTTTCTCATACCATATAATTTTATATAACATTATAATTAACAGCCCTACCGCTGGATCTGTGTAGCACACAGCTACCCTTTTTCCAAAACTGCAAGGAAACAGAACGCCACTTCCAGTTTTTGAAAAAAAAATTCCTATCTTGAAAACCTTTTGTTCAAACATCCCAAATCTGGCACACAGCAAGAGCATATTCAACAGCTGCCTAAATGCCCTGAGCCCATCTGATCTTGCTGGATCTTGCCTGATCTCGAAAGCTAAGCTAAGCAGGGTCAGGCCTGGCTAGTACTTGGATGGGAGACCACCAGGGAATACCAGGTGCTGTACGTGCCTGGAGTAGGAACTGGCAAACCAATCCAGTATTCCTGCCAAAAAAAACTCCATGGTCATGGGGTCACAGAGAGTCGGTCATGACTGTAACAACACAACAACAAAGAGCATATTCTCTCCTACATCTGTGCCAATTCTGGTTCTGATCCGGAGTCGTTTCATAGCTATATTTTTTTTTTTGTTCGAGACAGCTCATTTTCTGAGTTGGCTTGCAGAATGCCGAATACAGCTGTGAACATAATATATTGGTGTCCCCCTGGGCACAAATAAGAACTAACCAGAGGAGGAAGGGCAAATGTTTCTCCAAAAAAAAAAAAAGTGGTCTCGTGATAGATTGGAAACAAATAAATATTGTTTTGGGGATAATTAGGCTTAATGGTTGCTGTTATGTGCTACCAAATTAGTTCTGACTTATGGTAACCCTATAAACTGATGACCTTCAAAAAGTCCTTTCATTAATAGCCACAATGGTCAGGTCTTGCAAACAAAGAGCCAGAACTTCTACTATTTCATGGCAGGATTCCCCCTTTTCTTGCAGACTTCCACTTTTCATTGTCACTCTCCAGTGAGTCTTGTCTTCTCGCAGTAGGTATGATAGCTTCTATTATGCCATATTACCTTCTGCTCATGTTACTAGCTGTAGACTCTCAATTTATTGCAGAAGCTTTGAAAATGCAACGGCACTGCCAATGCAAAGGCTTACCTTAACAATTCTATTCTAATGCTCTTTTTATTGAATCCTGGAAACACCTTAAATCTTGCTGAATCAAGGTTTCTCTCCCAAACTATATACAGATTTGGTTTTAGTTCTTGCTATTGTGAACTGGCGTGGATGATTGCGGTTAATCAGATATGTGGCCACTACTTACCAATTTACCAAACTTAGCACATGATAATTTTGAATTAAGGTCTTTGGAAAAGATGTAAATGTGTAACAATGTAACACAGCATACAGCTATATCAGGAAAATATATACAGTAGGACCCTGGTATCTGCTGGGGATCGGTTCCAGCTTCCAGGCCTGCCTGTGGATAATGACATCCGTGGATAAGAGAGAACACCAAAACCTCCTCAAAAACTGCTGTTTCGTGACAGTAGCCTGCTTTCTGGCTGCAATTTTAAGACAGCAGCTTGTTTTCTGGCTGCTATTTGTGACAGTAGCTTGCTTTACACTGCTGTTTTATGAGAGCAGTTTGCTTTACAGCTGCTGTCTATGACA
>JAHTLZ010000016.1:68249149-68260939 GCA_023846285.1 Phrynocephalus versicolor
CTGCTGTTTTATGAGAGCAGTTTGCTTTACAGCTGCTGTCTATGACAGTAGCTTGCTTTGCGGCTGCTGAATTATTTATTTATTTTTTTCTGCAAACCGTACATAACTGAATCAGTGGATAATGAATCAGTGGATATGGGGGTCCTACTGTATTCCTTGTACAGTGGTACCCCAACTTACAACGTGCCTGACATACAAAAATCCCGACTCATGAGCCCTCTTCAGTGCTCCCAACCCCACCGGCTGCTTACAAGCAAGTTCGGGATTCCCTGTCTTGGGAGCAGCGGGGTGGGAGTGTCGGGATTTGAATTGCCTTCCAGTCACGGAGGCAGTGTTTGCATTCCAATGCATTCCAATGGGGAAAAAATCCATTGACTCAACACATTTCAATGGAGATGGCCAAGGAGCGCTGGCTGGGGGAGAAATCACACCTGCAGTTTTTCCCGACCCCCCCCCCCGAGGGGTGAAAAGCTGCATGCGCGATTTGAAATGCCTTCCAGTCACAGAGGCAGCATTTGCCTCCATGACTGGAAGGCATTTCAAACATCGCCCGCCACTTTTCCCAACACCCCTGCGATGGGAGAAGCGGCAGGCAATGTTTAAAGCGGTTGCCCAAAGGAATGCATCGAAATCCGTTCCCTCCGGAACGGATTAATTGACTTTCAATGCATTCCTGTGGGAAACCGCTCCCCTACTTACGAGTTAACCGACTTACGAGCGTTCGCTTGGAATGGATTAATCTTGTAAGTCGGGGTACCACTGTATTATGACTTTGACTCAATGAATATATATTTAGTGGAGGTATTGCTGAAATAAATATCCAGGATTCTTTTTTGATACAAAAAATTTAGTGTGACCATAAATATGGATCTAATCATAATCAACAGCTCTAATTTTCGGACACTCTTATCTAAATTCAGCAGAGTCTGTTATCTGTAAGTACTTTTCTGAGTTCTGCTCACTGAAAGCAGAAGAGGCAAGAAAATTAAAGGCTTATTTTCAGAGAATATGCTTAATATGTGAGGAGTACCTAGCACACAAAACTGCATTGCACAAATATATGCCTACTATGCCCGTGCAACTCTGATCATTCTATATTTAGATATGACAGGGTGAGTCAGACTCTTTCCCAACGGGAAATATTGCAAGCAATGGAAGTACAATGAAACATGGAAAGCAAAAGCAACAGCAAATAATATGTCAGGTGAGATTCTAGCAGAAAGCCTCTAAAGAATTGCCTTATAAATCTGTACTGTATGCCTTCCTGAGTTAAGGGAATCCGCTGATATATTTGTCAGAAAGAAAGAAAGAAAGAAAGAAAGAAAGAAAGAAAGAAAGAAAGAAAGAAAGAAAGAAAGAAAGAAAGAAACTCCAACAAGTTACAACCTATTTAAGAATATTTGCTAGATCTCTTGTTCTCATTTATGTAAAAGAGGACTGTCCTACTTTTGAACAGCCTGTGAGCTCCTTTTGCCTGCTTCAGGTCCCAGCGGGGTCCTTTGTGAAGTGCGCACAAGAGCACGAGCACGCACACAGACTCCTCACCGCTGCTCCGCCCTCCAGGTCCTCGGTGCTGGCGGTGGTAGTGGAGCCTCGGCGATCCACCAACCCTCCAAGGTCCTCTGCGCTGGCGGTGGCCACCACCACTGCCTCGGCCACAGGCATCACCGGACTTGGGGGTGGGCAGAAGTCCCCCAGGGAGGGCGAGGAGGCACCGTCGGCCACGGAGTTTTCTTGGCAGGAATACTGGAGTGGCTTGCCAGTTCCTACTCCAAGCGCCTACAGCACCTGGTATTCCCTGGTGGTCGCCCATCCAAGTACTAGCCAGGCCCGACCCTGATTAGCTTCCAAAATCAGGCAAGATTTGATGTGCTTAGGGCATCTAGGCAGCGAGAGGTAGGTAGGTGCATGCAAACAGCAGTTGGCTCCCAGATGGATGCCTTAAAATAAATAAAATAGATAAAATAAAATAAAATAATGTCCAGCTGCCTCACCTAATGACTGCCTCTCACTAGAGGCAACGAGGCTGTCTTTTACTTTTTTTAAGCCACTGGCTGTTTTTTATACTCTCTCTCTCTCTCTCTCTCTCTCTCTCTCTCTCTCTCTCTCTCTCTCTGTAAAAAAGACCATCCGGTTCCTAGCTGGTGGCATCTATTTATTTATTTATTTATTTATTATTTTTAACTCTTGTATACCGCCCTATTCCCACAATGGGGACTCAGGGCGGTTAACAACATAAAGGTAAAACAGATAAAATCAAATACAGGCAATAGACAACAAATTTCCTAAAAATTTCTAAAATAAACAAACGAAGAAAGAAAACTTTCCAAATACTCTAAATCAGTGGTGGTGAACCTTTGGCACTCCGGATGTTTTTGGACAACTCCTAGAATTCCAAGCCTGTATTGCCAATGACAAAGCATTGTTGGGGTTGTGGTCCAAACCATCTGGAGTGCTGAAGGTTCGCCAACACTGCTCTAAATGAAGCAATTCTGAACTTTGATGAACCACAAACCAAGACAAACCATCATTTTACTGGGTTCTACACATCTCTGCTTGTCTTTCTTGGGGGCAGACCCTTTCAGATGATGGTACAGTCACCCCCCGCCATTTCGCGGCTCAGGTACTGCGGTCCCACTATATCGCGGGATCGCAGTACCTACGCCTTGGTGCCACGGGGGGGGGAACGATCGCATCGCCCCACCCTGCCGCCCCACGCTCCTCTGAGAAGCCTTGGGGTGGCTGGGGGGCAATCGCATCACTCCACGCCACCGCCCCGGGCTCCTCTGAGAAGCCTTGGGGCCACGCGGGGGGGCAGCGTTGGGCGCCGCCCCGCAATCTCCATTGAAATGCATTGAGCCAATGCATTTCAATGGAGATGCCCCGGATGGCGGGACATCAGATCCCCCTGCTGCCGCTGGCGCACGCCGCCCCAAAACTTCTTAGACCAGCACGTGCCGGCGGCGGCAGGGGGATCTGATCGCCCCCAGGCCCCACCCAACCCGCTTCTGTATATCGCGGATTTTCAGGCATCGCGGGTCGGGTGGGTCCCTAACCCCCGTGATAGGCCGGGGGAATTACTGTATACTACCCTTCCCATCAGCCCATGGGAAGATAGCCACCAATGAGGAAGCTGTTATGTTCTCTTGTTTGGAATACCAAGCACTGACCAAGAAGAGATTCAACAAAATATTCCACACCCTCTCCAAGAAACCCTGCCGCAATCCCAAACTACCTGAAATTATCTGACAATATCCAAAAAAGATGATCTCGAAAAGACTGCTCCAAAATGCATAGTTAAGAGCTTGCCATGGTCGCACTGGAGTGCCTTGTACTAATATGCTCCTCAACAGGCTGGTGCTTTGAAAAGGTGCCCACCCATGACCTAGCAAGCCTTTATTTGCTACAAGCAAAACAATTAATTGCTCAGCATTGTGTTGCCCTGTTTAAGAAAAATGCAGTGTACTGACGCCAGAACAGCCCTTGCAAATTCCTTCCTGGCAATAACATTCAGGAGGCCATGAAGAAACCACCGCTACTCCACATTACAACTCACAATCTCTTTGCCATACTCCTCGGTGTCTCAACCATTTCTCAGTCGCTCAGTAATACCCTTAATCACCAGCCTATCAAATAATAAAGGGTGTAATTTTTGCAGGAGCACCATACGCCAGTGCTCTTGGCTGAATTCCTGAATTCCTGCATTCAGACCAGCAGAGAACATTAGTTCAGGCCCTTTACATTTAACCTAATTCATTTTCTTGGGCAGCTTAAAAGTATATCTTGGACTAAAATCTTTGAATGGAAATAATTAACTGTTCTTGGCCTTTGATTTGGAGAGAATTAAGATTTATGAATTCCTATGCCCTGGCTATTTCTAAGTACATGGCAGATGGTTCACTCAAGAAAATTTCCTCACTGGTCCAAATTAATAGACAGAATAACATTCTTCTTATCCTTACCCCTCTCAGGGACAGCATATTTGAAAATGCAGGCAGAAGTGGCCCTGTTTCAATTCCTTTAAATACAATTCTACCCTTTCATTCACCAAATGGCTCACCACTGTTTACTTTAATCATCTGGTAAACCGGTCCCCAGCACTCTTGAGAAGCCATTGCTTAGTATTAATTTGAATCACTGCCTAGGACAAGCCATCTCACTCAACCTCAAAAGGGCAGCAGAGCAGCTTTTAAACTGATAACTGGGGGAAAGCCGACAGGAGCTGAGTGGCATCCGGTTCGGAACACATCATCCTCGGGGAATGAGGTTGAAGAAGGTAGAGAATCACATAGAGATGGCGTAGCAGGTATTAGCACTGGGAGAATAACGGAATATGACAGTTTGTCTACTGATAATAAAAGCTGTGCGGGAGAAAGAACAAGGCAGCAGCTGTTGTTGCGGGACCCACTGTACAGGTGCTTCTACGCCAATGCTCGAAGCCTCTGAGCAAAGATGGGAGAACTTGAACATTTGGCAGCTAGGGATAACATAGATATAATAGCCATAACAGAAACCTGGTGGAATGCCGAGAACCAGTGGGATACAGCAATCCCAGGCTATAAACTCTATAGAAGGGATAGAGAGGGGCGGGTTGGAGGAGGAGTGGCCATCTATGTCAAAGAAGGGGTAAAATCCAGCAGAATGGAGATGGACAGAGGGTCTGACTCCACCATAGAATCACTGTGGGTTAAACTACCAGGTCCAAGGAGTGATGTGATCGTTGGAGTATTCTATCGTCCACCAGATCAAAACCTTGAGGGGGACCTTGAAATGAGGAGAGAAATCATGGAGGTGGCTAAGAGGGATAGGATAGTAATCATGGGGGACTTCAATTATCCCCACATTGACTGGGCCAATGCGAGCTCCGGGCAAGAAAGAGAAATTGGGTTTCTCGACTTGCTGAATGACTGTGCCTTAGAGCAACTTGTCACGGAGCCCACCCGAGAACAGGCAACTCTGGATCTAATATTGTGTGATACTCAGGACCTGGTCAGGGGTGTGAATGTCACTGAGCCTCTGGGGAACAGTGACCATGCTGCAATTACCTTTGCCATGCATGTTGGAGGAAGAGTGTCAACCAAATCAGACATAAAAACCCTTGATTTTCGAAGGGCAAACTTCCCTCAGATGAGGAAAATAGTTAGAGAGAAACTGAAGGGGAAGGTTAAAAGAATCCAATCTCTTCAGAGTGCATGGAGCCTGTTTAAAACAACAACAATAGAGGCCCAGCACAAGTGCATACCACAAAGAAAGAAGAGCTCATTTAAGTCCAAGAGGGCACCGGCATGGTTAACGAGTGGAGTTAGAGAGGCTCTAAAGCACAAGGAGAGGTCCTTCTGTAAATGGAAATCCTCCCCAAATGAGGATAATAAAAAGGAACACAAACTCTGGCAAAAGAAATGTAAGAAGGTGATAAGGGAGGCAAAGAAAGACTTTGAGGAACGCATGGCTAGCAATATAAAGGGTAATAATAAAAGCTTCTTTAAATATGTTAGAAGTAGAAAACCTGCCAGAGAACCAGTTGGCCCTCTGGATGGTGAGGGAGGAAAAGGGGAGGTTAAGGAAGACTTGGACATTGCAGAGAAATTGAATGAGTTCTTTGCGTCTGTCTTCACGACAGAGGACCTTGAGCGGATTCCGCTGCCTCAGCCGCCCCTCTTGACTAAAGAATTAAATCAAATACAGGTTATAAGAGAGGAGGTTTTAGGACTAATTGATAAATTGAGGATTAACAAGTCACCGGGCCCAGATGGCATCCACCCAAGGGTTATTAGGGAACTGAGAAATGAAATTGCAGATCTCTTAACGGTTATATGCAACTTGTCTCTTAAAATGGCCACAGTGCCGGGGGACTGGAGGATAGCAGATGTCACACCAATTTTTAAAAAAGGAAGGAGGGGGGACCCGGGAAACTACAGGCCGGTTAGCCTTACATCTGTCCCAGGGAAGATGGTGGAAAGCCTCATCCAAGAGAAAATCTTAAAACACATAAAAGAACAAACCTTGCTGAGAGAAAATCAGCATGGCTTCTGTAAGGGTAAATCTTGTCTGACAAACCTCTTAGAATTTTTTGAAAAGGTCAACAGGCACATGGATTTGGGTGAACCGGTTGATATAGTCTATCTGGATTTTCAAAAAGCTTTTGACACAGTCCCTCACCAAAGGCTGCTGAGAAAATTGCACAGTCAGGGGATAAGAGGGCAGGTCCTCTTATGGATTGAGAACTGGTTGAAATCCCGGAAACAAAGAGTAGGTGTCAATGGGAAATTTTCGCAATGGAGAGAAGTGAAAAGCGGTGTGCCCCAGGGCTCGGTCCTGGGACCTGTGCTTTTCAATCTGTTCATAAATGACCTGGAGACAGGGATAAACAGTGAGGTGGCCAAGTTTGCAGATGACACAAAACTTTTCCGTATGGTAAATACCAGAGAAGATTGTGAAGAGCTCCAGAAGGATCTCTCCAAACTTGGGGAGTGGGCTGAGAAATGGCAAATGCGTTTTAATGTAACCAAATGTAAAGTAATGCATATTGGGGCAAAAAACCCAAACTTCATTTATCAACTCATGGGCTCTGAGTTATCCGTGACGGATCAGGAAAGAGATCTTGGTGTGTTGGTGGACAGCTCCATGAAGGTGTCTCCCCAATGTGTGGCAGCGGTGAAGAAGGCCAATTCCATGCTAGGGATTATCAAAAAGGGGATTGAAAATAAAACAGCCAACATTATAATGCCATTATACAAAACAATAGTAAGGCCCCACCTGGAGTATTGTGTACAATTCTGGTCACCGCATCTCAAGAAAGACATAGTGGAACTGGAAAAGGTGCAGAAGAGAGCGACTAAAATGATTACCGGGCTGGAGCACCTCCCTTATGAAGAAAGGCTAAAACATTTGGGCCTCTTTAGTCTGGAAAAAAGGCGCTTGAGGGGGGATATGATTGAGACGTACAAAATAATGCAGGGTATGAGTAAAGTGGATAGAGGGAAGCTCTTCTCTCTCTCCCAAAATACCAGAACTAGGGGACATACACTCAAATTGAGGGCTGGGAGAGTAAGAACAGACAAAAGAAAATATTTTTTCACCCAGCGCGTTGTAAGTCTATGGAACTCCCTGCCACAGGATGTGGTGATGGCATCTGGCCTGGATGCCTTCAAAAGGGGATTGGACAGATTCCTGAAGGAAAAGTCCATCACAGGTTACAAACCATGATGGAGATGTGGAGTCTCCAGGCTTTAAACCGGGTTACTTCAAGGGCCAGATGCAGGGGAGTGGTATCAGGAGACAGATATCTAGTCTCATGCGCTCCCAAACGCACCTGGTGGGGCCGCTGTGAGATACAGGAAGCTGGACTAGATGGGCCTTTGGCCTGATCCAGCATGGCTCTTCTTATGTTCTTATGTTCTTATGTTCACTCTTACTCAGCCCTGTCTAACCCTTTCAGAGGGCATTTCAACACAGCAATGCTACACGCAGAGAATGGCGTTAAGACTGCCTTTCTCCAACTAAAAGTGTTGCACAGTTCTTCCTAGCTGCCCAGCAGTGTTATCGGCTACCCTTTGGAAGGAACGATGGTGGCTTAACATGAATGTTACAATTCAAAAAGAAACAAACCATCATTGTTTCCTGTCTGGTTTTCAGCAGGGAGAATTAACCGTGGCATTACCCAGTCAATGCCAATGTCCCTTACTAAGCAAATACTGGCAGAAGTGGGAGGAAGTCATTACCAGTGACCCCCACTTCACTGAATCCTCCACTCTACCACCTACGGTGTCAGTAGAGCCTCGTGGAACCTCCGTTGTCCTTGAAAAGTTATTGGTGGATCTAACTCACTGGCTGAGTCCTATAACTTATACCTGGTGGCGTAAATCCAACAATGCAAAGCTTGGCACTGAATTTGCTGCCCCTTTAGAAGTCAGCAGTTATCTTTCCTGATGCACATCAGCCATTATAATATGGCACCCAACATGCAAAACAAAGAGCGGCTTTTTAAATGCTGTGAAATCTCACCCCATTTGACTGACACCAGCAGAAAAATTCAATTTGGTTCTGGCCATTCTGAGTATCCTCAAAGCTGAGGGAGACAAGATGCTAGCTTGGCATTGAGAAGGCGGGAAAATGTTTTCTGGCCAACCCAAAAACTTTCAAAAGTGCACTATTTGCATAATCAACCCGTGCAACCACGATTGTGCTTATGACTAATCATAAATTTAAAAAGCACAAGCCAATTAGCCTCTTGTAGAGCCGAAAAAGTTTATATAGGATAAGCAAAAGAATGTAAGCCTTTAACAGATGCTTCACTCAAATAAATAAATAAATAAATAAATAAATAAAAGTAAGGGACAGGAACCATAATGCCTGTTTTGACCCTCAGAAATAGCCTTAGGTGACAAAGCAACTTTGTTTAGCATCAACCATATTTTAAACCCAACAGTCAGAACATTAAATGCACTGAAATCCAAGGTGAAACCACTGATATGAAAAGTAAGGAAATTAGTTTAATCTAGAATTCTTTGATGAACAGATAAATTATACACACACAATGCATAGCAGATAGCTAACCGTATAATATGCCTTTTATCTTAAATTTCCCTAGTCCTGTTTGATGCGAAGTTCATTTGTTCTTTAACTTCAATTAAAGGAAGTCGGAGAAAGAAACCCATGCTATTAAGTGTTGAATACTGGGACCTTAAGCTTAAAAAACAAGAATAAAACCAAAGACTTCCAACATTTCCATTTCTTGTTCATTTTGAAGGCTGTGCTTATTACATACCCTGTTTCCCCGAAAATAAGACATCCCCTGAAAATAAGACCTACTTACAGTTTTGCCCCACACTGAAATATAAGGCATCCCCCAAAAATAAGGCCTCCCCATAATAAGATAACAATAAATGTCTACTGTATTTTTCTTCATGGAAAAATAAGACATCCCCTGAAAATAAGACCTAGCGCATCTTTGGGAGCAAAAATTAATATAAGACACTGTCTTATTTTTGGGGAAACACGGTATTTATGGACTGGTGATATACAGTAGCAAAGTCAGAGCACTCAGATCTTCCCTAGGTCTTCTCAGGAGGCTTCCAAGGAAAGTAAAAGGGAGATACAGTACTTCACTATAATTGACTTCCACAATTTCTGAGAAGAACTGTGGTAGGGACACATTTAGACCAGAACCCAGGATGGTCTATATCAGTGGTTCTCAACCTGTGGTCCCCAGATGTTCCTGGACTGCAACTTCCAGAAGCCTCCACCACTTGCTGTGCTGGAAGGGATTTCTGGGAGATGCAGTCCAGGAGCATCTGGGGACCCACAGGTTGAGAACCACTGGAATATTTTGTCCCCCATGTTGAGGGCTTTATGTTCCACACTGTCCATTTGTGCTTTGGCCCATGAGCCATGCACTTCCCTTCCTTTCCAACCCTGAACAGTCTGGTCTTGAAGATATGGGAACCCTTTGGGGGCTGAGTTTATCATCCTCTCAAGAAACAGAAGTGAAAGGCAGCCAAGAAAGATGGGACTGTAAAGACAATGGCTTGAGCCCTATGCCAGCTGCTAGGGGGTTTGTTGTTATGGGACAAGTACATAATCATGGAGGAACCTCTGAAGAAAGTGATATTTGGCCATTTTGTACCACTTGATGTTAAATCTGTTTTGTTGGAAATAAAGACATATTTTTGGCAAAATAGAAGAAGCTTTGGTGTCTTAGTGGGGAAAGCAAAGGGAGAGTAGGGAGAACACAAGGACAGTAGCACTGGGTAATCTCTTTCCTTTTTATTTGATCCAATTGGCTACACTCAGTGGACTTTTCCAAATTTTATCCCAATCCTCAAATGAAATGCATGGGCCTTCTGCACCAACCCCCCTCCCCCTTCACTGGCAAGGCAGGGGCCATTGACCTCGATGAGCTACATTGAGGAGAGGTGTGAATGTGTGTATGTGAGCCATGAAATGTCTTTGGAAGGACTGGGACAATAAAAACACCTCCCTCCCTTCATTTCGTCCAAGCTCCGAACCTCAACTAAGAAACTGTCTGGCTTTTTTCCCATCTTGCCATGGACCTTACATTTAAGAAATAACTCCTTCCAAATGCATCTTTTGCCATGTTATAACCTATTGGTACTACTCTGAGGAAGAGGGTTTCACCCTCAAAATATTAACAATGTTTTTGTTATTTTTCTAGTAGCCTAAAGGTATCACCTGTTCCACTTTGGTATAAGGACAGCAACAGTACACGACACTTGTCATATAATCAAGGGGGAAAAGAGTGCTAGAAAGGTTGTGATTCCACCACCACCCCAAAAAAAAAATATTGATAGTTATCATTGTAGCTTCAATTTTAAAGTTATCATTTGTTTTCTCATTATTCAAAAGTAACTGAACAATTTCCTATAAACTGGTTTTTTAAAAACTGTCCAAATGCTAGTGCTCTTAGCCTGTGGCAAAAACACATTCAAATAGAAAGTCATATACCAGTGTTGGCGAACCTATGTCACAGGTGCCAAAGGTGGCACTTGGAGCCCTTTCTATGGGCACCTGACATCACCCCTTCACAGCCACCTGTATTCAGGTTAAATGGCTGTATTGGCACTTTGCAAAAAAACTAGTGGGTTTTGAATTGCAGTTTGGGCACTCAGTCTCTAAAAGGTTCACCATCACTGTCCTATACCGACCTAACTTTGAAAGTTACAGTTACACCACAGAAATGTAGAATTACATCACCACAATTTATATTTTGTTACAATTCAACCATCTCCGTTGCTTACTGAAAAAACAACCACTATTTTCTAACATGTTACCTGTGATAAGGATTTATAAATATGAGAAAAAGCCAAAAATTATTATAAACTATATCTAAGTGTAAAACCCGACTGTGGGTGTTAGATACATTTCTCTGAAGGTCTCATTGACACAACTAAGGGATTGGCATAAACACAAAAAGATAAAGTACGTGGGTGCCAGTCTGTAGAGAGCAGCAAATATTTGTGGTTAGCTAGAATGGAGCCAAACTAAGGAAACGAGAAGACAACACAAGGCCACGATGGCCTATGTAGGCACCATCTTATGGCACCAAAAGTGTCATTTTGCTGACAGCAACATATGGCAGTTAGCCAGCAATGGGAAAACAGCCTCGAACTAGGAAATAAAGAAAGGCCATTCTGAGAATCATGATAGCTGACCGGGTATGATCTAAGAAAACATTACGTATGACATGCGTATGCATGCGTAAGCTGTGGTTGCAAAAAAGGTATAAAAGGTGTAAGAGACCACTTTAAGGAGAGCCCCAGAAGAGCAAGGCTTCGGTCCGTGCCATGGGCCAACTTACGCTGTGATGGAACTCCCACTAACATCTTTGTTGTGTGTGATGCTTGCCTTATGTGTGATACCTGCTTGCTATATTCTTGCTGCATATTACCTATAACTATATGTTCCTATATCTGTCTAATAAACTGAATGAACTAATTCCTTGCGTGGCAGTTTTCTAAGAACCACCCATTCTTATCACCTGTAAGCTCTAGGGTAAATAAAACATGTATTTATAAATACAGATGGCAATAGTAGAACCCACATTTTCTAAGAATCAAGTCCCAACACTTTTAATTCTCCAGCTTGTCAATGACCTCAACATACTACTAGGAGACCGTCAAATCTTATAATAATAATTTAATTATGTGCCATCAAGTCAACTCTGACTTATGATAATCCTTTTCAGGGCTTTCTAGCTGAAAAGAGAGCCAAAAGTGATTTACGATTCTTTTCTTCTGAGGGCACAGTGGAACTGGGCAGCTTGCTCAAAGC